>JAOXYM010000003.1:14195247-14208387 GCA_028567055.1 Leptatherina wallacei | reverse complement strand
TTGAGACACCCCTCTGTCGGTATAACCTGAACGTATTAGGAGGCTGGTTTGCTCGTGGCTCCCTGTTTACAAGACACACCTGTCATACAGACCTTACGATACAACAGAAAGAAGAGCTGTGACTTACATCCTTATAACCTCAGAAATTAACATTACGTATATTGTTATATTATATATAACGTTCCTCGAGTATAATCAATTGAAACCTTTATGCAAATTACGACATCGCTACTTTTATTTCCAAAACATGTGTAGAGCGGTCAAACGCCGCATTGTGCCGTCATGAGTAAACATCTACCTTATCGTAAAGTTTTTAACGAGTTAAACATTTTTTAATGTTGTTATTTACGAAAAGGCAACTTTTCTGTACGAGTCTCTCGGCGCTAGGTTTGCTTCCTGCATGAAAGCGTAAAACTCCTCCTACCCCTTTGCCGTTAAGTCTGCATCAGAAAACCATCTGCTTTAAGCCCTTCCCCTTAGCCCTACCCCTCGCACCAAAAGAATCGGGACACGCCTTGGTCTCTCATGAACGCGCAAAACGGAGGGGAAGGGCTAAGGGGGAGAATTGAGATTGGGCCTTAATGAGCAGCATAAAGCAATCCATGAAAAAGTGCAAAAAATGCAGTGAAGCAAATGTTCTGCAACCCCCTTTTTAGTTTATAATCCTATAGATATGTTTCATGTCTCAGATCGTACTCACCCTCTTTACACTCAAGAGCCACTCTGGACTCCAGATTGTCCATTTGCATCTGCAGGCGCTTCAGAGTTAGGTCGTTCTCATGTGACTTCCGTCTGTAAGCCAGTAAGACGATGATGACGATGATGAGGAGCAGCCCTCCTCCAGCTGTGATACTGAGGATAGCAGGGAGAGTGAGCAGGCTGTCCGACCGGATGTGAACTTCTCCTGGAGAGATGTGGAGTCCTCCTACTTGAACCTAAAAAAGCAAATTATTTAAAAACATTTTTGAAAATGCTCAAGTAATGATAAAAACAAAAATACTAGACAAATGGCTTGAAATTAATTTAAAAAACATCACTGAAATAAAGTCTGCATGGCAAAGACAGAAGATATTACGTATAACATTTGCATTTGAATAAAAACCACCTCCAGGCACATCAGCTTATTTTTCTTTTACCAACTCTCTAGTCATTATTTGCTTGTCAATAATTCTAGAGGACAATGTGTATAATAGGAAACCTACCAGAGCATGAGTGACAGACATTGACAGAAAGCCAGCGACTAACTGAAAGCCTGTCAATGACCCACAAACACAGTGACGTAAAGACAAACACTGACCTACAGAGAGCGACCCACATTCACACAGGCACAGTCAGACTCACAGCAAGACAGAAAATAGGCAGATAATGGTGGTATTTAGACTGACCATGACTTTATGCTGCCCGGTGAGGTTTGGTGGCTCACAGAGTAACTGAGTGTCAGAGACTGTAAGAGAACAGGGCGTATCTCCTATCAGCACAGTGTAATTGAGCCTGGCTCCTCCAGACGCAGATGGCACCAGGTTGCGCCCCTGCAACACAGTTAAAAAAAGAAATTTTCACATTTCAAATGGCTTTTGGTGAGGATCCTAACTAACAAAAAAAAAAATCTAATCTAAGACATTAGAGTTGAAATTCTATGCATTAACTATTTAGGACTTGGGCCTAATGGGAGTTTTTTAACAGCACTTAAATGCTCAGTTTTATCTACAAAATTTCAGTTCTGTATTATCAAAATTTCCTGTTGACTCAAGTGTGCACAATTTTAACTTCAATTAATAGTCCAGCGGAAATTCTAAATCCCTGTAATTAACAACACAATAAAGGAAAAAAATAACAATCAGTTTCTGTGCAGGAATGTACAATCTCACAGAGCCAGATGTGTGCAGAAAAGTTGCTTAATCATTTTCAAGCTTACTTCAAATCTCCAACTTATACATCATGCTGCTCCCTCATGACAAGTAGAGCTAAAAAATTGAAGTTCCTTGCAGTAGAGATCAAATCAGATGGAAAATCATTGCGAAGAGTACAAGCAGGACTTCTGTTTTTGTGATGGGAAGCATTTGATCACCTTTCAAGGGCAACACAGAACACAGTAGGAGACAACTGCTTTGTCTAAAATGGTCTCATTTGTTTATTGTATGAAATAGAAATAATATGGCAGCACAGATGGAGTCAAAAGTTTTTGATATCAACATTGGGTGATAACAACAATGTAAACTAGAACTAGAAATACACTAAATTGTGTATTTAGGATTAAAGAAATGATAATCAAAGTTGCTGGTAGGGCAGTTATTTATGCTCTTCTCTCAATCAACTGCTGTTCTATGAGAGAAGAGCATAAAATTATACCAGCATCAGGTTTGATTTCCTTGAACCAATTATGACTTACGAGTTTCAGGATAAGTGAATAGGTCATCTTACTTTGAGAATGATGGGAGCACCAGGTTTTTGCTCCAGAACACCTGTGAGGCTCAGGGGCTCTAGGTAGGGGTTGGGGTAGTAGACGAAGCCTGTGTTGTTATAAGTGAGCAGTGCTTGGACGTTGTTGAAGACAAAGCCGAACTCATCCACATGTTTTATCGTCTCCTGGTCAGTTGTGTACTCCGCCTTCAGAGAGGGAGCGAAGCAACTGATTGTGGTTGTGTTCAGAACTTTGCACACCTGGTGAGGAATTAAATCAGATGTCCAAGTTACATACAGTGACTGTGCATATTATCATACATTATTTTATTTGTGTAAGGGCTTGCACATTATTGCACCACTGTTTAATTATTAACTTGACTTTATAGATTATATGAAAAAATGTTTTACTCTTAGAAATACTGAATTTTCTTGTTATTTCTATCTTCCCTTTGTGATCCAATCATTGTTGAACAAAGTGATTAATTAACAGCTACACTTTACTTTCTCAAATCTTGCAGCCACATTCTTTAAAACTGAACATATCCAACCACGCATCTCATTTCATGTCCTGATGCGACATGGTAAGTGTTGTTGATTAATCCTTTTCAACATGTATAATTGTAAATATATTCACTAGAAGCTGTTTCATATTAAGCCTATCACTCGATCACTTCTTTGTTTTCTGTAGTTGCTCAAAGTTCCTCTTAATATTGGGCTGTCCCTTTAAATTTCACAGGCTCCAGGCCTGGTCTTAGCAAGCTTCAGACAAATCTCAGGTTCCAAAGGGAGCTGTTTCAAGTCAATTAAGTGCTTTGTGATTCTAAGCACTTTCAGGCAATCCAAGTTATGTTTGCAAGATATGCAAGATAAAGAGACTGCCTTCATTAAATTCACCAGTGGCCTTTTTTTTAGTGACACGGTTCCTTTGGTAAAAAAAAAAGTTCAGCTTTAATCCCTTTATACTTCAGCACTGCCAGTGAGACTGGAATATGCATTTTTAAATTGACCTGCTAAGAGTTTGGACTGGCATCAGTGACACACCATCTAAGGGCATACTTCTAACACACACACACTACACTGTCCACTTAAAACAAGAAAAAAATGACAGTAAGTCAGTCACATGGCATTTCCTCTGGTAAAAGCATATGGTTCAATCATTTCTCTTTCTGACATCTCATCAGTTACCTGTTCAGTATTGATTCCTGAGGTTTCGGTCAGTGCAAACCTCAGGCAAATCTTTGATCAAAAACTTGGGGCTGAAGGTGTCTGGACTTTTGCCATCAGGGCCCCAACTCTTTAATACAATAAGTCACTTTGAAGCAACCTGCCTGAGCAGTTCAGTCAAGCAAAATCAACACCGTAAATCATCCCCCTAAAACTGAGTTCTTTTATGTCAGTTTTTCAAAATGTCACTTTGGAATGAACTGCATCCACTTTGTAACCTCTTCTCTTATGTTCAGCTTCAATTTTATAAGCACTGCTTTGAAAATGCATGCCTTGAAGATGTAAAAATTAAAGGAAGAAAGTTTACTTTTAAAAGCAAAACACCAGTATGGAGAAGTTTATTTCGATCTTTTTATCACTTTGTCAGTAAAGCTCGGGTGCAGTAAATCAGGAGTCATCTTACTCACATTGACAGATTCATGGCCGGCATATTTGACTCGAACCCGAGGTTCCTGAACTACATCCAGGTTAGTCCCAGTCACTGTTAAGGTGGTGTGTCCGCTGTTTAACGGAAAGAAATACATTTAATTCACAATTGTGTAGATATGCACACGCAAACTCACTGCACTCCAGGAAGCCTGTATATGAATGCAAATTTCCTTTCCACCATGATTTAATTAGAGCGGCGACCACAGAGAGACCAATCTTTTTCATCATCATTTTCCAGAGAATCTGCATTAATACATGTTTGAGGAGGTATAGGTAGTAGCTCGCTTTGTTATTGGGCAGAAGAAGCAGATCAAACAGAGAACCAGCTGGCTGCTGTTTTATATTCATCCACGACTGTGAGATTGGCATAGCATGAATACAGGTGCTGCTTATTTACAAATCTGTGCTATGTGATTAAAATAAACAACACACTCTAATCTTTGCATAACCTGTACTGCAGTGCTACCTTAGAAAATGGTATGGAAAAGGGGAGAAAGTAGAGATACACAGGAAAGACATTAGGAAAAAGTTCTATTAAAAAAACAACAACAACTGGCCAGTCTAATCAAGCTAACAGAGAGCCAATCCCTCTTCTCACACTTCATAGGCTACCCAAGCTTGAAGGGCCTCATAGTGGGAATGCACGTTTATGATGAGGGTCCTTGATTGCAGCTCAACAAAGCTCCTCCTGTCACTAGGCTGAGGGCCAGGGTTTTTCTCTGAAGTCTAATCTGCAGGGACGCAGTGTTGGGTAATCCCACCCAAAGCCAAATTAAGTGCCATCTTTTATTTAGAGGAGTGCAGGTAATGCTATCCTCAAATGTGATAGAAATGTTAATGCAGCAGATGAATTTGTTGCACTGTGAAATTAGCTACATCAAACTAATGAAAGAGTATTCAAATGAAAAATAGGACACATAAATGTGCTACTTTGAAGATTTTAATTTGTTGTATTCTACATGTTTCAGAGAACTTGGTAAATCACAACACCTTGATGACCTCATGCTTTCTTCACAGAAACCATGGTGTTATTAGCTAATGCACACATTTCCTGGCAAAGCTTAGCCTCAGTTAAGCAGGAAACCATAGCCTGTATGGACTGGAGAAATTTTAAGGAAACATCCAGTAACCTCTCCAGGAAATAAAGGATACTTTTTATCTTTGTCTGTATGTCCGTCCTTGGCCTATCTGCTACAGTTTTTCTAATCTACTTTAGACTTGGTGTGTTGCTGGAGACTGGAGATTGTGCAGTGTCAGGTTTGGTGAAGCCTTTTTTGTGATCCTTGTCTTGTTCTCTTAATTAGGGTTAGAGCGGTTTAATGTCTACACTTTTGCATTGCATGCCACAGACATTTAATCACACTGTTCTGGTTCTGTTGACATTATCAGAAGAAAATGTTAATTTTAAGACCATAGATAAAAAGCTTGACATTTTGGATCTCATTATATTATACACTACATAGATTTGCAGTTTGCATAGTTTCCTTGTTTTACAGAATAATCAGTAAAATTTGTACAAGCAGAAAAGACGATGTACACCTTTGCATCTGATTCATCTTCAATGATCTGAAGACCTGGTTCATGAAATTTGCAACCACCATTTTCTTTGCAGGTCAGTTCCAAGAAACTATCTGAATTGTGCATGTCTGTAGACATTTTGAGGTCATCATTAACACCGAATAAGTGAAAGTAACTTGATTTTATTGCCATTTTTTGATTAGCATTAGGAAGATGTGAATAAGAAAAGTGACTGCAGATGGTATAAACTCCCATTAAGGCCCCAAAAAGTTTAAATGCCCACTTGAGGTGGATTTTGAGTTTTGAGGAAGATTTAACAACAAACCACTTCTGACCTGGCAAAGATTAAAATGACATGACTCACCAGCTGTCTCCACTCTGAGCTGCATTTACCTTATGTGGATGTCCTATGCAGTTATTGTTTTGTTTTTTTAGCCTCTTCTACTGTATTACAACCAATTGCAATACAGCCTATATTGCCACCTTCTGGCAACACTATGCAGCCACTTTAAAGCAGTCAATTGAAACATGTCTAATTCACTTCACATTTTTGCAGCTTTTTAAAGGATCACCCCAGATTTTGTTCACTCGTCAATTAAAGTCCACCCATAGTCTTCATACACAATCATCTTAATTCTATTGCTAAATGTTACCTGGTAATGCTCCAGAGGGGCTCAATGCGTTGGACTGTGGGGTCTTCGATGTACTCAAAGGCTAGACTTCCAGGAACTTTGGCCCGGTCGACCCTCAAACTGACTTGCACTGGTCCTGCTCCCGTCACGGAAGGCGCAGAGAAGCACACAATCTCTGACATGGTCCTCCTGGTGGGAGTACCAAAAGAGGGATTTATTCCTGCTTTATATTGTGACTGCCCACTCGCTGCCGTAATGGCAAGTTCCTGACATCATGTAGTTATGAGCCATACATGAGGGGAGAGGATTCATTATAGTCTGTCCTGTTTCCTCCTTGTTACAGACACATTAGGGATGAACACTGTAATTAGAAGGTGCTCCAGCTAATAGCTTCTTTGGCTCACCTGCCTGACTGCTACCATGGTAGCGATTTTTTGACTTTAAATAGATGTCTATAAATACACAAAGAAGGAAATCTGCTGCTGTGAGCTTCATTGCCTCTTAACTAATCATTAATTAGTCTTTTTATGTAACACAAAAGGTTTTTTTCTTCTTTCTTTTAACATAAAGTGATCTCATACTGCTTGAAACTAGAAATGATACATTTAAAAAAAATACTATGCAGAGGTGCTCTGTGTTTTTTATTGTTAAAGAATATAATAATAAGTTCAATAATATCAGAAGAACATCGGGAGGCCATATTACCATCAGACTCACCTGTACATCTCACAGGTCTGATTTCCAAAGTAAACATTAACAGTGCTGCCAGCGCCTAGATTCTCCCCGACGATGGTGACCTTGGTGCCACCAGATTCAGGTCCTCTGCCTGGGGTCAGGGCCAACATAGCAGGGATCTGTAGAAAGCCAAAATTCATTTGTTAAACATTTCAAGACAAAATACAGCTTGTGTTCTGATTCTGGTTAGTCATTATCTCAGTCTCAGTTCAGTATGCTATCATATAACTGAAAAGTATGCACCATGAATTGAATGTGGTATGATACTTTTTATCTACACATCAAATGGGCTATCTTTCAATCATGTGATCGACCTTGATCATTACAATGAACGTTTCTGTCAGAGCAAACTGAAAAAAAGCATCACAATTCAGTGTCACAATTACCACAAAGGAGTAGAGCTGGGAGGACTGTGCACGTAGTTCTGGTCTGCATTCACCAACACACAGCGTAACTGGACCTGGCACACTTTCTTCTGGAGCTGCAGCCATCTCACATACAATCCTGTTAACAACAAAAAATGCACCACATGAATGAGGGGTCTCAAAAACATGAGCATTGGGTTTATTGATAACAACAATGTCCAGGTATACACACACAAAAACATCACTGCACTGTATCACATTTGTTATGAGCTTCACTGGTGGAAAATGGCCTCTTCAGGTTGCTGTGATTGAAGCAGACTTTCATATAAGTTGTGGGTCAATACAGAGGGCCATCTTTCTTCCTAATGGGAAACCTATAACAGCAATATAACTCAAATGATAAACTACACCACTCCCCATCTCCTGCACAGTTGCCACCCACCATTACCTCCAGTTGCCATGACAGCATAGAGGTTTCTTCAATAAATCACTATTGTCTGTCAGGTCAATAAGATAAAGTACACCATGAATAAGTCATTATAGCAACTGACCCCATGCTGAAATTAATGGTTGTAACAGCAGTAATGCCATGTTTTAAAGCACTGTGTGAGTCAAATGAATGGTCCTGCTGAATTCATGGCTATGTGCAAGGAATTCACACTCCAGTACAATGAGAGATCCCAATGAATCGTCCCTGCCCAACCCTCCTGTTCATAGATCACGTGAGTTTTCCAATTTTCTACTGGCATGTTCTTTTGTTCCTTCCTTTTTTTTTTCTTTTTTTTTACAAGGATATAAATAAAGTCCCTGCAGCCTGAGCCCAATCGCATTACATGGCTGTGAGAGAAACACATGGCTAACAGATTGTCCCCCCAGTCAGCGACATGCAGCGCATTTCAATTACAGCTGTGCCGACAGCCTCATAATGACAACGGCACAGAGACTGTCTGTCTCTTCCTCCAGCTCTGACTACAACAGAGAAATGCAAAGCCCCACTCAGTCCTACAACCTGATGAGGCATCATGCGGTATCCAGCTTATGTTTAGACCACTCTGTTTTAGTGTTGGTGTGTGAGAAAACAAAAATTGCATTCATTTATTTTTCTTGTATATGTGTGTGTTTGTTTGTGCACAGAATGTCTGTGTAAGTTACAGTATCGGTCCATGGGTGTTGGGGGAGTGGAGGGGAGGAGTGTCTCTTACTGCTCTGCAGTGATGTAGCCCTCCTCATGTGGGGTGCACTGTACTCCTGCCACTTCCACATTATCCTCCAGCTCGGAAAAAGACAGACCCAGGTTCAGGCCCTGGATAGTGACAAGTGTGCCCCCCTCCAGAGGCCCTGCCACTGGGCTTACCTATATAGAAAACAGTAGAAATTACAGTAAGATAAAATAAGATTGGCTATCCTCTTGTATTTATGTGTTTTAATAGAATATATTTACTCAAAATGATATTAAATGGTGTAGATAACCATGATTTTCTTTGTCTTTAAATACAGTCAACATCAAAACCTCAACAATTGGATGCTTCAGTCTAGACTGCCTCAGAATGAATAATGATCCAATCAGATCTAAAACCTTGTAAAACACTTTATGGGAAAAATAATCTAATTATAGGATATTAATAAATGACTTGTAAATTGAATGTTTTTTTTCTTTAAAAAAGCCATAACATCAGCTGCTAATTGAAAATAAACTTTAATGAATAATGCAGTGAATGACAAAGCCTTGAGAAGCCCATTCACAGTCCTTTCCAGGGCAAAGCTACCCATCCCAGTAGGGTACATTCTGATCTACAGAGCAGAACAGGAGCAATGCCGGAGCAACTCTGCCTTCACTCCCGAGTTGATTCATTCTACTGCAGCTCCTTTAGAAACACTAATAATGTGACAGGGACATCAAAGGCTCCTGGCTCTTTGAAGTGGAAGAGCCTTGCATCTCTGTGCCTGACCCACTGTGCCTCATTCAACAGAATGAACAGGAGTTTGGGACATAAAAGATCCATCACCTTCTTCTAAACAGACTGAATTCGTTTAGCTGTCAAGCACTTAAAGTATTCAGCTGGCATGGAACAAAATGGGAGACAGTCTCAGGTAAACAGACACTTGGCTGGGAAATTGGAAGTTGGCCACAGATAAAGTAACTGTTTGTCATTGATATTTACAGCCCAGGCTAATGTGTGTATCTGACAAGACATCCTTGCATGCTTTATCAATACAGTTTAAGCGGGGACAGATAAAGGAATAGTTTTAATTTAATTTAATCTAATTTCCTTTCATTCAATAATATCTTATTATTTTTACAAAGTTCTTTATGTGTATTCTTACCTTCTGTTCTTATTGTTTTTAGGTTTATTTTATATTTGTTTTAACTTTTTCAATTTTTTACTCCAGTGTTTTCCTCACGGGGATCTACCATGCTGAGGGCTATGTCTGCTCGGTCTACAGGATTGTTGCCACGGTGATCACCCGTGTCTGGGTGGCTGGAGGTCCTGCACAGCAGCCATATGGTTGCGGTTTGTGCCCCGGCCTGCCCAAATCTGGGCGGCTCCTGTGGTGGTGCTTTCTGTGGCAGTAGGGGGGCTGGCTCCTGGTGTGAATGGATCCCCTAGATATTGTTTCCTTTCAGCAGCATCAAGCCAGATTTTTATCTAATTACAAATTCTATATTTACATTCAGTCAAGAGACAGAAACTAGGGATTGGAGTTTATGTTTGTATAGAATAGGAGGGGAGAGAGTGTGATGAGCATACATTTGTTTTGTTTTTTGGTGTGTATGTGCATGCGTGTGTGATTGTGTGTGAAGGAGATTGTCATGAGGTGTGTTTTTAAATTGCTGTTATATACTTTGGTGTGTGAAGGTTAACTTTTTTTAATATGGAGATATAGTTTTTATCATGTAAAGCACTTTGTGTTGCTGGTTGCATAAAAAGCTCTTTATGAATAAAGTTTGATTTGATTTATCCGTGAATCTTCAAGAAAAGGCTTAAGGATATTTTTTTTGTCTTCTTGCACCATTTGATTTAAAGCTAGCAGGCCTCATAATTTCTTTATAATGACAAAATTATTGAATGTAGTCTTCAGTGTAATTCTTTTTTTTTTCAAAGAAACCTTGTATACAAATATTAAAACAACATCTGACAGACCTATTTTGGGGTTTTTCTGCTGAACTGTCTATTTCCCTGTTTCTCTGCTACACCTGCTCTCTTGCAAATAGAAAGAGTCAGTAAATTAGCCACTAGAACAAACTGGTTTACCTCAGAGAATTTGACTGTTTAATGACAACAGAGCACCAGTTAAACTCCAATTTCCTCCTTCATCTTTCTGACTTTCTGGACAAAAAATGCTGCAATATTTTTACACTATTCTTAGGAAACACTGTCAGAGAAATTAATTTGGAATTGTGCTTTTCTAGAGCAGGCCACTGAAAACCAGCCATGGGAAACACATCGTGAGTCATTAAATTCATTAAAATTGACATGATGATTAAAAGTTTAGCAATATGTTTCACAACACAGGTGAAGAATCTGACATCCTGTATTTGCATACAATCAAACACTCAATTTTGTGGCTCAACTGAATGTTTTGGAGACAACGGTCAAACCTAAACAACAGACCTCAGTGATGCGTGGGTTGGTACATTTGACATTCCTAGTAGAAAGATCCAGCCAGCGGCTAGCATAAGGGGAGATGGGAGGACAGTGTTGCTTCATGGTACATCGACCTTCAGCACTACACCATCCACACTGGAACTTCCTGTCTGCCCTCAGACACATGCCACAGCTGTCCCGCTGGGCACTGCATTTGTAGAGGTGCACTGTGGGTTAAGACATGACAAGAGTGACTTGTTTTGGTCACGATAAATAAGGAATGCCACTTATTTTAGCAGTAAAATCTTACAGAAACCTATAGAAACTACAATTCAATTTGAACTGAACAAATTTAAAAAAAGATCAATAATAAAACATACCTAACCAGCTTGAATTTGAAATAATATCTAATAAAAAAAGACTTTTATCTTGTGTATTCAATAAAATCATTAGCATGGATATTTTTGTTTGTGGAATTATGTTGAAGTAATCCAGTCAACTTCTCTCTTAGAGTATTTTTCTTTATCTTCTATATGTAAGCTTGTTGATATTTTGGCAAATGACCTTCTATAGGTTTACGTGCACCAATCAATGGTCATAAAGTGTATAAAGTATCCTTGAAGGCTGCATGTGGATGTTTTTAATGTAAACCCCACAGTGACAATAGACAAACACTATCTCTTGTATGATCTGAAAAGAAACCACAGCTTGTTCTGGAGCCAAACTGGAAAAAATGCAAAGATTATCCATTCACTCCTCTCGATCCACAAGTGATTGGGATGCTCTTTGATAAAATTCCCTGCTATTGTGAACTTTCTCTCAAGGGCCTTTGGGAGCCATGAAGTACCCTCTATAAACTATCTATCCCCCGTGGATTGAGTGCTTTACACTCCTCTGGTTTGTCAGTGATGGATGGCAGAGGCACCTTTAATCTTCTCAGGATTGTCGATGATGAAGTTGCCGTTCCATACGATGGAGAGGTCCACTGCCAGGTCACTGATCTTCACACCCTCATACATGTACTGAAAAGCAGAAACAGAGATTGAGAGAGTGTTCAGAAAGTGGAAACAGGGAGAGAGAAGTCAAAGAGAGACAGAGGATGGAGTATATAAAAAGATACAGAGAGAAACGGAGAGGAGAAAATGAGAGGATGAAAGGGCGGCAGAGAGACGAGGCTTTTAACCGTCTGTCATTTTCTGCTACGGTTGTCTGCTCCTCTCCTCTTTGACATGTAGGGACACAAACCCTGGCTGGGGTGACCAATCACCCACATCTGAGGAAAATGCCTTTTTCATATACTGTCACAGTATAGCAAGATATGGAGTGCACTGAAATTTAACCTGTGATTTGCATTATGAGCAAAATCTCAAGGAAATTTATGTGTTCCTAAAATTAGTTTGACAAAATCCAGTTTATGAGATAAGGTCATGGTTTCCATCATTTTTACTGTAACCATCTTTCATTCCTGTCTTCTCCCCCAAACCTAACGCAAATGCTTAGCATTTTTCATTAACACTTCTTCATTTCCTTTTCTTTGCTTTCTCCTCATGCAGCACACCTCAGGCAGTATTCATGATGCTGATGCACCCTACGCAACTGGCCTACACAGCATCCAGGCTATCTGCCTCATTTGACAGCTGTGAGATTCCCACTGAGAGTGTTTGAGGTCATACCGAGCTGTTCTGGCATTGCACACTGGTGCTGTTGAAGCGCAGTGCTGTCACACGGTGGCTGGCACCCTGTACATTAACCACACACTCGTAGCCCCGCTGGCCGGACTGTGGCTGGGGAAGATTTCGGGCCCTCAGGGTGATGGGTCGGACCTCACCAGCAGGAATAAGAATTTCCCCAGAGTTAAGGAGCTGAGGGCAATCCTGAAAGTAAAATAAAAATGAAAAAAAAACATATCCACATATTATGTTTACTCTTTAATGCATTAACCTCATCAATACCCATACATAATGTCTGGGATTTACATAACATGTTCTGTATTTTTCTCCTTGTTTTTATGTGCACGTGTCTGCCTGTACTCAATTACATAAATGTGGAAGACTAATGTAGCACAGGGATTAGTAGGGCAAATGGGGCAAATATCATCTGCCTCTACCTAGTGCATGTTGCATTAAAAAAACTGCCATTGCAATTATTTTACTTGTACACACACACATACTATATATACATACATACATACATACATACATACATACATACATACATACATACATACATACATACATACATACATAC
>JAOXYM010000003.1:14182631-14195050 GCA_028567055.1 Leptatherina wallacei | reverse complement strand
ATACATACATACATACATACATACATACATACATACATACATACATACATACATACATACATACATACATACATACTGAGCATCCCACACTATTCCTGGTGGTTATTTTCTTTTGTTACAGAATTTTCCTTTTTCTATTTACTGGCTATCTTTGTTACTTCCAGGTCAAATCCTGGAAGTGTAAGTGTAATTTGACTCCAAGCAACATGATCTTTTATAGTTCAACTCTGAGAAGGACATTTTGTTTCTCAGTCATCCTAACATGATTGTATATACCTAAGAGGTTCCGTTTCACTTTACTAACCCAATTATATATTTCTAAGATCATGCCAACATACTGTGAGAATTAAATGTTTGATTATCTATATTATTGTAAAAGCAAATCCAATAATTTGAAGATTTATTTTGTAGAGAATGTCTTCCCCCAAATTATGACAACAATAATTAGATCATGAAAGTGCTGCCCAAAAAATGAAATCTACCAACTTTGGGGATCCTGTGAATTTTCAAAATTATAAACAGGTCAGAGTTTTCACTTATCCAGGATGGATTGCAAAAACATTTTGTGCGCATATTTAGATGGAAAATCCAAGATAACCTTTTCTCATGACGTTAATAACCTACTCCCTTCTACCCCATGAGGTTCATGGTGGTGGATCTAGGAAACATTTTTTCATTAACTATGCATGAAATGCCTTAAAACTTGGCATATTTTTGATGATATTATATAACATTGATGACTCTAAGCTTTTAATCTTTCATCAGGGCAGCATTTTTGACCAGTACTTTGGTTTATTACTACACACTTCGATAACTGATAACATTCTCAGCAGCCTTTTTTGTTTTTAATACAAATGATCGAATCTTTACATTTTAGAAAGTAGAGCGCAAATTATCAGTTAATTATTTAATGCTGTCATCACTTTTTGGCTTCCTTAAAAATCTGTATTGGTCCCTTAAATCTTGTTTTGGCAAACCTTTCCTAAAAGCTAAGATGGAGATCATTGTATCTGGTTGCCATCATCATGTTAACAAAGGTATTATTATGATATTGGGGTGCTGATGTCAGCTTTCAGATCAAATCATCTTTGTCCCTATATACACTCTCAGAGTTATTCATGTTGAATCTTTATAGTGCAGCTATGTTTTCTGTTTCTATTAGGCAACTGTGTCACAAATAATTTGATAAATGGCGCTCTTAATAGCTAAAGCGGTTTAACGCTACTGTACCTCTGATGCGTTGACTCTACCCTCCTGAAAAGAGCAGCTGCTTGGGTCGTGGGTACAGAGGTTGCGGTATTTACACCAATGGCAGCGAAAAGTGCTGTTTACACAGGACAGACACCTAAAGGAGGAAAGGAACACATTACTACATAGAAATGCAACATTTTAATCATACCGCCGGTATCTTCAGACTTTATACATTCACACAGTTAGTAAGTCCTATCCATCACCTTCTTCAGAAGAGTACAGACTGGTACAGGATTGCAACTTCTTGTTGAATTTGTCTTCAACATATTTTATAATTCATTACAACAAAAAAAAACTAAACAAACACTGAAAACACAGGTGTCCTCAGTTTATACAGGCAGGATGAAAATAATCTTTTTCTTGTAGGTGATAATAAATCCCCTTGAGAAAAGAGTCCTAGCAGAGGAGGATGTGTGAAGCACACTAAAGCAGTTTTATAAACTAGTGACAGTATAACATAAAAACATGCATTATCAGACATGCTGCACTCTCATCATACAGTATGCACAATAATATAACTGAGTTTTTAATATGCCTTGCATAACATCGTAGGGTTTTCTTTTTCCTTGTTTCTTCTGTCGTGAAACTTCCTTTATTCAAGTTGCTCATCCAAGTATGGGTCATGTCTAAAAATAAATGAAATAAAAATCTGGGTTAAAAGTCACAAGGAAGTATTAGAAGGGTAGAGTTGTGTAACATCTTGGCTCTGATTTAGTTGCCTACAACCAGCAGACCAATCTGGATTAAAGTTGTTCTTAATAAACCTTATTTGACTCCATTTGATCACATTTAGACAAGAAATATGGAGGCAGTGGTGATACAACAGAAGTGGCTGATGTACATCTGTTTATATACCAACAGGGGATGTGGACAGATCAAAACTGAAGACGTCCTCTATTCTTATGTAAGGTGGGGGCACTACTGTGTGCGAAACAGATCCATGCACTATTTACTGTGTTCTGAATTCAAACACAAAATAATTTAATTAGCTGTAACCACAAAGAAGCCCGAAAACAGCACTCTGATGCTGCATCCCCAAAGCGAGCAACAAATGCCAATAAATGTAGTGCAGCATCATTAAATTCTGATATTAATTAGCTGCCCTAAGCCTGAATGGACATAAAAAAATATGTGTTGGTGTGTGTATGGAAAGAATTTGGGGAATTGAGTATTAATAGAACTGGACTGGCAGGGTGCTGCAAACACTGGGTAATTAATTATAGAGGGTGATGTGATGCTGAGGTGATGGTGGCAGTGGGGGATGTGGGGAAAGAGGTGCTAGGTTAGGAGCGTGTTTGGTCTGAAATATTAATCACAGGAGTACAAAGGGTCACCCCGCAGCTAATGGAGGCCATATTGGTGTGGAGCAGATGTGATGAGCTTCCAACTGTTTCTCTTTAATAGCTTAATGTGGTTATATTGTGGCATTTGTGTTTCAGTCAAAGTTCTTTGTGAATAAATGGCTTGTGTATCCACAGTGAGCTTATTTCCTGGATCTGGTTATGAATTCTCCATCCCAAATATCCTGTCCTTCAGTGAACTTATTGTATATTCCTGAATTCGGCCCTGGTTTTGATGTAATTCAGTTGTTTTGTAAATGATGAATGTAAGGAAATCAGTTTAATCTCAGTAACAACTCAAAGAAAGAAAGGGAAATCACTTCCTGTCAGCTCTTGTTGCATGACTCAATTCAAAGGGAACAACATTTTGTAATAAAGGTCTTTGAAAAACCTTTTCAACATTGTGTGATTTGGCTTGGTTGTACAATCTTTTAACAGTCGTGTGCTTCTGTAAAAACAGAAAAAATAACTTGTTTGCAGATAACTTTTAAAACCAACAAATACTACTAATTGATATTCATGCAAATAAGATCCTCAGCTGTAGCTGTTTGTAATTGTTATTCACAAAGAAAGGCTCTCATGCTAGTTTACCATTATGATTAATACAGTTGACATTTGCAAAATGGCTTAAAGTCAAAACTGCTTCCCTGCCCAGTTAGGGAGCTTATATTGGTTGGCATTTAAATAAAGTGCTCTTTAATTTACACAATTTTACTCACCCGTGAGCCACCAGGGAATGGACAAAAATAGAGAGCATCTTTTGTCTCACATGCATGTTTCTTTGACAGGGTCCCTTGAGACAAAGTTAGGTCAGAAGGGGGTTCGTGAGTGTAATACTCATCTATTTAGTGGCCTTTGGAGACTGCCGACCGACAGGAAGCTGTATGTAGGTGTGAATATGAATGAGGGTTGTAACAAATTAAAATAGGTTATTGTATTATAATGCAACAATAATTTTGTTTGTTCAGCAATTATTCTGTCTGAATGAGCATACTAGTGCGTTTCCCAACAAATTCATTACTTTCAACACAGTAGCAGTTACCACTGTGCACGCACAGAAAATATGTCATATGATCTGCTCATGCTACAATGTTTCACAACACCCCAACATTTTGGAACAGTATCTGAGAAAAATTACCAAAAAGTCCTTTTACACACAGGGGTTAAACTGTGATTTGTTAGGTGGGAGGGGGTCTGCAGTTTCGTGATTGCTATTGATGTGCTGTGTTCAAAGACAATGATATCTGACTTAAGTTAAATAAGTGAACTTTAAAAAAAAAATCTAATTCCTTGTATCTGTACACAAACCAGACATTTTAAATGTAATTGGCAGTGTGCAAAAATGCTAATAACGTCTTTTTATCATTGCACACTGTTGTATATCTTTGTCAACAATGACTGGTGTCTTTTCCACATAGATCAATTTAATATGTGATGAAGAAAAGTTTTAAGACACAGGAAAGTTCTGTGGAGTTTGAACATTGTTTATGACACATATCAGCAAACTGTATGCTGTTTCCTCCCGACCTTGTGTTCCACCTGACAGGCTGCCTGTCTCATGCTTGACTGAATAACAAGTTACTGAAGTTGGTGATCTGACTGGTAAGAATTAAAAGGGAATGTGTGATGTGTTCTTACATCCTTTAGAGCAGTGATTCCCAAACTATTTTACTTGAGGACCCCCTTCATGCAAATACTAAAAAGCTGTGGACCCTCTGCCCCGCTCTGTGCTGAAATCATGCTTGGTTTTATGCTTTCAAAAATGAGATTCTCACAATAAATAATGTATTCTGGCTGAGTCTTGTCCTTCGATAAAGCCAAAGTTAAATTAACAACATCTGAAAAACTCTGAAGTTCTATAGCATATACAGTACAGGATAAGCCCGGCCCAATTTAAACCCTCTCTATGCAGCGGACAGCAAAGAGGTAGTGGTGGAAATGGTGAGTTGAGATGAAATGAAAGACAGGAGCAGTGTTTGTCTAGAGTCGACAGTAAGTGTGCTTATTACTGTAAGTGTAATAAAACCCCTTGCAAGTGAGAACTTTAACACACCACCTGCGGAAAATATCTAAAACATTTAAGAAGCCATAATTTAAATTGCTTAATTCACTGCAGATCTGTTTTCCACAACCAGAGGACATTTTTTAGGCTCATATGAATTGTTATGGCAGTATATCAAAGATTTGAGTAAAGTCTTGACTCTATGGATTATTGCCATAATACATCACTTGATGTACTGCAAATGTGTTAATTGCAAGTATTGGATGTGTACTGTGGTATTCTTTTCTTTGTTTTTGTTATGAGCAAAAATTAAGTTACAAGAAACAGTAACATATTTTAGTGGTTGGTTACAAAAAGGCATCTATAATAAAGTGATCGAGTGCACAGAAAGATGGAAAAAGAACGATTTCCCCCCTGAAGAACCATTAGCACTACGTTTCCTCTGCGAGGAGCTGGCCAATCACTGAGCCCAAAGCCTCTGGCGATTAAGCCTCGCTTTCACTTCCTTTTAGCTACTTCCTGACGGTGAAAACGGTATATGACTGCATCCTGAATGGGTAATTCTGAACTGATTGCCATCCGTTGGAGCAGCGTGATCAGCGGACTGCCACCGTTCAGACGCGACGCACAAAGAGAAACCCACTCGTTGAGTGTGTCTCATTCAAGCGGCAACCTCTGGCGGAGAAATGTGAAGCCTATGTGGAAGTGCCAAAATTGCAGTTCACCCCTCATCCACTAGGGGCTGACTCCAAAAGGGAGCAAATCCCCAGACTCCCATGTTAAAAAGGACAACTTTACAGCAGAACTAAACATGTTTACAGCCTGGTACAAAAAACATTTCAGGTTTAATAGGTCAAGTTTACCTTCATGACAACTGTGGGGTGAGTGAATTTTTTTATTACTCATTTGTTTAAATATTATCTAATCTTGAAATTGTTCATAATTAGGGGTGTGTCCTTTTGATTGACAGGTAATTAATAGCTGCTAGCCACTTAATAACTTATTTTTGGGTTTTCGTGTCTCTTCGGCAGTGCAAAGAACCATCTCTTCTTGTCTGAAGAATGATTATGTTTACGACAGCCAACCACAACACAAATTTTAAGTCAGATGTTAAGTTAATTATAAAAAATAAAAAAAAGACAAAAAAAATCTCCAAACGCTGCTGACACTATCAAAAGAAAAATAATATCTCTTTCAGATCAGCAGTTTAGGGACACAGTGATTTCCATCAATCCATTTTCTGTACCGCTTAATCCATGCAGGGTTGCGGGTGGGCTGGAGCCTATCCCAGCAAGTATCAGGCGAGAGGCAGGGTACACCCTGGACAGGTCGCCAGTCCATCACAGGGCCACAGTGATTTCAAAATGTGAATTTAAATGTAAATTTTAACCCAGAGGTTCACGGGAAATGCAACACAATAGAGCGCAAAAGGTTTTCTATGTAAGTTCCAGGGTTACAAAAATCTTAGAAATAAATCCTACGGTAGTATTAAAAACCTATTTTACAAGAGAATACATGTAAGAAAGATTTCAGGATTAATTCTCGTACTTTTTTTAGTACTTGGAAAAGCTGTTACTTGTATTCAAATCTATAAGAAGTAAGCCCACAAACTGCCACTTAAAGCAGAGTTGAAATAAACAGGCAATGACAAATGCATCATGTTGATTTAAACTAAACCTGACAGATAAATTGAACTCAGAGGTTATCCAACAGCACAATCTTAAGAGGGGTTGCAAGCATCAGTACATCATTGCCCTAAATTAAGTTGTGCTCTTCCATCTATTGAACAAAGGATGAGAGGGGGGCAGCTGCACTCACATTTGATGTGTGCTGCAGTTGTAGAACTTCACCTCCGTGCTGGCAACCATTTGTCCTGTCTCCTTTGAATTGAGACGAAGCTCTACACCAGCCCAGTCTGAAAGAGAGAGGGTAAAGGGAGAGCATGGTTAGCTAAAGGGTGGAAAAAGGGAATGGAAAAATTTGTAAGCATTTATGAGAGTGAGGCAAAAAAAAGAGATGAGAAAGACTGCAGGAGAGCCAAAGAAGGATGGAGGAAAGAACCAAAACAAGAGTGAAAAAAAGAGGTCAAAATGAGAATTTCTTTTTAATACTTTTATCATATTCTTGTAAAGAGCCACCTGTCGTCTATGTTCAAAGACGGGCATACTGCTGTTGTCGTGAGATTTTTTTCTGTGAGAGACTTCAAATAAGGATTTAAAGTATATACACCAAGGACATTTCACCGCTATTTGTACTTACCAAATAAACAAAACATTTTAGGGAGTACATCTAAAACAGCTTTTTTAGAGTCTAAAAAATTGGTATTCAGGTTTTTCACCTAATGTTTGCATCAACCTCATTTTGTAAAGTTTTCTACCTTACAACTTCAGACCTTATATTTGCACTCACCTTGACCCTCTGGTATCTGAGGAACCTCCTTTCCGGTTGGGGAAAGACACATAACTCTGTTCCCATTAACGTGGCCCTCTGCTTGAGCCTGCTGCCCAAATGAACAGGTAATTCCAGCAGAAAGATCTGGAACATTGTGCACCTCCAACAGGAGCTAATAAAGAGAAGAGGGAACATTATTAGTAAGAAATGTGAAAATTTATCATAACATACCACATTATACAGTATATTTCCCAAATGGACTTTTTGATGAGAAAATATAAAGTCAGTATATTAAACTGTTTGTATATTGAATATACAGGCAGTGCCTGAATAGCTCAACTTAACACAGCTTGATAAAAAAGTGAGAAAATAACTCGTGCATTTCTGTCCACTATAGCTCACCGTTGAGCATATTTATATCTCACTTGTTAATCCGAGGGAAAATGGGAGTTGTGGTTCTGCAGAAATGTGGGTGTTTTCCAATAGTTGTGCTAAGCTTTACAAACCAGCTCCTGGCACTAGACTACTATTTGCCAAGCATCACATTTTGTCTCCCATCCCCCATGAGTTTATTTAAACCAAAATAAATAAATACTGTGATGTCCCACAGGGAGAGTCACCCTTCTGTCTGATTTCACCCCACAGAAAACTAATCTCTCCCAGGCCTACACTTACTGTACATGTTGTTGTACAGGGCTACTTACAGTGATTGCTCATAAACACTGGCATTGTGAGTGGAGTGACAGTGCAGTGATTTGTGAAATGATAAGCAGACTCACAGGGACACTATGTGCTGATACAGCAATGCTGTCTGGGTGAGCAATAACCTTCACACAGCGGTCAATGTCAGTCGCAAAACGGAAGCTTTCTTCTGCTCGCAGACAGCGATCCCTCCTCGAGCACCTGTGGAAGGAAGAAAGATGCTCAATTAAAAAAAGTGTGTAAACCAGTGCAGCAAGTTTGGTCTTGAAGTTATGTTTTTCTTTTTTCTTTTATTCAATGTTACAATTCGTAATCTGTATTCCACACTTCTAGTGAGACATCTCAACAGCTATAAGATGCATTACTATGTGTCAAGAGGATGGATATCTATGAAATAAGTGTTGGAACAGTAATTGCATAACAACATGCTGACATAAGCACGTATGCTGCCTAATCAGAACTTCACAGAGCTGCTTGCATGGCTGTGGACACTGATCAGCATGCAAATGAGGCTAGCAATGTCTAAATTAAAGTTTATACGGAATCCACATACTGCTTCTACAGTCATGTTATAAAGTGTTAACAAATATTTTGCAGATATTTGTTATGATCATATAAATGATCTTGCTTACAACTCTCTCAAAAGCTGTCAAAAACCTTTTTAAAATAACCATGTCATACGATTATACATATTAATGAGGCTTTTTCACTTTTGCTTTTGTTCTGAAGAGTAAATAAGTGCACAACAGCAGAACTCCTGGATCTCACACTGTAATTAAAAGTAAGAAGTGAGAGAGGTGGTTGCAGATTGAAACCTTTAGATGATCTTAGAAGAGACAAGAGCAATGCAAAAGTGTTTCTGAAGTCTTGACTAAGTATTGAAAGTATTTTCAAAGCATGGGCTTCTTGCTCAGTTTTTAAAAAAGGGAAAGTCATTCTTTTCTTTGCAGCTGTACTGATGAAGATGAAGACACTTTAGAAATTTCATTTGGCATTTTCATATAGTAGAGGGCTGTTAAAAAATCAAAACTGAGCTGTAATGTCAAAATGTAGTGGCAAACTAAACACCATTGTCTTTTCTCTTTGAATATCTAATGAGCACAGTGAGGAGAATCAGTGCTTAATATAGGCTGAGATGCTGCTGAGGGGGTGGCACCTCCTGAGAGAGCTCAAAGAAAGCTGAGACCTCTGCTGTAATTACAGCTCAATACAAAGGCGGATTGGAAAGGCAGTGGCAGCTGTTGCTGCCTTGGCTTCTTGAGACGGCCCACAGCCACGGGACTATAGACGGTCACCTTCTGACTGCACATCAGCTGAAGTGCTTTAGAAAAAAAGGCATCTTTTATCTCTGATTGTCTTTCATTGCCTTTTATTTTTGTCTGTTCCATTCACTGTGTTTTGTCTGATCTAACCATTTGTTCCCTTTACCCTTCAAGCTTTCTGTATGTGCACAAATGGTGGGAAAGAGAAATCCTGAAAGCAGAAAATATGACACTATGAGAGTCATTCAGAGAGTTGTTTTTTTTTTGTTTTGTTTTTTTAAAAGGACCCCATCTGGATTTAATAAGACAGAAAAAAAAAGTTGCTTCACTCTACAGTGTGAAAGATCATGATCCTTTTTGGGTTACTGGAGGGCACAGCAGCCTATCTGCTCACTGATAAGTGTGAGACATTACTTTAAATAAAGAGTGTAATGAGACTTGGAGACAAAGCGTGCATTAAAGAAAAAAAGGGTGAAAAACTGTTTAATGAAGTCATTTAGATTTTACAAAGCATTATTTTTTTCTCCTCACTTTCTGGCAGTTTGATAGAATGGAGAGCTGCAATTTAAATAATGCTGATCATCATCAAGATATTGCTAGCTTAAATGCAGATGTGAAATGATGAGACAGGGGTAAATCCCTGGCTGAGGTCAGCTTCAAACACAGTGGCTGGTTCACAAACACAGCCTTTTAATCTTCTGAATCCCCTCTGCTCCATATCGAAGTGTTATGCAAGCTAACCTGGGGTCAGATAATTAAGATGGAAGAGATAAGCTTGCTCCACTAGATCCAAAATGTTCCCTGGGTATGTAAAGGTGCAGTTGGTACACCCGCTGTGACTGCAACCCTAATCCCTCCCTCCTCCATTAACACCAGTTGTCCTCTCACTCGGCAGACAATAAAATCTGGTGGCCATGCAGGTTCTGTCCTAAATGGTGCTATTTAGGAGGGATCACACTGTGCAGCAACTACATCCTGGTTTTCTGTTAGACCTACCAGCTGTTGATAATGGAGAATTCCAGGGAGCACAATGAGAGTGTCATATTAAACTGCACAAATCATCGGACTGCATGCTTAACCACACTCATAGCTTTCTGCAAGCAGTTTGGTAAACAGTGACGTTGTGGTTTTAATCCCTCGGCTTTGATGTGCATATGTGGGCATGAGAGAAGATAAAGGCCGGGGAACACACTCACATGTTATACAGGACACACCATCCACAGTGGGGATCACCAGAGCTCAGACACTCAGCGCATGTACCGTATTGCTCACAGGCCTCCACGGGGACCTGGACCACCTGAACCAGAGAAGTGACAGAATGAGTTAAAAGTGAGAAGAGTAACAGTAATACACAAGGAAAAGGTTTTCAAGGAACATTTAAATTCTGCTGTTCTGGTTTTTATGGTCTCAACATATTTGGGTTGTGAGAAGTTCACAGCACATTTAAGGAAATTGCCGCACAGTAGTTTGTGTTTTTTTTTACACTGATTATATCTATTACTTATTTAAAGGGTAATTCTGGGGATTTTTTTTCCTTCGTTGTTTATTCTCCTGTGGAGATGCAGAAAGGAAACACAGGCAGAGAAAGAAAGAGAGTTGCATCCAACCTTGGTTTTTGCTGACATTGAACCATGTCAGTGTTGTGAAAATAAGTCTAAGCCACTTTGATACTCAAACATTTTGTTTAATACCATTTTGTTTAATACAAACCAAAACTTGCTCTAAATGGAAGTTGAAGTCTTCATCTCAATTTATTTTACTCATTAAGTAACATAACTTTGTCAAATGTAGCTCAATACAAATGACTACTTTCTGATGACATTTCTAATCAGTATTCTTAAATTCTGCATAAAAATTGAAAAGTTCTCCACAGGCTGTAGATCTTTTTTAGATTTTAATGTTTACTAAATCAAATTTTTCCACTGCTGTTAAATTAGTGTCATGTTTCACACCAACTTGAAATCTGAGAACACATGAAATTACATTTTTAGCATTTGTGGGGCATATTTGGTGGAAGTTTTTTCTCACTCTGCAAAAGTATAACGATTTCTGTAAAGGTTTATGGTATTTTCAGCACACAAAGGTAAGAAAACATCCTGACAGACAAACAGCCGCACTTTATTACTGCATGAATGTCTTTCAAAGAATTAGCTCTCCATCAGCTGCTGTGAGAGTCAATGCTGTTGCTCCAGCTCTGCATACAAAACCAGTTGGAGCAACAGCCAGAGCCTGGCTATTTTCTACTTGGTTATTATTCTTGGTATGGACATATGATGGAACCAATTTCCTGATGTAAGCAATCATAAATGAAGAGTGGATTATGGATTAGAGTGTCTCCGGTGCTCTTGATAGCACAAGTGGGTGCTCTCTCAGGTCTGTGTTGGCAAAATGGATAATCTGCTTCTCCCTACAAATAACTTTCTTTTTCTTTTTTTCCCCCAGCATTTCAGAACCCATTTGGTGCATTCCATTAGCAAAATGATTTTGTAGCATGGGAGGGGGCGAGGACTCTAATCCATGAACTGTTGTGGTTTAGAGCATCATCTAAACTAAGTTAGTTGGTATGTGGCCGTTAGGCAACATGACCTTTGCAAGGGAAAAGCTTTGGCTATGCTTTCTGCTGCCTTGCAAAGAATCAATTTGAAGTTTGCACCATACATCAGGCTTGATCTGTTTAGGGGACCTGACCTGAGCAGAAGATTAATGAATTGGATTAAAAAAAGATTTGAAGACATGTCCTTAAAAGTGTGGTCACAGGAGGCTGGAATTGTAGCCGTTTAGTGAATTAGTGCCAGTCTCCCTCGTCGATTTTGTCTTACTAAATCATATATTTTGTCTTAAAATATATGTATTATTTTCTGGGATACAGGACATAGAGTGGGTATAACACTTATCAATAACTGCATTTTATGCAGCTTATGCGCGTGAGCTGGTTCTTTAGGGACAGGTAATATTTCTAGAGCTTGTGTCTATATAGTGCTTTTTCCCCCAATTTCCTTTTTTTTCCCCAAAATGGAGGGAATCTATTAAATTGATTAGGGAAATCTTATTTTGTGCAGCTCCTCCAAGCTCACTATGTCGAAAATCTTTAACCTTTACAGAGAGGTGCAGATGCCATCACTTTCACTACTTTTCAGACAACCAATTATCTCACCAGAAAATGTTACCATGGTAACAAAAAGAAAGGATGTGTTTGTGGTAGAATCTTTCTATCTCAAGCTGAACTCATAAATGTAAAACATAACAGAAATTAGCTAAACAAGCACAGTAGCAGACCACCTTGACACAAAGGCCCAATCTCAATTCTCCCCCTTAGCCCTACCCCTTAGCACTTCCCCTCCGTTTTGCGTGTTCATGAGAGACCAAGGGGTGTCTCGATTCTCTTTTGGGGCGCGGGGTAGGGCTAAGGGGAAGGGCTGAATACCCCTTACAGCAGAGGGTTTTCTGATGCAGACTTAACGGCAAAGGGGT
>JAOXYM010000003.1:14160873-14173902 GCA_028567055.1 Leptatherina wallacei | reverse complement strand
GAATGAATTTTGCATTAACAATAATGATGGATGCTCTTTGAGGGCTCTATCACCCCTCTAAAACTGTGCAAAATGGTTTAGTCTACACCTGCATCGGTCAGTGAAACTGAGTGACACAGAGAGTGCAGCCAGAGGAGAAAGTCATGTATTTTCTTGAGAAAGTGAAGTCTGGATGCCAGAAAAAGGAGAGAAAAACGTAAGAAAATGAAGTGAGGGGAAGCAGCTTCTTATCAATTTTGTAGAGAATAGAGGTGAGCAGCACTTGAACTAACACACAGCTGGAGCTGATATCAGCAGCATGTGGCTTGAGTGAAGGAAGCATGTCAGAATTCATTTAGGGACAACACAGAAGAATGACTATCAGAAATTCACCAGTTATTACCACAAATCATTTAACTGTCATGGACCTCGTGATAAAAAACTGTTCAACTTTGTATCGATATTTTAGCCCTTTCCCAGTGATCAATCATAACATATTTGGTATAGATAAATTCTTTCTTATTTCAGGATTGTGGAGATTCTACTGACATCATGTTATCTGAAAATATCAATGTACCACCCCCAAATCTGCAATGTTGATACCAAATTATCTACCATAATTATCAAATTAATCAAATACAACAGGAGGAGAATGTTCCAACTTTAAGGCTATAATGAATGATGAATAAGACAGAGTGTGATTATTATAACTCCTACTGTTGGTGTTTCTGGGTCAGATATAATACCTTGTAAAAAATACCTCACCTTGAAAAGGGTCTGTCTTGTTACATCACAGCTCACTTGTGCAAAGACAAATGCATATTAGTGCTTTAGAACCCCAAATTACAATGTCCAAGTTTTTAGCATTAACTACATTTACAGCCTTTACAGTAAAAACACTTGTCCTCTATAGCTATTTTCCCCTTTCATCACACCAATACTGTAGTTACTTATAACTCACCAATCATACTCTTAACCTTAAGTTATAATATCATTGGGTGAAATTCATCCCTTGCATGTCAATTCTTGCTACAAAACTACACAATTGACAAAACAAAATGACAAAATCAAAGCTTCAAATTAAACCAACAGGTGACATAGGTAAAGATAGCTACATCATTTATTACAAACATGATGAATTAAGTATGAGTGCAACATTTTAGAGATACTGGAATGAAATAAGGATTGCAAGCTGCTGCATTGCTTCAGATATTCTCTTTACTTAGGGTACAGCCACAAAATATGTCAATGAGGCTTTAGCTGTTGGAAGCTCCTTTCATGTGGCTATGTCCCTTTCCTTCCTAAGCTAGTGTTTGGCTAAAATATCACAAAGTTGGATTTTGCCGAGATGAAATTGATGTTTATCTTCTTATCTACCTATCAGACAGCAAATAACCAAATTTGCCTCTCAGCTTATCTGCAGTTTGGATTACATTCACACTCCTTGTGAATGTCTGACATGAGTGAATATTTACACAATTAACTAGGGTGCAAGAATATGCAGTGGATGTTTATGTGTGATTTTGTTTAATCATAAAATGAGCACACATTATTACGGTCAATGATGAGGATTCAGAGATAGAGGGAAGAGAAACAAAAGATAGATCAGCCTCTAATTTAGAAGTCGAACAGCTCATTGCAGCTCTGACCCTAATTCACCCATGAGGTTAAAGCAGTTAAGTTTTAAGACCTTTTTTAGCAAACTCTACCTTTATTTGACTTTGGAGTGACTTTCAGAGAAAAAAATCTTTTGGGGATCATTAAATGTAAACATAGCAGTAGCACACAGCTGAAAGGATTTCGATTCTCCCACTCCTGCCGACATGCGTCTGTTGTTTCAGTTAAGCAACTAATAAGCAGCTCTGTCCTCAAACAAAGTGTGACACTGATGTGGAAGGCATTGATAAGCAAGGTTGAAAAGATGTGAGAATGTTAATATGGTAAGGATTTTGACCTACTGGTGATCTATATATAACTAATGATGAGAAGAACTCACTGCAACTTTTTATCTTTTTGCCAAAAACCTATTTCTGTGTCTTTGTTTTCACTTCATTCCTACATCCTATTCCCCAGAATTCTTGTATTGATGCATGATGCATTGATGCATGATTTAGTTCTGAAAACTTGACATTAGGAAAAGGCAGAAACTTGAAACAAGAGAGCAAAGTCAAAGGCAGAATACAGCAGATCATTACTCTCGAAATACCCCCAAAAAGAAAAAATACTTATCAACTATGCAAACCCAAAGTGGCTTTGGAAAGTGGCTCATTAACCATGTGATGCAATTATAATAAAGCAGAATTAATTTCTGAAATGTAATAATAAATGCAAAATCATTATGAACTGGAGCAGAGAATTGTGGAAGTGTTTTCAGACGTCTGCAGTACGATTATGCCCCATCTTCCCAGCATGAATCCTAACACGTGGCCTCACCACCCAAATCAAATTCGACTGCAGACGATTTTCAAAGTATGCCAGATCTAGCTTATACATGGTGGCACAGCTTCAACATTCTCTCAGAGGGGACAGTCAATCAATACAAACTGATTACATGATTGGATCCCCTGGGTACCAAAACTTCATCAATCAATCATAGCTCTACCTTCTGGGCAGCTGTGACTCTCCACCGGGAATGAAGAACAGAGAAAGGATGAATTTGCTAGAAAAGGACTGTGTTTTATTTATGTGGGAAGTAGGGTATTTATAGGGGTGAGGCAAATGCATAGCTCTATTTTCAACATACAGCTAAACGAAAGCACTATAATGACATAACACAATCTCTCAACTCTAGGTCATCAACAGGACATGGTGTGCCTCTCATCTGTCAGATGGTTATTGCATGGAAACCCTTCACAATTTTATCCTTTAAATAGTCATTTGAAATAAAGATTTATCTCAGAACTAAGCTTCTTTCACTCAATCATAGCATATCTTTATTCTGTTGCTCCAATTTCTCCTCTTTATCGCATTCCGTCTGTCCTGCAATCCCACACAGTAATAGAAGTAGTTTACATTAATTTTTCCCACACTCCTATGTTCAGAAATAGCACAAATAGAGACCAGAGAATGTTAGCATTTCTGTGCTAAAACCACTCTGAAAAAAAAGAAGAAAAGAAACCCAAACAACTACAGGCTTGTGGAGAGTTTGGTTGGGTATGATGAGGGTTGCCAGAGGCCAGAGATGCAGGGATAAGCTCAGGCAAATTCTGACCCATCGTGACCGATCCGAGGTATTTGATTTCAGTGGATTCAAAGTGGTTTTATCATCTAAAGCAGAGCTGACCAGGCAGAAGCCCTCTGGGAGTACAACAGGTCCTCAATCTCTCCTTAAGCCCTGCAGCTTCTTAATGAGAGTAAGGCGGGTTTAATTGGTTTTATAATGAGCCTGCTTGTTGAAGGTGACACACAAAGTTGAAAATACACACACAAAATGCCTACGCACACAGGCTTACAAACAAAAATAAATTATACTCTAGGCATTTAAACTCCTGCCAGTTGCTCTCATAAAATTTGATCACTTGTTAGTGCTATGTTGGATTGTAGTACATTAGTAATAGACATAGCCACTAACACAACCATAATATGTTGTGGTAATACTCAGAGTACCCACATAAAAGCCGGATAAATGAAAATACACTTTCATTTCTGTTTGCTGATCCCAAATAAGGATTTACTAGGAAGCATAAAAAAATTCACATTTGAGAAGAAATTTTATCACCGTTACAGTCTGTCACTCAGACAGCTGGATCGTTAGACAATTTGACTGATGAGGGATCAGACAGATGCTGTAATGACTGAAGGTAAGTTATATTGGTGAGTATATAAAGCAACTGATTCTCCTTTTCCTTTAATGGGAGAAAAAGAAAAACTAAATTCAGTCAGACTGTTAATTTAGTTACACTGAAGCACATCAAGTTTTAATGTGACCATCAGATTTTAGTCAGCCTAAAAAGAGTTTTGGTTGTTCTCTGCTTCTTTTATCCTGCAGTTGTAGATCTGTTCCACCCTTTCTCTCACGCACAATAAAGTATAAATGGGGTTTTGTTAAAGCCCCCTTTTCTTGTGTGGTCTTTGTAATGTAAGAGAAGCACTGTACAGATTTGACATTAATACCACATGTTCGTGACCTCAGCTTTTCTCTCATTTCAGTCCTCTTTCCCAGCATTTCACAGCTGACGAAGGTATATATTTAACCCATGAATATGTAAGCCAATAACAGCAATATCCGTCCTGCTGCTTAAATTCCCTTGCAGAACCTTCAGTGGTTATAAACAACCCAGCTTAGTTTGGCTTCCACAAACAGATATGCAACCTGAGCCTCTGTGTGCTTAATGAAAACAGTCTCTCTCTCTCTCTCTCTCTCTCCTGGATGGGTTTGCATCTTAACCATAGGGTTGTACTCTGGTCCGGTGAGAGCCAAAGAAAACAAGACATGACTTCTAAGATGTCACTTGGCTTTAGCTGCATTGACTTCGATGTAAAACTGCCATACCTTGTATAAGGAAATCATATCCCCAAATGTCTTTTCAGTGAGAGTTTACATATGGGACTGATTACAGTTGATGATTTTGAAGCAGGAGAAGTACGCCTGTAAATGTCTCTTTTTTTTTAACTCCAGATTGCAGGAAGACTGTAGATTACTATGTTTATGTGTTAATGACAATTCAAATTTGAGAGTGTGTCCATATACAGCCAGCCAGCCTATGCCCAGTTAACCCAAACATATGGACGATGACCCAATAAGCAAGGAGCAATCTGTTCAACCAGTCATTCCCAATCTGCCATGATGACAAGGTTTCGTCTGTCCCTGAGGAACTGTCTGTCTAGAATATTCTAAGTCAGACATAGTAAGGTTTGTATAAAAGTTCAACACTCAACTTATGTTATTCAATCTCTCTGGGACATCATGTTGGAAACCATTTATTAGACTTTGCTGGTATGCATCTGATCTATTTTTAATCAGAAACCAAAGTTTGACAGTGTACTACAAATAAATGTTTCAGTTCTCTAATAAAAGGATGAAGAACTAAAATACTTGCAAGGCTAGTTCTAAAGTAGATGTATAAAGATAATAAGCAAGACAAACTTTAGTGCAGACTTCACAGAGGGTGCTTCAGGCTTTAATCTCTATTATGATACAAAGCGAAGCAGTGACATAAGGGCCAGACTACTGTCCAACTTTAAGGTTGAGTGCATACTGTGCATATGGTGGGACTGTGGATGACAGCTGAGAAGAGTATGGATTGATTAGCCCATATATTCATCATAGCTCTGTGAATGCAAAAGAGCCAGAGCCCATGGGTAGAGCTGGGAAAGAGCAGCTAATGAAACAAATAACATCACACGGACGGAGATGTGTATCACAACACTCCACAAAGAGAGACATATTGATCACAGCCCCAAGATATGATGTGTGTTGGCAGAATATGATCATCAGCTGGGTTGGAGTGAGGTCAAAACATGCAGGTGTGTAGGTCTGTTCATATACATTATTGTAATTCTGTGTTATTCTTTATAGTCTTCCAGTTAAAACAGCCAAATCCTCAGTTCCCCTAAACCTTCAGCTGCATGGCAGCCCTCCAGGTCTTCATCCCACAGTTTGTACAACTTGACCACAGTCTCCTCTCCGTCTGTGCATGTTCACTTCTTTTCTCTCTCCTTAAGGACATGGTTTCCTGTCCTCCTCTGCACAACCCCATCCCTCCAATCATTCCCATTGTTTGTCAGGTTCCCATGGCCCACCAACAAAAGCAGTAGGAGGGGGAGAGTGGAACAATTCATGGCCCCCGTATGGTCTTCATTTTACTGACCGCAGTGCAGTCAGACTCCTTGTGTGCTTATATTTGTGTGACCAAACAGTTGAAAGAATAGAAAGAAACAAAAGTGGGCAAAGACTTGGAGAGAAAGACATAGCTATGGAATAAAAGTCAGTCAAGGAAAAGCAGAAATGGACACCTTCCTGTGCTATCTCAAAATTGCTTAATATCCTTTACTATTTCAGCTGCACTAAGACATTAAATGACAATCCGTTCTGCAGAGTTTTCACCCTAAGGTCCAGCTCAAGTACTTATTAAAATCCTTTCATTTTAGCCACAAACATACCTATTCTACCTGCATCTATTTTAGTGATGTCAATCAGCAAATCCAATCTCCCTGTCCCGGCCCCCCTCACAAACTGTGACTTCAAGTCATTTAGCCATGTGCTGGGGAATTTCCCCATCCGCTCCACTCTCTCAATAAGCAGTAATGAATCCACTATTTGCACGCAGAAGTATTTGACTAAGGCTTTATTTGTTGTAAGCTTAACATTTTGAGCCATTTCAAGGGAAACATGGCTGTTGAGTAGCTGCAGCCACTAAGGTAACGTGCTGGACCATTTGTGTTCCGTTCAGCACTGCTCCCCCTCTTCATAAAGCATCCTTCAAATCATATTTGCCAACACTGAAGGTAGGTATCTTATAGTGACTGAAGGGTGAGGCATTACTATTGCTCAAGAACAATCTTAGAGCAGCTGCCTGGATCGAATTTATTATGGTTCTCAGCCTTACAGTGAAGTCTTCTGTCACACAATAAATGTTAATCATAAAGTGTCGCAGCTGCTATGTCTTCCTGAACTTAGATGCACAATAAGACACTGAATATTCTTTTTTTTTTAAAGATAAGAGAATCTTTCTATTTTTTCCCATTCTGCGTGATACTGTAGTTTGTCTGAGGATAACTGCACTACAGAAAGATTTCCATAGAAAATCAATTCCACTCAACAACTGTTGTGTGTTTGCAGCTGCCACAGGGTAAGCCAAGGTATTATGTCATTCCACAATGTTTGCTGCTGATTTGCATGCTTGTTACACTGAAGCAAATGTCTGCAGAAAAATGAAAAATATAATCAGAAGTCAGAAATATGTAATGTCTGTGTTGTACTTCAAATTTGTTAAACATAGCACATCACGTCCATGTAGTCTTGTGATGCTACTGTGAGATATGAGATGGTGAATTAAGCCGCTTTCAGACATGCACTCCTATCCATTAATCTGACAGCAACTGAGCATGACTTCATCTCTGAAAGGTTGTGACAGCACTGTTACAAGGTCAGAGTTAGTATTTATGTATTGCTTTCAACATGACACAAGTTTTAACTGCATGCAGTTACAGTAATGAATGGGCATGCACATGTAACAGTGGGTTAATTTGGTGTATGATCTGTTTTATAGAGGAATCTGATAGATTATATCATTAGATGAATATCAGCACTGTCAAATCTCTTTATACTCCCTGGAGTTTCCTATTATCATAAGATGAGTAGTAATCTATTCTACATCCCTTAAGCATCATCCCTTAAGCCATATAAACCTGAAAAACCTCAGATCTTTTGCACTCTTCCCTTTGCCTGTCTCATACATCACACAGCACAGGGACAGTAGAGGTGACAGTGTACCCAGGAGAAGTGAAAGATAATGTTTTGTCAAGCTAACACCTACATTCATTAATTTAAGTGCAATACAACCTTTTCAATTAAGGATCCATTGTCACAGCACTTGTTCAAAAAGCTTAAACTTCGAGCTACTGCAGCTATATTTTAGTTATATGGTATCCAGTTACAGCTCAGATTTCAGGCAATATAACATCTTCAAGAAAGAAACCTCTGACCTCCTGAATTATACCTCAGTTTATATGATCCAATGTCATGCAAATTGCAAATATCACATGTTTACTTCTTTCGATCTCCTTGGTATGAATGAAGCTGGGAGGATTTGCTTAAAAGTGACTCTTGTCTAAATGACAGAATACTGTCACTTTTGATTAATGAAATCATTGATGTAATTTGTTCAAAATGTGGGAAAATGCTTTATATATATTTATGAAAACCTACAACCTAGGTTTAGGATTGTTGGTAATCCACAGCTGCATGCACAGAATAAACCAAGGAAATGGTTGTTTTTAAGGTTCAAGAGCTCAGACACAGTCTTAGTCATGCTTGCTCAGATATATTACAGACCTTCACTAAAGCAGAAGCCAAAGTTGCAATAAACTGTTAAAACTTTGATGTGACAGAGCTGATTCAAATGTTAATTCTGCCTTCTCTGGGGCCTTTTGCATTTTACTAACAATTGGAAACTGTGCTGCTGAAAGTTGAATCCCTTTTCACCTCATATAGAGTGGAATGCATTTCAATAAGGACCAGTAAGAGATAATGACCATTACCTGGATTCACCTCATTGCCGTACGTCAAGCATAGTGAAAAAGATCCTTTTGTTTTCAGCCTGGAGTTATCGAACAGGGTCGTAGTACTCAGCTTAAATTAACCACCTAAGGCATCAAAGGTGTGGCTCATGATGATAAAAATGTCCTGTTATATCTGGAACAGGAGTAGCATAATCAGGAGTTGTTGATGAGTCCATCCATATGCTGCACAGAGCCTAGATACTAAGACCATTGGTTATGCTTGTGACCTTTTGCCCTGTTGACACCCTCTATGTGGCAAGCTTGACCTTTACTGCTAGAGTGATCCCCTGATGGCATTTATTGTCATGCCCCATTTCCACTGAGGCTATCCATTTGGGTTGATGGAATAGGATTGGAGAGGTGACCCTGTGCTCCTTGCAAGCTCCAGGGAGTCTGAGATCATGGCTGCTCGTTCAGTAAGTGTAATGACTGTAACTCTGGCCTTTAGATTCCTTGCACTTAAGTGCAGTAATGACAGATATCTCGCTTTGTCCAGCCAAACTTATTAACACTTACATATTTTTTGTTTGTTTGTTTTTTGTTTTTGTTTTTTTTTGGGGTGGGGGCCTTCTGAATTCTGAATCTCTTTTGTCTTTCTCATGTAATATCTGCATCTTTCCCCATATATCTGTGGTTTTTATTTTTCCCTTGGTCATTCTTCTATCTTTGCCTCATACTTCCTGTTTTCTCCTTTCCCTCATTTCTTATTGTCAGGCTATCTTGTCTTTTCCGCCTATGGCTCATCAAATGAAAGAGCTGCAGTGATGCTATCTGTGCCCCCAGCCTGGACCTTGGTGTGTGTGTGTCTTGTGTGTTAGACAGATTGCTCCTCATAAGACTGAGGCCCCCGGGCTAATGTCACAACAGTCCTCTCACACATTTCCTCAGTCATGCTGCATGCTTAGGACTTTGCAGTAACTAGAGCCCATGGACCTCTTAAGTCAGTTCAGTTAGATCAAACACTGAGCTTTATAGGAACTTGATTATAATAAATCTATACAGTGCACATTCAAAATGAAACATGATAGACAATAAGCTGAATCAACTTCATGAATCTCACAGACTGGGTCATCCTTTGGCTGCATGTCTGGTGTAAGATGTCCTACGGTCATATATTTCTGTACTGCGCATCAGTTTAGCAGCATGTTTAGTAAGCACTATGTTAGCTTGATTTGCTTAGCTTGCATGCTTCAGTTGAGTGAGTTTTCACTAATCCTAATGGATTTCTTCTGATAGTTGTACAGTATGTTTGCAAATACACATTTTTGTAATCTAAAGCTAAAATTATGAATCATTCTTGTGAATTTATAACTTAATAACCAGCAAATGTATTTTTTAGATATCCTTAAAGTATATTTACATATTCTTTAAGTAATTTAATATTTACACATTTTTCCACCATCTGAAAGGTTATTGGCAGACTTATAAAAATGACACCCAATAAATCACATTGTGTTACTGCTCTAGTATCGTATTCCACTATCTGTTGCTAGTAAATCACTTTTTTTCTTCTTAAAGTGAATCTTTTATGATATTACCAGTAGATATTGGCATTAAAAATGACATGTAAATGCACAGAGAAACAATCAAATAGTTATAGGATAAACAATTGTCACGACAGTGACTGAAAGGGGAGAAAAAATGAGGAGAAAAGTCCTTTTTGTTTCATCTTAAGTCTCGATTTGTCCCTTTATCAAAATTTGAAAAAAAGATTAACAAATTTTATTTATTCTATTTTTTTCATTTACCGCTGCCAAGGTTAAGTATTTGACAGCGTCTGTCTGTCTGTCTGTCTGTCTGTCTGTCTGTCTGTCTGTCTGTCTGTCTGTCTGTCTGTCTGTCTGTCTGTCTGTTAGCAACATGAGTCAAAAGTTATGGACAGATTTTGATGAAATTTTCAGGAAATCTCAAAAATGGAATAAGGAACAAGAGATTAGATTTTGGGAGTGATCCGGATCACCGCCAGGATCCAGGATTTTTAAAACATTTTTATTGTTATTATTTACTATGGGGAGACAGGGCTTATTTTGCCATTACAGCTTCTAACTAAAAAATAATGCCCAGAATCTTTGGCAAAAAAAATTGCAATGGCTTTGCGGACGTCTGTGCTCTCTGAGTGCTTCTTACCATTTATTACTGTGTGATGTGTCAAAATTATTGTAGTGTAGTCTTCTGCTTCCTGGTATCTTTCAGGAGGAAGAAAACAAGTACCAGATTGTGTACAACAGGGTTTTGAGTAAAGTTTTTCCTGAATTCTAACCTTTAATTCTAAGACCTCTCTTGTTTTATTGTAGTTTTTAAAATAATTAAACAGTTATGTCAAGAAAACAAAATTTGTTATCTCCAAATAACAATATAAATTGTCCTGTTGTCTTGAAAAGACAATCCTTGTTATTGAGAGATAAAGACATAGTTAACCAATCATGTTGAGACAATGCTGTGGCCATGTTTGGAAAACTATTTTCCAAACATGGCCACTCTTGGCTTCCATTGCTAGAAGAAGGAATGTAGATATACCTGTAAATGTATCTGTTTGGCTTGTGGCCTTAGCTCTCAGACTACTTATTATATGTTCTATCATGCTTTAAAGGTTATTAAAGAATACAGATCTGAAGAGAAGCAGATTCAGAAGAAGAAAGAAGTCGAGTGGAGATATGGGTCACCTCAAACCCATCAAAAGATTCCCTAGAATAGGGGTGTAAATTAATGAAAGAATTAAGGAGTTGAAGTACCATGTCTGTTATTTTGACCAAAAGCATGTCACAGACATTTCAGTAAGTCCTCAGGAAAATGCATCAGCTTATGAAAAGAGGGAAATCTATGTCTCTTTCTGTACTATATTCAGCTCCAGAGTTATATAAGTAAGCACAGTACAATGTTTTGAATGAGTCAAAGTAAACTACTGAGCCAGTGATAGGTGATGAAGAACATGTCTTCCAGGGTAGCGATGCAACAAAAATCAAGGTCTATATCACATATCCAGAGGCAATTTGTGGTCCATTCAGTTCATTGTCAGATTTGATCTTTGTCATCTTTGATTCACTGAAAATTGACAACTAATCCTAAGCTTTGTAAGAATGAAGACACATTAAACCTCACAGAAATGTGACTTAAACCTGGAATTAATTGCATTTTCTTTCTACAGAAGACTTCAAGAATAATATAAAGCCACATCCTTAGTACATTTGCATCTGTTATATCTGCATTTGCAATTATGTTTGTAAAATGTAAAAAAAATCATGTCAGGTACACGTAAATAATGCTCATATATTGCTGGAGTGGTCCTTTAAGTAATTTGTAATGCAAAAGCCTTTCAAACCACGATCATTTAAACAAGTGCCACTACAGGTGCATAATGTCCCATTACTTTTAGATAATACAAAGGAATTGGAAGAACAGGCACATCACTTTTAGCTCAAGTAGCAGCAGATGGAGAGTTGCATTAATTTGGGCAGCACAAAATGTAGTGCTGCATAATTACCGCACCTTTGTTCAGCTGCATAATGTCCCATATAATCACCGTGATATATAACCATACCAAGTCATGCTAATTATTTCATTAATTGAGCTGATGATTGTGTTAATTGGTGTTAATGGATTAAGGATCATTATGACATCAAATGTTATGAGACACACAAATGACTGCAGATGATGTGTCTTAGTGGTTTTTATCTCATGGATAGCAGATTAATGTGTAATAGCACAAGAAATTTAACAGAAGCAAAGCATTTACAGTGTATTCTATATTTTACACAAAAATAAAGGAATAACTAAAATGGTATATTTGTCATGTAGCACCCTGTATGCATCTGGTTTGACGTGAAATATTTGAGCTCAGATCACCCAGATACTGTAGGTGGCAGGGAGCTTTGAAAAATAAACCTGCTGTCACAGTCATGTCATCTCTGCTTGAGCTCTAAGCATTCAGGTTTTTTTTTTCAGCCTACAATTTCATTGAGGAGATGTAAAGATATGAGCCTTTATGAGACTGGGAAAGTCTAAGAAAAAGATTATATCAAGCTTCACAACAAAAAGTATAAATTGAGGGTTTTTTTGTACAATTCGTTTCATAGTCTGTCTCCTGCAAATCCCTCAATCTTCACCAAAGAGCTATGCTAAGACACTGGAGCGCACCTTTAATGTTCAAGTGTCAAAGATTTGTTTTAACTCTGTCAGAATGACTGAGAAATGCATTATTTTCAAGTGCATTGCTGTAGTGTTTCAGTTTCACTTTTAGATAGTAAAAAAAAAAAGAAAAATAGCATTATGAAAAAGTAAGGGCACCACAAGTAGCTTAATATGACCACAGAGATAACTGTTAACACCTTGAAACACTTATTTGGGCTGATGTTTCAAGAATTCAAACAATTTACAAAAATTTGACTTTGAAAATTTTAAATAATTTGCAGGTTTGCAGGTCTGTAGTAAAGCATTTTTAGAATTGTATGAAAGGATAATCAAAACCATTGTCTGACTCTAAGAACTTCAGAAAGATTTTTCTAAATAACTGAAGTAGGTCAAACTAAAGTGAATAAGAATAATTTTATTATATCATATTTTATATATATATCTATATATATATTACACCTCAACCAGCATGTGGTTTTTTGACACCACTACGACAGTGGAATACTGACTAAAACAGGAAATAAAAACATGCTAAAGATTAAAAGATTATTGTTTGTACAGCAGAATATGATCTAAAGCTACCCAAAAGTCAACAATAGACTAGATAAGAGATGCAAAGATGGCTATGAGGGGCCGTTTGGGACATTATTCAGAATTACCCTCTCATAGACACATATGAAACTTAAGTCATTCACACAC
>JAOXYM010000003.1:14148979-14160773 GCA_028567055.1 Leptatherina wallacei | reverse complement strand
AGTGTGTGAATGACTTAAGTTTCATATGTGTCTATGAGAGGGTAATTCTGAATAATGTCCCAAACGGCCCCTCATAGATGGCCATCAATGTTCTCTGATCATCACTAATTTTCCATCCAAACCCTGCACACTTCCATAGAGCAGTGCTAAAAGAGAAGCCCAGGTATCCCAGAGAATTGGAAAACATTTAAGGAGGAATGGGTGAAAATTCCCCAAATAAGACTAGAAAGAGTCTTAGTTAGCAATGAAGTGTTAAAGAGTTCTGAAACTTGACAATTTTATCATGTGATTTTCCCTGACTTTTTATCCTCTTTCTTTCTTTTTCTTTTAAACCATTAAATATGGGAAAACATAATCTTGCAGAGTTAGAAATTTTGGGGTTCCCAAACATTCATTCCATAATATAGTCATACTGACTTACCAGTTAGTTTCATTTTATTTTTAGGTAGGGTTATTTAGAACTGTTCACATTTATACTAGAAAGATTTGGTCCAGCAGTCGTTTCTTGGACTTTTGACACATCACTGGACCTCCAAGTACTTGCCCTTGCTTGATTTCTAGTTAATGGTTTTAATGGTATGATGATGAGTGTGATGTTCACATTCTTTATATTACAAAGTAAGCCCTGATTGCGTGACTGTTTCACAGATACAAACAAAAAAATAAACGCTGTTAGCAAACCATCAGACCCATTTTAGTCACGTCAAGATATTTGAGACCAGGCAACATTCTCCAATGATATTCTGAACCAAAAACTTGGAGGAAGAGATGCCAATATATCAATGACATCAGGCTTGAGAAATCATTGTAACATTTTGGTCAGGAAATGATACACCATCAAAATGATCAGGCTTCATCTCTTGAGAACGAACTATTCACTATAAATAACCGAATAATCCCTGTGGGAAAGAAAAGAAAAAATTAAAGCCTCTCACGCTTGTCTACTACTGTCAGTGTATTGCTCCTCTCACCTTCTTCAGGCGTCCACTCCTGGTGCCCAAGAAGACCACACTGTGTCCATTGTAGATGTAGGAAGTGACAGAAGTCAGCCTGTCCCTGCTCTCTGTGAATACTGTCTGACCCGACACCAGCTGAGAGCCCCCCAGGGGCTGGTTTATATCCAGGCCACAGAAGTGATCATCGATGGGGACAGGCTATGGAGACAGAGGATGTGAAGATGAAGAAAACATTCAGAAGATTTTTGAAAAAGGTGTGTTTTTGTGTGAAAATAAGGAGGGAGAAGAAGGAGGAATAAATATGAGTGATAAAAAGGGGTAACTGGAGGTAATGAGAAAGGGTGAGTGCGGGACCGAGATCACTGTAGACACATGCATATATAAGATGAGGATTCACACTGACTTCTGGTAATCCTAACAAGCATTAAGTGCACACTTTTCAGGGTTAAAAATGTAACATCAAAAGGGGTTCGGGCTGCTTGGCTTCCCAACTAGCCTTAGAGGAGGCAAATTTATGGAGCAGACTTAATTGCTGATGGCAACATGAGAAACACTGAGTAGTTTGGGCCTGTTTCTGTGATTTTTAGATTGCTTGATCTGACATCACACAAACACACCGCACAGGAGATGTCAGGTTTTGATTAAGCATCAAAGAGAGCTGCACGCATAACAGTCCAATTGGATCTAACATGCACCTCAAACCTTTGCTAATTGCCTGTCACTTAGTATATAAAACCACCTCTTTAGGGCTGTTAATTTCTTGTTTCACATCTCCCACTTCTTATGCACATATTAGTCCATACTATGGTGTTATTTGTGTGTCTGAGTTTAACTGAATATGATCAGTAAAGTACGCATAACACAAACTTGAAGCCTCACTCCACCCGACTTTCTCTCTTCTGACCTCCATACTTGGAAATGAAAGAATACATTTTAGAAAGTGTTAATTTCTGCTGCAAAACTTTTTTTTCTCCTCTTTGTCCTAAATATTATTTGTTTTCCTAAAAATGAACAAGACCTACCTACCTCATATACTTCAATATATTAATGATATTGCGAATCATTCTTTACCGTGCTGAGATCATTTTTGCTACTTTCGTTTCAACCAAAGTACTGTATCATAGTATTGATCTTGATAAAATACCATCAACTGAGGTGAAAATAACTAAAACACATTTACTTCCATTTTTTTGTACGTTTAAGACTGCAAAGTCTATTCTGTGTTCATTTGCAAAAACTTAACCACCAATAAACCATCACAAAACCAGAATAACAATTTTACAATTTATACGAAATAAACCACTTTCTTAATACAATGCATCTTCTATATTTTTACATAAATATGTAAATGACATACCATGCCAGCATGTACCTACTAATACCAGGAGGCAATCAACGGTCAACAGCTGGTGTCCAATCACAGTCAATGTTTAATCCCACTTCAATTCAATTAAATTAAAATCACTTTATTTGTCCCCACGGGGCAATTTTAAAGGACATGACACCAGCTTACAGGACATACAAGACAAGTCACACAACTGCACATTCTAAAAACACATAACAGTCATTTAAAACAGACATAAGTCATTTAAAAAAATAAAACTTCAACAGAAACACCAAATCAGATTCAAATCAATGTTGTGGGATTCTGTAACAGTTTTATATGTGCTTAAATGGGCAAGCATATAAAACTTCAGGAAAAATTATTATTTGCTATTTTCTAATGTTTTAAGGCATCAATCAGACAACTCAAAATATGACACTTAGTTTTCCTTTTACAGTATGTATCTCCCAGGATACGTTGTCCATTTAGGATATAGATTTAACATTTCTAAATTTTTCAAGAATTTAATGTGTAAGCTTTTAAAACATATTATAAGTAGTTCATTAGTCTCTCTCTTAGGTGTTTTGCATTCAAAGTTTTAAAAAGTGGAAGAAAAACTGAATACTAGCTATTCACATGTATTGAAATCATGAAACAAATGTAGTTTTGAATAAATAAAACGTCTTATTTCTGTATTTAAGAAATCATCTTCTCTCTGGAGTTTCACCAGTGATATCCTATTGGCAGTGAAAGCTGTGGAAACAGTTGACAGGATTTTGACCAATATCAGTGCAAAGCCTCACTTGGCACTTCTGACACATAATGGAGCTCTGTCCAGTCTAATATATCCTGCGTCTACTTTTCACTGCTAGGATGGGGAAGTGGTCAATTACAATCACCCCCAATCAACTATACAAAACTGTAATTCCATACAGTTATTCACTGTTTCCCTCATCTGAACCAAATGAAACATGAGGTAGAATAACTATTGATGCCACCACTCTTTCAGTAAAGTCAGAACATACTGACAAAAATTTTACATAAAAACATATTATAAAAAAAAAAATGAGCATAGGTTTTAAAACACAAGCTTATGGGATAATGATTATCCCTATTTTTTACCCCTATCTGGACGATGTATCCCCCGGGATGCAGACATTCAGTATCCAGTCCTGTATTTCAGCTGACAGTATTTGTGGGTTTTTCTTTGCACCTCGAATAATTTTCCTGGCTGTTGTAAATGAGATTTTTGTTGGTCTACCTAATCGATGTTGGGTTTTCAACATAATCCCTCATTTTCCACTTTTTGTTTGAACACTTCTGATGGCATTCTCACTTCCTCTGAGATATGTTTATGTTATTTTCCTGTTTTATACAATTCAATCACCTTTTCTGCAGATCTTTGGACAATTCTTTTGCTTTTTCCATTACTCAGAAATCAGCAATGTCAGTGCAGCAATGGGTAAGAGATGCGAAGATCTGTCAGGAGCACAGAAACTCTCTGGCATTTTATCCATACACACTGATTACAAGCAAACAGATCACAAGTGAGGATGGTTACCTTTAATGGCCACTCAAACCATTTTGGGTCAACAGGCCAAAATCATCGGGGTATGTAAACTTTTGATCAGGGTAATTTGGATAGTTTATGTTGCCATTATGATTTTTTAAAAGTTTTTGTATTATCATTCATATTCTCTAAAAAACTGCCAAAATATCACAAATTCTGCCAGGGTATGTAAACTTTTGAGCACAACTGTATGTTTTGCTGAGTTTCAATGTGGACAAAAAAAATATATTACACATTCTGGAGCAAGAATAGCCAAGATTTCATGTTTTATAACATCAGCCCCAGCTTAATGTGCATAATATTTAAGTTGTATAGCTACATTTAAAGTAGCTTTTTCAGTGTTATCATGAACATGCTAACATTAGTGTCTTTCCTAGCGTATAGTTGTTGATCATGTACAAAGAAAAGAACATCTGATACTACTTTGGCATAAAACCAAATGTTTTAATCTTGCAGTCTATTTTCAAAACAAAGCCCTTTATTTAATGGTTAAGTAAAGGTTCATTCCTGAATTATATTGTATTACTTTTCTCCATCATTTGATTTTATGAATAATATTACATCTTATTTATTTGATAGAATGGCTGAATCAAAATTCAAATCGGGAATCACTAGAGCAATTTAGGTGATGGATATCATTGTTTTTATGGTTCACTTTCAGCTTATTTCCATGAGGGCCGCTCATTATGCAGAATTATAGTTTTCACAAAGGCTCAGACTTGGACATTTACAAGAAAGCCCTTTTTCTCAAGATCAAGAACAGGTCTCTGAGGATTTAAGTACTGCTGACAGCGACAAGAGCGGGAGAAAGAAGATGGGAAGACAGAGGGAGAGAAAGGGGAGGAGAAGGAGGTGGGAGTCAGTGCCCCACTGATATCAATGCTTCATACAAAACTCCTCTGATTAACATTGTGAAATTAATCTCCTCCAGCTCTTCTCCTCTAATAAAATCCTGAGAGCTGAGTCCTTTCTTCTGCAGAGCACAGGCTGCCTGCCTATCAGGTGTTAAATATGCAATTAAAGTTGTGGGACAACCAGCCACCTTTAGGTAAATCTATAATTGCTTTGGCAAATTCATAGCTGGCCAAAATATGTGTGTGTTAGTAGTTTTGCCTCTCTACAGTCCACTTACCGCCTTGGTGCACTGCACGTCCTTTCCTAGCAGCCAGTGCAGTTCCAGGTTTCCTTCTCCTTGGTAGCAGGACTGCAGCCGCTCCTTAATGCGTGCATTAATGTCTTGGATGGTGAAGATGCAGAGAGCAGAGTGATCTGAAGGGTCATGGTACTGCTTTTGTCCCTTGGAGAACACTGCAAAGAGTACGTCCTCCTGAGCACTGATGTTGAGTGACTTAGCCAGCACCCTACCAGGCTTAGACAGGTAAGCCGCCTGCAGCAGACGGTACTCCTCGCCTTTGTGTACGCATCCCACAGGAAGTGACACATAGGAGTGGAACTTCTTGTCACCTTTGCAAAGGCGGATGATGCGAGATGTGTAAAACAGGTCACCAGGGGAGCCGCCCGCAGGCATCCCATTCTCTGGGGTCTCTGGCTGGACGGTCATGAAGTAGACAAAGCTTCCGCTAGAGAAGCCATAGATGTAGTAGATGTCAAAATGCGGAACAAGAGCCAGTGTGTCGGAAGGGATTTTGATGAGAGATGAAACAAAGTCAGTGTGAAGCTCGTAGTCCAGCATGGCAGAGGATTCTGGGTCACGAGGAAGCTTACGGCTGGAGATAGTTGGAAAGTAATCCTGTTTGCCACCAACAGCAGTGCCAATGTACAAAGTGGCATCCTGACCCTGGGAGGGCACAACAACCCCGAACATTGTCCCCATCTGGTTGTCACTGGACAGATAGTGCTCTTTCTTATGCGTGGGCTCCACAAGGATGAACAAGTCATCTAGTCTCATCAGCTTACAGACTCCCTGATAGAGACTGCCACAGGCCAGCAGTCGGTTGTTAGAGTAGTCGATAAGCAAAAGTTTATTAACATTGTCAGTAGAGGCTAAAGGCTCAGAGCAGGGCTGGACAATCAGAGGGGGATAACACGCTTTGTTATCATACTCTGGCCCTGTGTCATGAGACACCAGGAGGGTGAGATTAGCAGACAACTTGTAGATTCGGTTGACAGCTCCAATGTAAAGCGCCCCAGTAGACTGATGTACTGTCAGATGATTTAAAGACCATTCCCTCCTCTCTGATTGGAAAGTGTTCATAGTCTGTCCAAGAGTCATCTTTTGATTCACACAGATCAAAGTCAACAGCCACAGGGCCAGGGGCCATGACATGACCTTTAGAGGATGGTGACCTTTAGCGAGGCCTCCGTAAGTCCATCCTTTATCTGAGCACATCCCCATCCCCACAGGGCTTCAAAAAATACCAAGCTCAGACAAATGGGATTGTGTGCCAGCACGGAGCAGGACTATGCTGACAAAGATGAGCTGAACTGTGGTCTTGTCCTTTGAAAGTAATCTTCACATCATTCTGAAAAAGAAAAAAAAAAGAACTGCTTATTCATTTGAAAACAAGTATGACACATTGCCTTTAAGATATTGTTAAACATCTAAACACCTATAAAATATATGTGCCTATGTTCTCTTTTATCACTGCTTAGTCAAACGCATGAAAAAGCTTAGAAACAAGTAATACTTTGTTTAAAGTGTCTACCTGCTTTTACGAGCCTGAAAGATGGTCCAATAACCCCCCTTTTAATAGGCTCATTATATCTGCTTCGTTGTAAAAGAAGACTAAATGGCCTGCCAGTTAAACAAAGCACTGACACAATGTAACTGTACGTTCCCTCTGTTTGTGCGGCTAATTAGATGATCCAAATGTTTTCATTATGCATCCATATTTTGGGCTCCCTGTTTTTCCTACTCCCATCCACCTCTTTCTTTTAAATGGTTCAATCTAGGAAGAATTAATCACTCTCCACTGCAGCCATTTCCTCAATTAATTAAACTTTTTCCAGGGATGGCATGGAGTCATTAGAGATCCACAGTCAAGCAGCATCAACTCTCACACTTCCCTGTTTAATTTCATTAGCATATCTTATGTTGATATTTCCACAGGACAAGCAATGCCCATCAAACACACAACTGACTGAAGGATGAATGAGTTTTACATGGATGCTTGATGGATTTATTGTTTTTACAATTGCTCCCCCTTGTCATTAGTGTTAGAAGGTGTTTGTGGTGTAAATTTGACAAAGCAGACCTACTTTTAATAAAACCAGATTTTTATCTCAACACAACAGATGTTTAGTGAAGTCGTTACAAGCATCCACAATAATGGCTTCACATATGCTGTTACTTCAATGAAGTTAATTAACAAGAGTAATAAACCTGCCTGGAAAGAAGTCTGCAAAATAAATTAAAAACACCTATAACACCTTAAATCCTGTCTGCGTGCCACCGGAAGTTCCTCCTAGCACTCTCAAAGATTGTTTCTTTCCACCTTTTGTTGTCTCCATTGTTATATAAAAAGTCCCCTTTGCATCCTTTTATTCTTTATCCAAACAACTCACTTAAATACATAAAAATTTCTTATCAAATGCTGGAAGGCTTTTCCTCAGGTCCACCTGTCCTTGTTGGCTGGTTTCAGCATAAACAGTGTGTTTTCTCAGTGAGGGTTCCTGGTATAAGTAAAGGTTAAATGAAGACAGCCATGTCAGATCCTCATGCGGGGGTCATGATGCGGTGGGTGCTCTCCATTGGCTGACTAACAGGACGTCCGGCTGTGTTGAGCAGGAGCCAGGGAAGGAGCGGATGGATTGATACTGAGCTGGCTGGGCCGACTCCAGCTCCACTCCAGCATCTCCTGTCCATCTGTCCCCACCACACTCACACAAGGGGACAAGTCACTCAAGTGTCTCGGCCTACCCTGCTCAATTTGGCAAGCTCAGTGTGAGCAACTCTACCAGTAATTGGCCACGAAAGAGTATTATCTGCCACACGCTGCAATGCAACATTTGCATTTCAAGTTCAGTGTTTGTTTTATCAGATGGCATTAACTATGATCTTAAACACACTTTGCTCTGCTTTTTGCAATCTCCAAACCCTGGACTTTAAATGTAACATGAGAAAAGCTTCTTCTATTCTGTTCATAACAGTTTCTGACTGGACACACTTGGTTTGCTTTTTATCAAAAACTGACATTTGGCAGGACATGTTGGCTCCAATATTTACATGGTCTCTATTTTGGGCCAAACTTTGTTGAGTAAATTCCAACTGAAAATGTGTCAAACCATCACTTGGCCACTTTCTGTGTGAATAAGTATTCAGGCATTCTTGAAATGTGTTTAGTGGCAGCAGTGGTATTTCTCACTTTTGATGGTCTCTGGTAAAGATAACATAAAATCTTTCTCTTATTCACAGATTTTTAATGAAGCCTAAATTAGTGGTAATCAGAAACCTTTGTCTCGATGTCTAAAAAAACCTTTTTCTATTGTTTGATGTAAAGTTTTTAGATGATGAAATGTAATGCACAAAAGACCTGTTTGGAACTGGTTTTGTTACATTATGAAAGATTAAAAAAATTTGATTTTGTGTGTACTGGTTGAACTGTCTCTGCTTCATAGTTTATTGCAGGATCCTGGTGGTTTGAATATCTCTTGCTTGAGACACGAAAAGAAAGTTCCAGGTGAAGACCTTTGAGGAAGTTTGCAATGCAAAATTATCCAGGCCACAAACTCTGTCCTTTTCTTAACAAGATCAAATAAATAAGACTACGCTCTTGAGGTTAAGCAGTAAATAGCAGATCAAATTATATTTGCAGAGCCAGGTTTGTATTTGGCATGACCTTAAACAAGAGACACCAGCAGTGCCACCCAGAGGTTAATTCAGTGGTGAGAATTTCCCTCTCAAATCCTCAGAGGTGTTCAAGAAGAAGTGAGAAAACAAGAGGGGAGTTGGGCAGGCATGCGGGCAAGCAGCAGCCTCATCATTTCATCCATTTCTGTTCTGCCGGCTTTGGTCACGTATAAGGCGTGCAGTCATGCTGCTCAGTGTTTACCCTGGATTTTAGAGACAGCTCTTCACCCTGCACAGCCCTCCCTGCTGAATTCTCCGCCTCACCACTCTCAGACACGCTCCCGTCCAGACGTGACTCATTCACACTCACACACAGGAACATGGTTTGCAGAGGCTGCTGGGGACGCGAGCTCTCAGCGGGCACCAATCACAAAGCAAAGGGAGAAGCTGGCCTCTTGTTCTCCACAAACGTAGCCCTATGACCTGGATCATAATCAGAGGAACCAAAGCCATCCCAAGGTTTATATTTTATCATGGTGAAATGCTGTCATAGCCTCTGAATCGCCTTGTTAGTGATGATTCAGGGATGGCCAGTTATTTTTGTATTTACTTGACCCATCTGCCTTCAGCAATGCACCTTAATGTTTAGATATTTGTTTGTTTGTCTGTGTGCATCAGTTTCTCTCCCTGCTCAGGTTTAAGAACATAATGTTGTGTTTTGTTAGGCATCTTCTTGTGGTTAAGTTGCTAATTCCAGCTAATTCAAATGAGCTGACAGAGTTTAAGTTGTGAAGCTTTGCAGGCAGATGCATAATGTGTTAAATCCCATCCGATGAAAAAAGTTCCATCTTTAAATTAAGATTATCTGCATCTTTTAAACATTCTCAGAGATGTTATATTTTCAAACACCAGGGGTAGAATGGCAAAACACGATTTTCTTATCTCTTGAAAGAATGGAAGATTTAGCAGAAACAGCACAATTTATCTTGTTTCTGTTTTGGTATTATAGATTTGTGTGAGATTGGGAACACTGCTGACAGACTGTGTTGAGATCCTTCTAAAGGTCAGAAGATAGATCTCTGTTCTCACACTTAGTCAACAATAGGAGTCATTGTCACTCACATCAGAGGTGATTAAAAACTCTTTTTTTTTTGTTGCTGTTGTTTTTGTGGCCTAGATTTATAAGACTGCACAAAGGCAATAACGGTATAAGACCACGGGGGTGGAAATCTGTTGGAGCTACAATAGTCATAACAGCGTCTGTCCTCATGATTACAATCTGGCTGTGTAGAAGAACGCTGGGATTTTTGTGCCTCTAGAAAAAGTTTCCTCTTGGAAATCAGTTTAGATTTGGGGAAAAAAAAGTTGCAGCAGTATTTCTGAACAATGTTTGCACTTATGTCTTGTGAAGTCACATGAAATGCTTTCAGCTGAGGTTTTCAACAAATATATGTAAGTGTGTCTGGGGGGAGGGCCAGTGTTGTAGACATTACACATGAATGGGCTGGGAGGGCGCCAGTCGCAACAGAACTTGACTTCCAAATGAATAAATGAAGGCAATTAGTAGATCTGTTTACAATGTTGTGGAGACAGAAGTAGGTCAAACGGGGTAGACAGGAGGGAGGAGGGAGCCAGCAAGGCAGAGCCAGGGGCTGTCGCTGGTACCTACAGTGATGAGTCGAGGAATTAGGACATGAAAATGCCGTCTTTATTAACAATGACTTTTAAATGAATGTCATATTGAATCACAAGGGAGCAGTGGGGTTTATTAGAAAAAGCAATGTTTTGTGATCAGCCCACCGTGTTTTATCTGTGGCTACATTGTGGCGGGGAGGCCCAGGGCAGTTGGGCTCCGCCTTCAAAGTTCTCATCACAGAAACACAGACTCAGGTCTCAGAGGGCATAATGTGTAACGTGCATGCCCACACTGCAGATACCCACAGGATATGTTCAACTTGATGCCACACAGTGGGATTATATGACAGCTCGGCCGTGGTTAATATTCATCATTATGTTCTACCGTGTAAATTCAAACACCAACACTTTCCCCAGATATTTTCTCAGTCAGGGGGGAAATCTTACAACCAGTTTTTCTTCTAAATTAACAATACTGATACTTTGGAAACCAAAGCAAGTTGCTCTGAATTCATCTAGTTTTGTTGGCGGTTCTCCTGGCCTGTCTGTATGCTTTTTTTTTTCTTTGTACATCAGCAAACATGACCCATAACTGCCTTTTCTTCACACTTGTTTAGTCACAGCTCAGTTATTGCTGATTTTAGGACTCTCTAGCCAGCCACTAATCTTGATGGTAAAGTAGCGGAGGATGTCTTCGGGGAACAATAAAATGGCACTATGTCTATGCAACAAGCTCTGCTCGTATTAACTCTAGGATGCTGCGGGGAACCTGGACAGAGGCAAATGTGGCATAGGGGATCCATTCCAACACATCACCACAGCACTGTGTGCAGCCTGCTCTGAAATCCATGCCATTATCTTAGGCTATATGCATTATACATGCAGATACACTACTATATCTGAAATTGCTGTTAAGAGCAGGGACCAGATGAAGGGCACTGCTGCCACTGTTAGATTCAACCATGCATGCATTTCTCCTCCCTTCTCTCTCCTCAGCTCTGTCTCCTCCACCATAAATCTCATTGGCGGTCTTTCCTGGTTAATGGTGACCTCAAACTGGCTCATCTCAACTGCTGAAACCCTTGTGTTGCATATGTGATGAGTATAGAGGGGAAACTCAAAGTGACCTCTAGCGCTGTGATGAAAACCCATGCAGTTCGAGTGCAATACAGGGTCTTCTATAATTCAGTGATTGCAGAAGAAGACAGGGTGAGCTGTTTGCTTTTGAGCTAGACAGCATGTGTGCATAGTGCTGTGTTGCATCGACTGCCCAGTACCCCTCATTCTTAGTGCTGCTTAGGTGCAAGGAGAGGAACAAGGAAGGAACAGAGGAGCCCAATCAGAGTTTGCAGTAATAAGTGGACAATAGAGAATGAGAGTGAGACATGTGAACATATTTTTACCCTGAGACAAATAGCTGTGAGATGTTTTATTTGGCTCAATCACTAGCAGTCTGGTATTCTTCCTCTAGAATTGCTGTAATTTTATTGTCTAGCCCCCCCCCCCCAAACCCACCCTCTCGGGAGTCTCTTGTCTTTTTCCTGCCTAAGTTAACTTTC
>JAOXYM010000003.1:14135762-14148879 GCA_028567055.1 Leptatherina wallacei | reverse complement strand
AAACCGCCTTTCTAAAGACTTAATTGTAAAGTCACATACACACTACTTGTGTCCCGCGGTTGTTTTTATGGGAGTTTTTGGTCTGTTTGTGACTTAGAACATTGTAAGAGACTATTCCAAGGACTTATAAAAGTCATGTTTGCATAATATGGCCCCTTTAAAGGTAACCTTCATATGTCACTCCTGTGCATGCTGTGTTGTTGTATATCAGGCATCGTGGGCTGGAAATTAGCTCAGCTGGTTGAGCAGCCAGCTCACATACAGAGGCGACAGCTTCTTGAGCAGTTGACCCAGGTTAGATTCTTGCCCTTTTTTGTCACCTGCACTCTCACTGACCTCCTTTCCTGGCACTGCAACTCCATAATAAAGGCCACTGAAGGCAACTAATAATGGCAGGGAGGGATAAGAGAGGGATGATATCAGTATTAGTTGTAATGTCTGTAAAATAATTATTATCAGTAAGGGTGAAAAAATGCCAAAACATCAACAACTGGTAAAGGTAGGTAGAGACAACTGGATGGCATATTTGACACCATCCAGTGTGAGTAAATACAACTGTCGATGCTTAATGATTTAATGTGGAGTGATGGAATACTAGACTCAGACATGGTGATCATAGTTTTATGCAGTTGCTGGTGAAGCTGATATGTAAGCAGTACACTGTTTTGGATTCAGAATAGTAAAATTGTTATGCTGATGATGAAAACATGTGTAGGTGTACTTATTTCCCCATAGAAATCATTGTTTAGAATCAATAAGGGATTAAATGAATATTCATATCGATAAGCAAAATTAATTCCTATATGTATGATTCTCTTCAAATACCGATGCACATGGTAAGTTTAATTTCAATTCAAAATTGGAGTGTAAACTAATATGTATAAATTTAAACCTAATGATGACCAGTGAGGAAAATAAAAGGATAATTAGCTGAAGTGTATTTTGCGTCCAGTGTTGTTCACTGCTTGGTAGTGACTGATTATCTGCAACAATCTTTGATTACTTTTAAAAGTAAACAAATTTAAAGGTAAATGTGAATGACTTCCTTTTCAAAGACGGAAAATACTGAGATGGAGAATTGCAGTTTAGTTCTATTCATCATCTTTAAAAGGAACATTTTGCATTTTCTTCATGTTGTTATCTGCCCATTTTCACTCAAACAATGTACAACCACACACACTTCTCTTTTGATTACTGAAGTGAAGTCTGTGTGTTTCACAGGATTAATCATGTAATCTCCACAAGTTGGAACAATAACAACAGTAATAAAGGTACTGAGTGAAAAACTAAAATATTAAATTATTCACAATTGATTTTGCATATTGGGTCACACCCAGGGAATTAAATGAAATTATTTAATATAACAACCCATATTTACATGAACAGAACTTCATGTTCTGCATATAAAACACAGACTGAATCTCCAGAAGGAAATTATGTTGTTGCAGAATGACTGATTTAAGATTTAAATACAATAAGTTATTAGAGATCAGGTTGTCTTTATAAAAATTCATGCTGTCAGACTTTTGCTGTTGGTAGAAATGGCAAAAGTTTATTTTTACAAGCGCTGGGCAACAATTAAGATTTTTAATCACGATTAATCTCATGACTTTCTGTGATTAATCGTGATCAATTGCATTGTTACATGCAAAGTTCAATAATGAATTCAAAAGCGGTGTATTACACTTTATTTTGGAATTACTGCCACATGAAGAAAAGTGCACTAATGTTTGGCTTACAATCATTTTAAACAACCTACCCTTCAACAGAAGTATTCACTTTATACACTAGAAGTTGAAATATTTCTTGTAAATCTCAAATTAAATATTAATGTAAAAGAAAATCCTATATATGACAAAGAAGGAGGAGAATTTCAGTATTTATCTGTTAAAAGGTAACTAATAAGGAGAATGAATTTCAAAGCTGTGTGAAGTTGCCTTCCCTCTAAACACAGAGGGGACATTATATAAAAATATCCTATCGTAAATTTCCAGCCATTAGGTGTGTTTTCCTGCTGGAGCAGACAAAAATCAGGATTTGAATTTCAGTACCTCTATATGGTGGGGCTCACCTTCAAATGCTGATGCGTGATGACATCCAAGTGATACACCTTCCCCTGCTTTCAGCCTGGTTTGTTTGTGTATTCCGTCAGTGAGCAACAGACTTTTAAAAAAAAAAAACAGTGTCAACACACGATAGATCAATTATCAGCGTTAATTAATAACTGTTAATGCAACTTTCTGCGAATTATCTGATTTTATCAAATCAAATCAAATTTGGGCCTTGCGATGGACTGGTGACCTGTCCAGGGTTTACCCTGCCTCTTGCCTGATAATTGCTGGGATAAGCTCCAGCCCACCTGCAACCCTGAATTGGATTAAGCAGTACATAAAATGAATAAATGAATTAAATCAAATTTGATTTATAAAGTGCTTTTTATGCCAAGGCAGCTTTACATATTAAAAACAATTTATGTATAATAGAGAATTTAATATGGCTTCACATCAAATATAACGAAAATTTAAAAACACACACCTCATTACAATATCTTTCATACACAATCACACACACACAAAGCACATATACACTCCCCCCCCCCCAAACCCACCCTCTCGGGAGTCTCTTGTCTTTTTCCTGCCTAAGTTAACTTTCTGTAGAGCAGAGCTTTACTTCCGCTCAGACTCTCAGACTGATTCACTTACAGATGTGCAGGGCTATATTGCTTCTGCATGCATAAATCATAGGGACCCGACAGGGGAAAATACATTATATTTGGCAGCCACTAGACTTCAGCAAGTGTATGAATGAGAAAAATTATCGAAAACAGAGATACAGCACATCCATGTGAAGCTGAGAAGCACATATGCCCATAATTCTCACGTCACTGAACACAGATATCAAAGAAATATGCCAGGGAAGTCTGTGTGTTTTCTTCGTTTCCTCCTTCTTTGCCCATATGGCTTCATGGGGTAGAAGATGCCAAGGTTGGGAGTAGCTGGCATGAATAATTATGATCAAAGAAATTACAATGCAAAAGGAACAGCTGCTACCTCCACTGCTGACAAATCACTATGAGCAAGAGGAGAATAGACTGCATGCAAGGCAGAGAGGAACAGGAAAGGGGAGGAGAAATGGTGCATGTTCTACCATTCCACAACTTTAACTTTAACCTCAAAATATCTGCAGCTCCAAAGCCCATTTAACATTTAATCCACAGTGCAAATAAGACCTTTGGAGGCCATTCACCCAAAGGCTGTGCAAATACAAGCATCTGCCCAGATTATCTCAGTCTGCTTCTGTTGTCAGTGCTGCCTTGTCTGTTTCTGAATTTAAACAAGTAAGAGACTCTGCTTTGTTTTTCAATCCAGTCACTTGATTTCTTTAAAAAAAAAATGTAGGCACTATAATAGAAATAGACAACATTGAACTTAGACCACAAGACATATAACTCAAGTAGAGCTTGCTGGAGCGGGTTTTAGGATATCTTTTCAACAGAATATCCTTCAAGGATAACATATACACAGCATAGACCTTTGGCCTTTATTTTTACCTGTCCCTCCTAATACAACTTGATCCTTCAATTAAAATTGAACTCTCAGTCTATTAAGCCATGTCCCGCTTGGTTTGTGGCCAAAGGCTGATCACAAAGCAGCAGTCTCAGTTGTAATGCAGGTAGACTGGTTCTGGGACATGTAACCTGATGAGGACCATTTTGCAGATGTTCCCAATGGGCAATCACAAGGGCATTTTGCTGGGAACCGGTGCCATGCTTTTTTTGTAAGACAATCCCAGGCAATACATTCCCCCCAAATTACAGGAAGAAAAAATAAATGTAATGATACTTTTGTAAATGTAGAGATTTGGCATTTCTTTTTTTCTTCAGTAATGCAGACAGTCATAGGCAAACACACAAAATTTCATGTCATGTCCTTTAATACCTTGATAGATGCAGTTTTTCTGTGAAGGCAAGGATTAATACATGTGCATTTCACATCTTGTGTATTTGAGAAAATCAACAAAAAAAAGTAAACCGCAAATGCTCTAAGTGATTTAGACTAGTAAGACATTCCCTGAAAAAATTCAACTGAGGCATTTTAAACGTAGCCAGTCCTTTTTTTTTTTGCACAGTCCCAGAAAAACAGAGGCAAGCTTAAAAACTAAATGCTCCAAATTATGTTTTGTAGAATCAATATTTTGACAATTTAGGTGGCCAAATAAATTACTTTGCCCCCTTTTTTAAACAAAAGGGAATATATTACAGCTGTAAATTTTGTTGTTAAGGCTTTTGTTTATTTGAAAACCCAGTTATCATCTGCAGACCTATTACAATGGAAATCCATCGAACATTACAATTCATCGAGTACCTTGAAATGATAGCAGGTAACACTGGAAATATCAAAATCACTGCTTTGGTCCTTTGGCATTTGTGATGGTTGGTAGATAATCACTTATGTAGTAACATTACATATCATAGGTCAAACAGCTGAGCTCCTGTGTTTTAGAGATATATTAAGTTTCCATACATTTAAGGGGCACAACTACATCAGTCTTAAGTCATACAGGATTTAAATGAATCTTTAGAAAACAAGCAACACTGTGCAGCCCTTTGTATTGATCTACAGCTTTTAACGCCTTGCCTTACAGCCTGGAGCACTAAGGTTCATCAGAAAGCTTAAAACTGTCACACCAAGAGCACAGTATGATCAGGTTAAATGGTCTGCTTTGTCCTCCCGTTGAGTAAGACATATTCTCATTTAAAAAGCTCTTTTGCATCTACTTCCAACAAATCCACAGATCAGTATCCTTCAAAAAAGTACAGGAAGTCATTGACTTTGTTCCAAAGAACTATTGCTTTTCTCTATCTCCAATGTCTGTATTAAATTGGGAGATGGGGGCAATTAAATGTGCGTCTCCCTCTAATTTGGATTAACTGTGAAATCACACAAAGCCTAAATGAAACTGACTAAATATTTAAAAAAATTATTTGCAGATATGTCAGGCTCTGCCCTTATCATGTTTAATATTTGATGATGATTTATATTTCAGTCCATACTTTATCTTTCCTTTTTACAATTTATTTTTTGTTTGCTGTTTTTGAATTTGAAGTCCTGACATAATGAAATGTATGAGACTGTATGAATGAAAATGAGTTCCCAAAAGCATCCAAACCTAGCATAGATGACTAATTAAAGTGGAAGTGACTACAACAATTTATCAGTGCAAGTCTGTTAGAGAAAATTAAAGCTAATCAAAAACAAAACAAAAACAGTGCTGAAGAAGCTGTGATTTCCTGACTTCCTTGATGTCTGGTAAATGCAGACATCTCTCAAACCAAGATGAAACAATAATTAAATGTTTCCTAGTTCTATGGCTCCACAGTCACAGAGATTATCCAGCTGTTTTCATGATGTAAGTGTGCAAAGATTCTCAAATTACCCATCAAGTAAGAAGAGATTACAAACTTAAAAATTTGCATGTCAATACTTTTCAGAGAAAAAACCTGCCTTTATCTTTGTCAGCTTTTTACAACCATATGCTTCCTGCTTACACCACTGCCAGAGAAAATAGTGCAAAACTCACACATCAGCAAAGTTATTGCACTGTTTGTATCAACGACAGAGTGACAATCTGGAGGCAATGCACCATGTTGTAAGGCCGCCATCACTGCATGCTGAGCACTGCCAAAGCTGCCATCTGGAAGGTGAGCTGCATGCTTTCCACTTTTACCTCTTCTCCTTCTTCTCTCTTTCACTATATGTCAAACACTCTGTTTCCCTCTCTATCCAACCTGTATTTTCTTTTTCTCACTCTCTCTACTTATCATTTTTGACTTTTTCTCCTCTCCTCATGTAAGAATCATATCCTCCACCTGTACATCAGACTCCCTCCAGGCCTGGATCACACATTGAAACAAGCGGAAGCGTGAACACTGAGAGGTGGATGAAGGAGAGAAAAGAGAGGACATGTCGGCTGTGCCAGCTGATCTGTGGTATTTTGATCTCCCATCAGTGCACATCACCTCTCTTTTCATCTCTTATTTACACTTGTATGCAAAGACAAATCATGAACACATGTATAACTGCCACATGTGTATGAGGGCATATACATTCAAACACCAACACACCCATTCCACATACAGGGTCTTGACTTCTTCTCCTTCCTCAGGCTGTAGCATCTGAACAGTCGTGTTTAATCAGTGTCTCCGTGGGCAACGGGGGTAGCAGTGAGTGGAAGGGGTGAGGCTTGGAAGTGGTGGGGGTGGAGGGGGTCTCCTGCTATGGGTGGTAACAGTGAACTGCTGTGCACTCACACACCGTGTAATTGTGTTACACTAATTCGACCAATGTATTATTGCAGCAAATGTGCGTCGCCTCTGCCCCTGACCCATATTGCACCTCCCCTGATATTCAAATTATTCCAAAATCAATGTCACATATTGAACTGCTGGTCATTTAAATAAAAAATTATTTTTTCTTCTTCTTCTTCTTCTGTTTGCAGTACAGCAATGATGGATTTCTCACTCATTTTTTCCCTTTCTTCGATCCTCTTAAACTTACAGTAGCTCATTAATCTCTGTAGAGGTCTAAGATAACACTTAACTTAATGCTTGTGGGTGAAAATGACTGAGACAGATGTTCCAAATTACTTCACCTAAACTGGTCCAGTGTTGCCTCCAGGGTTAAAGACTCCCCGATAATGTAGTTGCACCTGCATTTTTTTTCTATATTCAATACTCCCACGGTACGCACTGTTAAAGATTAAGGAATTGGAATGCTCTATATCAATGGAAATTCAGCAGAGGGCACAAGTATTTATTTATCTATTTATTCATTTTTACAATGGATTAATATGCAATATGGAAAATGTGAATCAATTAGAATGGTTTATATCTAAATCATTACTGTATAAACTAATACCATGGGTTTTTTAGCTATCTGCTTCTGAAACTTCAATCACATTTAAAATGCAATGAATAAAAATAACATTTGACAACCTCAACAGCAACTGAGCTTTCTAGAAAATTACAGCATGTCCCAGTTTTACTGCATAATCTACTGTTTTAATGATTGTTTTCCTAAGAAAGTCTTCTTTTAACCCAGTTCCCATCTAGAAGGATCATCTCATTGGCTTGTGGGTAATCCTAAATAACTGGAAAGTTGCTACTAACCACAGGATAAGTCTTCCAGACACAAATCTCAAAGTCTTGACATATTGAAAAAATAAATCTTTTTTTATTATTACTATTTGGAAAAAGGCTACCCTTTTTGATCAGCTGTCCCTCAACTTCCTTTTATATTAACAGAAATCATCACAGACATAACCTCAGTTTCATTTTATTGTTATAATGCAGCAGAGAGAGGGAGACAGAATAAATGTGGAGATTCATTTAAATCCTAAAATTAGCGGGCAACGTATAAAATGCTGAAGCACATGACAGGCATGAGCACGCCCAGAGAGAAGCCAATCTCTCTCTTTCTCCCCACGAGAGGCTTTACCCTCTCTGGAAGGGCCAGGAGAATAAAAGCTAGTCCAACTGGCCGGCCAGATAAGCCAAACCAGAAAGAGCACACAGAAAGAAGAGGGGGTTCATCTGGTTTGCATGAGGGGTGAGAGTCAAAGAGCTGCAAATCCAACCTCACCCCTCCTCTCCCCCTTTGCCACCTCACAAACACACACACAGATGGGGGATCAAACAAAGATGCACTTGGTCAAAAGCATTGTTGAGGCTGGCACTGCTTACAGCTCTGTGCGCTTTCAGACTTAGGCTCCATCTCAGCTTCTGCCCAGCCTTATCAGCATCCCAGTGGCTTGTGCTCTGCCCCGGCTGCCAAGGCTGCAAGAGAGGCAGGGCAGCAGTAGAAGGCTGACTATATCTCTAGGCTAAATACTTCACACTTTTTCTTTTCGTGATGGTCAGTGATCTGATGCACTGGCCAGGATAATCCACAAGCTCTGGATAAATCCTCATAAGCAAGCTGTGACCGTTTTTGTCTAAGGAACATTACAATGAAGTCTATCCCCTGAATGTAGTCATTCACATCAAATCGGTCCTGATCTGCTGCATGTCTGTGAATTAAATGAAGCTGGTGCGTTTTCAGTGCATCAGCCCACGTCTGCTGATTGTCACAGGTGGTCAGCAGAAATGTGATAATTAGCACATGAAGCATCTCAAAACAAGTAACTGCGCGGTGTCCGTGGTGCGTGGAGTCATCACAACTTTCACCTTTTGCACCCTGCTGGACTGCACAACAAAGCTGATTTTCAGTCATTAACGGGAAAGGAAATATTACTCACCTTGAAATAGCAAGAGACTCATTCATGAAAAGCGCAGATCCGATGATTTTGCTGGGATAGCCTATAAGAGGACGTCCCGCCGCTGCCCAATCCGCCAATAAATGAGTGCAGGGACAAATACATTCAAATAAACGGCCCGATTAATTTATTCTGCGCTGACGCGACGCACAGCTTGTAAAGTCATCTGGACAGTAGTGAGCATCTCCCGGTCAGCCGCTGAGAAGAGGATGGTATCAAATGACCCTCGTTCAAGGATTGATCATTTTCTCCAACAGGCTGCCACTGACCGCGTGAGAGTCTGTGTGTGAGTTTGTTTGCGAGGTTCCCGGTGCGACGTGAAGTCACCCATCAGTTCACTTGCACCTCACGTACAGTGAGCGTTTTTAGACCCAACCTCCGTCGCGTCATCCTCTGGCACAACTTAGGCGCTTTGCTGTACATTTTTAAAGAATATGTATTTTTCAGACAGAAAATGAATTCAAACCAATGCCAAATATTAATAATGAGAAATAATCAATTGATTTCATAAACGAACGTGTCAACGAACATTTTTTTAGCTGATTGTATGATTTGGATCAAGTTGTGTTATAACCATTGGATTGAGATAGTATGCTATCGAAAATATTTGACTCCTTTTATATGTATTTGGAAAAACGATTACTTCAGCATGCACACATAAGTTGTATTTCGGTCATATGTTTTATAGTATGCATGCTGACAATGTTTGAAGAGAAATAAATTGTGTTAGAGCAGCTTTCATGCAGGTAAGACATACTTGCTCAGTCAAGTGGAGACAGACAGCGTTGTAAAAGATTTCGTAATGCCATGTAACCATTCACATTTTCTACAATAAATCCACTGCTTTTTATTTTCATTCAGAAGATCAAATACATGCACTCTGCAGCTTCCACAAGTACACTTTGGAATACTGCCATCTGCAGGAGGCATGGCATATCTGCACATCTCTGGGCGTGAAAACTGATACAGATCCTCTGTTTTACAGAAAGCTTCTTCATTTATGGGATGTGTTTCCTTCCAACCTTAAAGCTGTGATTGTGTCTTGTGAGTAGAGGTGTTGCATGAGCCATTGATGTTCCTGCTTTTGATGCCACAGTCACTCCATTCCAACATTTACTCATTAAAACTCACCACTTCCACAGAAATGCTTACGCCGCTGAAAAACTCCTGACAGTTTTTCTGGTGCTAGTTAGAGGAGGAGGGGGGAAGGCATGCAGCGTCCATGAGCCAGCTGTCTCCCCCTCATTATTTGCTGTTTGGTGGGTTGGAGATGAGTTAGAGATGTCAGACGGGCTACCTGTAGGGAAGAGCAGTTCTGGGCGGGTGTCGGACTCCCTCAGGGTTGGCCAGATGGCAGCTACTCCACGCTGGCCCCTCATCAGGTACTGGAGTTCATGAACCTCCTGCCACACACATAGACACATACTGTACTGCACAAACAAGCAGGCTGAGAGACAAACAAACAAACAAATATGAAAACTTACACCTGAGGCAGAGTATGCATGTGAGCAGTGCTGGGAGCAGGTATTCAGATGTATACAGGGCTGGTAGGAGGCTGCAGTTGAAAGAAGTTATAAAAATGAAAACAGCTTTTTGGAGGCATGTACTGAATAGATTTTTAGAGAAAGGTGGGTATTTATTGAAATGCATCCATATGTATTCAAAAACAAGCTAATATTTGGAAAGGAGCTTTCCATTGTGCTGAATAGGACATACGTTACGGTAAAAGTGTCATGATGCTTGTTGCTCTTGATGCTGTTTTCATGCTTGTATGAAAGCCACGGCAGTTCTGCTGCTTTGTTGTAGACTGTGAGTGTGTAACTGAGTTGCTGGAAATTGTTATCTGCTCTCCAGAGGCCTAATTCAAGACCAATTGCAGTTGTGAATTAATTTCCAAGCTGCTGTGCAAACTCATGTAATCATTCCTTCAAGAGTGCCACTTGTATGCTCATAATTCTGGAGTGAATTTGCTGAGAGTAAAAGCCACAGGTTAGGCGCTCATGTGAAAAACACTTGAAGAAGACTGCTGCACACAACAAGAACACAATCTCTTTGGAAAACCTTATTATGTCATTGTAATTGGAAAATGCTTAATGCTTGTTGAATCTTAATTTCCAATAACATCATAGGAAACAGGATGCTGGATTCTAGCAAAGTTTAAAATTGAAAAGGTCCATACTGATTAATATAGTTGTACACTCGTGGTCAAAATAATTCTTTAAATTTAAGCACACTAAAGGTTAAATTATGTATATTCAGAGATGAATACAAATGAACAAATTTGATGCAATATTTTAATCACGAAGGTCCAAGATTACTGAACAAAAAGAGGATAAACTTCATAAAATGTATTAAAACAAACACAAAATTCATCTTATTGGCACCCCACAATTACACAATATCTGAATGTTCCTGCAACCATCTAGCTTCATTTACCTGTGCTTGAATTTTCTAAGATGTATTCAAGCTTGGTAAGTAAAGAAGTCAGCTATTCAAAGGTTGGTTCAGTGTGCACTGTACTGTTACTGTTACCGGCTTAAACCAAAACTACAGATTGCTCTGGGCCACCCTGAAGATCTTTAGATGTCATACCGTTACATTTATTTATTTGTTCTTCAGACAGCAGTACCGGTTTTCACAATTTCCTTCATCCGGTGCCTTTTTGGCACCACTTTCTAGAAGCTTTTAAACAGTAGCAAGGTAATGGAAAAGAAAGAATATTTGCTAGCATTATGTGTTATCATCAGATTTCTTAGGGTCTTCTGTGTCAACACCCTTTTCTGAGACAATTTTTAAAAAAGAAAAGAATAAAAAGACTAAAAATCTATCCATCATCTGTACAGAACTGTGGTGGGCAACTTTGTCTTTTGGTGCAACCAAAATCATCTGCAGCTCATAATGGCAAAAACCAGAGACTTAGTTATGAACATGAGGAGGTGAAGGCCACCAGAGGAGTGAATGTGGACACTGTGCAGGATTATAAATACCTGGGAGTGTTTATTGATATTCAACAAAAACACAGATGTCCTCTACAGGAAGGGCCAGAACCTTCTCTTTTTTCTGAAGTGGTTGAGGCTTCCTTCAGGCTATTTTATGGGTCTGTGTTGGCCAGTGCCATTGCTGGAGCAGCAGACTGAAAGTGGTTGACACCAACATGACACAGTAAACTTATTCATAAAGCCAGTCATGTTATGGGCATGGATTTGGATTCTCTGACAGTGGTGTAAGAGAGGAGGATTCCAAAATGAGTCCTTCTCAGCCTCTCCACAACATGCTGGACAACCTCAGAATCATGTTCGAGAACAGATTCATCCTGTCACCCTGCAGCATCGAGTGCCACAGGAAATCAGTCTTTCCTGTGGCCATCAAACTGTAACTGTACTGTTCTCTTGTTAATATTCTAACATCTGTCTAATCCAATTATTGATATCTTTATTGTATCATTTAATTTTTTATTCAATTGAGTAAAATGTAGTCACTACTTTTACTTTTATTTTTCTATTTCCTTTTTCCTTACTGTATTTCACTGCTTTTTATGGTTTTAAGGACTACTGTAATGCAGCAATTTCCCTCTGGGATTAATAAATTATCTCAGATTCTGATTTTTTATCCAGATCAGGATCATTGGAAGCTGGATCCTATCCCATCTGACATTTGGTTGGAAGTAGGAGTAACACAAAGATTGACACTGACCAATCATTATCAGCAGTTAACCCTTTGGTGAGCAGAAAACTACATGCAAACTCCACACAGAGAGGTACCAGTCAGCCAGTCTCAACCAGACCCTCTTGGCCTGAGATACTGTAAAAAAACTGATTTTTTTAATCTGCTTACAAGAAAATAGATATATTATTGTTACATTAGCATTCATTTTTCTTCATGCTGAAAAGTAATCTGCAGTTTTTTGCAGATTCCAAGTCGGTGAAATACACCAGCTACTTAACCTGACAGAACAGACTGCTTTGCTTTATTTGTGTTAAATGTTGATGATAAATGTGTGTGAAGAAGAAACTTTTAATCACTAAGCATTGTTACAATCATACTGACACTGCTTTTGATTCTCCTGTACAAACAGAAGTCTGCAAATAAATTACAGCCATACACTGAGACAAAAGATGAGGGTTGCACTGCAATTTGCAGCTGGAGATAAAACTGTCTACTTTTTCTAAACCCTTTTTTGTGTAGAAGTTTATTCAATCTCTAATGAGGCACTTTTATCAGGACGATTCTTTCATAGCCTCAAATAAAAAGTCTCCATCAAAGGCCATTATTATGAATAGCCTGTAACGGGAAAAACAAGGAAACATCATGTAAAGCAAACCAAAGAGTGGTTGTGATTGATTGATGGTGAGAGGAGACAGGAGATACAGAAGTACATGTATGCTGTGAATAGTAAATATAAACACTCATTTAAGTTTTGCCTCCAAAAATTCAAGCAAAACATAAAATCTCTTAAATTAATCATGAGAAAATGAGCAGTGTTTTCCGCTCTAAAACGCAAACAGTGTGTTTGCCAAGGGTGCTGATTGAAAGATATCAGATCTGCATAAATAAACAAATGGGACCAACAGAGTGAAGTGGAGTTCATTTCAACATAACCAAACTACTTAGATGTAAATCACACAGCAGATAGTCAAGTCACCTCACAGCTGTGAACAAAATTACACTCATAGTTGGTATGTCCTGCTGATGTGACACAAACTTGTGGAACAGAGAGTAGATAGATGACTAGAAATTTCTGAAGAAATTTGGATGGGGGCCAATGAAGCAACCCGGAGATGCCGCCAACATGTGGCAATCAGCT
>JAOXYM010000003.1:14111334-14124339 GCA_028567055.1 Leptatherina wallacei | reverse complement strand
GCGGTTAAGTAACAGCTTTCAAGTTTCATGTTACCTGAACACTCAATATGGACTTCTCTCTACCAGGAATTATTCTTAACTTTAGCTGAATTAATTCCATTTAACCCTGAAGAGTGGCTTGCCAACCGTTTATTTTACTGCAAAATTCATTGACGGGAGCAACGGACAACTTTTAGCTAACTAGCTAGTCTTCCGGCTGGTCAGCCACTGCCATGTACCAGACTGAGCAAGGTACTAAAAGGAAAGACAAAAAAGTCTCTCTCACAAGAATATAACAACAGTTTCTCACAAAGGTTAGATGTCAGCTGCTAAAAATCTGCAGCACCTACAGATGCTACTGTTGCCACCAGCTCTGTTAGTGAGCATGATTATAACAGTTCCTTTCCCTGAGGGCAAACAGAGCCCAGAGCTACGCCTACTAGAGCTCAAGATCTTTGCCAAACGGGTTTGGGCTTAATTTCTATCATTTTACAGGGGCTCGGGCTTGCACAGTAAATGAGCAATTAGGTGATGAGTTTCGATTAGTGCGAGAAAGATGGAGAAATGGATGCTTATTTTGTTTCTTTGTTCCAACCTCCAAGTGGCCTGTAGATTATGTTAGTCAAGTATAAATTATGTTAAAAAAATGTATAAATGACTTATTCTTGGCAAAAGGCAAAAAGAGCTGTGTGCACGCACACCTTAGAATAATTTAGGGCTGTAAATGGGTTCAGAGTTTTCTGGAAGTATCTCTATTAATCTTGCTCTAAATAATTAATCGATTCATTTTCACAAAGATACTAAAAGGATATTGATGTCACCTGCTCATTTTGTAAACAGTCTAGAAGATTTGGGTCATTTGTTTTGGTTCTGTCATTTATCCTGTGTTTTATGGCAAGATGTCTACATTTATTTCCCAAAAAATTGATTTGTATTTCTCTCTTTCATGTGTAGATGTGGTGTTTGGTTCCTTTTCCTGTATCCCCACCAAATCAGATCAATATTATATTATCAATTTAATTCTGTTACTCGCAAGAACCATATTCATAAATCTAAATTCTCTACACTCAAACCCTAATTTTTAGTTTTTAAAAAGGAACTCAAACAATACTTTATCATAATACAACATTATAAAAACCAGAAAGCTGTCAAAACCACTGAACTATGCTTTATAACATTTATTGAAAATAACTTGCAATCTTTAGTGTCTGATCCCCTGGCATTATGTTACTTGCTCATGTGTTATTCATTGATGTCTGTCACTGTACTGAGCAACATTCAATAAAGTTTTTTTTTTAATCACAGAGGTTCTGTTCTAAGATATCCATTAAACGTAGTAAGTGAAATTGCTAGATGTTTACAAAGTTATGATGAAGTGATGATAACATCAATTTAACAGCCGTTTTATCACCACGTTAGATTTTCCCTTTACATTTATAAGATTTAATGATGACATCACTGTTTCGGGCAGGAGAAAAGCTGAATCACTGGTTGTTTTCAGTTAAAACAACAGATATTAAATAGTGATGTCCAGATGAATGACTGGCGACAATGACAACTTATTGAGCCTCTGAAAACACTTTCGAATAGCACGGATGTGGCTCACGCCGAGGTCTGAGCTGCTTTCCGAACTAGTACCATCGTACAGCTGGGATCAGACGTAATCAATAACATCATTTCTCTGAAAGGATACAAGCCGCGATACATGTTTCGCAGAAATATTTCCTGTATTACACGACACATGATCCGAAGACTCGGCGCATAATGTCCCATTACTAAAATAAGATGTAGTTATTCTATGTCTTCCTGAACTAAATCTTCTTATTCATAGTGAGAAGAGGATTTTTAACATTCATCAACATAAACAGTAAGTCAGTAGCTTGTCAGTAACTGATAGTTGGCTACTTTTGGGTCAAAATGTGTAAGAGGTGTGTAGGTGCTTCTGGACAATATACCGAAATAAAACACTTTTTGAGAGTGTTTATTTATTTACATTTGTCCATATTTTATACTGATGCAGCTGTTTGTCTCTTTATCAGAGAATCCAATAATTCTGGACCCGACTGCACACCTTATGTTAAAATAAAAAAATCTCCATTCAATCTTTTTTTAAATCTGGTTGAGATTAGAAAGCATCTCTAGAAGAGGAGAGCGAGCAGCACACACAGTGACACAGTTTTCATCTAATCCATCATTTCTCATGTCTGCTCTTTCTATTTTCTTTCTATGAATGTTGCTTTATTATTCATCACTGTGCTGGAGTAAAGATGTTTATTCTATTTTTTTTTTAAATGACAATTTAAAAAAGTTTTTAGTCTATATATTCTTACTCATTCCTGCTACCTCACTGCATGGTTTTAGTGGCTTTAAAGAATTGTAGAGTTGATTTTCACATTTAAGGGAGTGCAAACATTAGTAGTGTGCATGTTCATACATGGGCCAGTCTGGGCCAAAATGCCAGGGTCAATTTTTTGTCCCAGTCTGCCCCTGAAAGTGGTCAATGTAAAATTGGGTTTTAAATGAAATGCAGTGTGTTGGTGTAGTGCAGTCAAAAAGGTAAAAACTAGAGAGGAAATTGTTTATGTTTATGGCTGTCATTTAGTTACCAGCTCAGCAATATTTCAGAATTGCTGCTCTGCAGATGTTCCAGGCTTTGGCCACAGGCGGGTTTTTTTGGATTAATTTGCACAATAACAATTGTACCACAGACTTTGACTGATAATAATTCTTAAATTGGTTTCTGAAAATGGTTGCTGATGAACATGACTAGAGCATACATTGGTCTCTGGCACAGTACAATGTATAGCCCTGATTAGATCTCTTCAGGGTTTCTTTCACTTTCAGACTTCTTATTGGAATCTTTCACAATATACTGGGTGGATGAAGCTTGTGCTCAAAATAGTGTAATGTGCTGTGCCGACCTTGGAAAAGGAAACTATTGCACAGTGGCTGCGCAAATAAGAGAAAGCAAGTCATTACTTCAGCATCCATCCTTGCCTTTTGGAAAGGAAGAAGTACATTTCGTTCCTTATCTTCTAAATCATAGTTGGGCGAAGTTTCAGGTCGAACCTTTAAACAAGCTTTAATTGCACTACTGTAGATATTTCAGTATACTTCCACTTTCAAGTTGTCCTTCTACCAATTGTAGCGTTTCAAGGTTTTTACAGATTATTACATTGTATTTCTACTGACATTTTACACAGCGCTCCAGCTTTATAAAAAGATAATAAAAATCAGGGCCATATGTCAAATTGTTAATGAACAAGATCAAGAGTCTTAAGCCTGTTTACTAAAACTTTTTTGGCTTCATAGTAAAGATAGCATGATAAAAATGACTGTGTTAACACAATGCTCCATTTACATTCCAGCAGCGGCTGAAGCTGATGTAATGTAAAAGATTAAGCAGATGTTCAAGCAATCAAAAATTTAAATTATAAAGATGTTTTGTATTGCTAAGAGGTTATTATAATTCATTCTGAATTGTTTTGTGTGCAAAATACATCATTGGAATATCATCACCAAAGTTTTTTATTTATTCACTGGGAATATTTGTTTGTGAAAAATATAAAGGTCCTAAATGACCTGACTGAGCATGGCTAAAGACCACTGACCATGTTCTGTATGAAATATGGAAATAGCCTCTTTGCTATCACCCACTGGTTTGTTGATTGAAATTTTGAACCCTCAAGTTCAGGATTTTACTTTTTTTGTTTTTGGTTAGAAGGTTTCTTAACTGAGTCAGATGACCTGGACATATTTAACATGCAGCCATGAACATTAAAACATTTAATTTGATTTGATTTAGATTGCAAATGCAGGGTCAGGTTAGTGGATTTACTTGTTAAAAGTGGCTCTTTAACCATCAAATTCAACATTATAAAAAGATAATAGCTTTTACTGATTCATCTGTTAATAATAAAGCAGAATAATTTTACATTGCAGGAGGCATTTTTTATTCATAGTAAAACAATTTCCTTTTGATAATTTAAGTACATGGTTGAGAAAATATTTTAGTACATCAATGGATACAAAACAGTTTTGAAATTAAATTATGTCTAATGATTTTGTACCCCTTCATCTCTTCACTACCAATTAATCATTGTATCAACAAAAGACTTTGACGTAAGAGAGAGGTCAAACTCGGAAATGTTTTTTAATTAGAAGAGAAAATATCTCACATGATCTGCACAAGTACAGCCGAGTAATATGGCCACCAGATGATGACACTCCTCCTGGTTATTACTGAAATAAAAAAACAAATAACATGCACAAATGTAATTAATGATGGTGCTAAAGAATCTGAAATGAAAATATGTTTTTTCGAGCAAAAATACTTATTGAATTTCACTTTTGATTGTTTATTATGTGCCTGATGTCATACATGTTTTGTTTTTTGATATTTCACTCTGCCGTGTTTTCTGCTTTATCTCTACAAATCTGTTTACTGGGCAGTTTGCCATGCATACACTTCACAAATAAGATTTCTTTTCTTTTTCTCTTTTCCAATTGGAAAAACTGGCCCAGAATAATTGCTATATTTTATGTAATGTAATGATTTTCAGAGTTGAACATTTTGATAAGCAGAGCAAATACAGTAGCGTTCTATGTGATTTTCAGCACCATGGACAGCCACACTCAGTCATCTTCCTCTGGGCAGCTTTTTTTTAAATTACCAGGCCAAAGAAACCACACAAGTTTTGATGAGCATATATCTCAAAAAATATATCTCTCTAAATTGACATATTTACCCACAGAATATCCACAGAAATGAGAAAGCACACACCTGAGGCCAAGTCCATATTTCCTTTTGGTGGAAAATAATTATCCCTTTGACAGATCTGTCTGGCTCTCATATCACAATATCATCCCTGTAGTTCCTTATATGGCTTGACGTTTGAATGAGGTGATGCAGTGTGCACATTTTCAGCGCTGAGACCAGCTTGTGTTTGCTGTCACACAGACTCACTACAGGAGAGATGATGACCGATGCACCATGCTCCACTGAAAGCCCTAATAAGCGTAGCCTGGCACCTGCCTCGAGGAAGATCTGCAATATCAACCATGTGATCATCGGGTCAGCTGGGATTTGTATCCCAGGCGTTATTCTGATGAATGAACCATTTCCTCTCATCTGTCTCTCAAAACACATTGCGTCCAAAGGCTGGATTGTGGAGCACATCAAACACAGACAGGGATATGAAGAGAGAGGAAAACATAGACACAGTGCTGTCATGAATACATGAAAATCTTCCACAAGGAGAGGAATGTTTACACAGGAAAATGGATTTATGTTCCATGTCTTCAAAGATTTGTTACTTTTTTTGTCTTTTCATGGAACTGAGTCAAGCCTACAGACAATATTCCAAGTAGAATGGCCGTTTAACTCCTCAACTTTATTTCCTCATTGTCTCTCCCTCTGTGCCTTTCTCTCTGTTTCAGTGTTCCATGAATTTATTTTAACAGGAACCTTGATGTAATTGCACACCTTTTCTTGCAAACTGAAAAATATAATGTTTGCCTGTGACAATGGCTTCCAGTTGAACCTGTCTTTGTATTTTGAAATGATTTCAAGCATTTTTGTCTTTTCTACACTGGAAATTATGTTGCACAAATCATCAGCAGGTTGGCGTAAGGCTTGGTTCAGGGTTAAAATCAACTCTTGGGTCTATCCAAAGGGAATAAAAGCCTTACATATTTTGTAGGGATTTAAGAAACCAGATGCCACATGTTAAAGTTCTCATAATCATAAGAAGACAGACTTGAGTAGGACTTTAAAGTGCATACTACTGCTGTCCACTTGAAGCTCCCTCTTCGGTCAAACCTTTTCTCAAACCAATAGGCTCCTATTCAAAAAAGATCAACTTTGCTTATGAAATACGAAGTGAATACATTTTTCCACGAGTCAGTATATATATATATATATATATATGTGTGTGTGTGTGTGTGTGTGTGTGTGTAATACTGGCTTTTCTTTTTTAAGGTAGTTTTTAAGGTAGTCTTTTAAATACTAGTGTTGGTTTAAGAACATCCAACTGAACTGTTTTGCAGCTAATTTTTCATTAAGTTTCCCAAGTTTTTCTATTATTGCAGTGTGGATGTGCTTTAAACCGCACCAGTAAACATGGTCTTAGGATATTTCTTCAATAGGTACCATTATGTATAGTCTTGAATTAAATGTTGGGGAAAAAATTCCACCACATTTGGATACAGTTATGGTTTTAGTCTTTTCAAAGTATGAACAAAACAAATTAATAATACCAGATTTATTCTTTGAAATAAATTTGATATGCTTGGTTTATGCCATGAGTCATCAGCATTTAAACATGTGCGGCAGTTCCACAATTAACATAGGATTACATGTGTTAATCTCAGGATTTTAAGCTTCAACTGCCTTTATGTTGGGAGAATCCACATTCATATTTCTCCACTTCCAATTCTGCCTTTCACCCACAATAGCTTCCACAAGTCCTAATCCATGGTTTTCTCTGCTAAGTCATGCAGACGTTATCAAAGGTTAGGCTATGTCGCAGAGAGGGAAAGAGAAGAATTCAAATTTTAATGGAAGTCGTGAGGGAGCTAATGAAAACTGAGGGATTATCAAAGTTATTGGCCACAAGGAGCTCAATTGCAAGGTAGTTGTGTATCTGTAGGCTGAGTTAAGTTATGATGCCTGTCTAAGGAGAAACAGAGGATGGTGGGAAAATGGTGCCAGAAACCCCACACTGTCTCAGTGACTTGCACACATGCTTCAGGACAGAATTCCCAGAAAGGTCCCACAGACTCCTAACAGCATTAAGGCAGGCCCTCCTCTTTTCTATTATATTGCCAGAGCCATCATCTGTCATATTTGTCTCTCACTGCTTGTGTCATCACTTACACTGTTTTCAAACCCACTAACACCACCCCTGACAACAGGAGGGCAGAAAGGGCAATGTCTACAGATTCCTAAGACGCAGTGTTGCTCCAGTTGCATTTTGTCCAACTTCAAAGCAGTATCTCGTGTGTGTATCATGGTTGAAATGGATTTGATTTCATAGTGAATGAGTGCAACTTTCTATTATTTTTTTTATCACCTAAGGAGGAACAGTATGTCAAGGATTTATTATGGTGTTAGCATTACAATGTTAAAGCAATCTTGTCAACTCCAGCAGTAAATTGGCTTGTCAGGTAAGATAGCATTACAGAGATGAACGGAAAACGCCAGGGAGCACATTAAATTAAGAATGATGGGAATTAAATTAACATTTAAATGAGACAGTCATGGTCCAGTGGGATTACAAGTTTTGAGTGTTTATGGTGGGGAATGATGTATTGCGAAGAAATCAGAAATGAATTTGAATGTGTTATTACATGCCTTTGGTTGTTCTTTACACAGCAGCAGTTTTGTTCTAAATAGCATTCTGATTAAACTGATGTGATCACTAATCACTATGATAAGCCCATTAACAAATGGTAGGCTGTGATACATAAGCAAGAGGAAATTAGGGAGCAGAGGAAAAGCTTATTTTTTTCCATTTCTCTTAGCCTCATATTTCTGCTTTTTTTATGAGAAATGCTGTCACCATGAGAGTTTTCCTCTAAAATCACAGCTTCTGATTCCTCTTGCTGCAGCAGCCTATAAGCAATCACTGCAAAACATTTCCAGAGGGAAATGGGAAAGAAAATGAAAGCAGCAAGAACAGGCAATGACCTTTGCAGACTCCTAGCATGATAAATGTCAAAGGTTTGCTGTTTTTAATTTGTCAGAGTTTGTCAGAGAAGCCTGACCTATGCCTGCTTTCAGCCATGTCGTTCCCATCACAGCAGTCGCTGAAGCGGCACCTCAAAACCTATTACTACCTGCTTTTGCTGATCCTGGTGCTGTCAAAGCTGTAAATTAGCCCATTTGCAACCTTTCATAATGCACTGTAGCAAGGAACAGCATGTTTTTTTTCTCAAGGAGAGCCGATGCTGAACGATGTAATGTATTGCAAATGTGACAGATTGCAGACATACCAGAGAATATATACTGAAATATGTCAGGTGTCACTTTTGTGCAGCTCTGCAGTCTGTTATGCTTTCTTAGCAGATTTGAACCTTTTTCTGTTTTATTGTGTGGGATGTTGATACATGAAAAAATGGAAGTAATATGACTTTAGTTCTCAGCTTTAACTTCATGGAACCAAATGTCTTTAAATTCCTTCACATGATGCCATCAGTATGGACTTGATGTTGCGTTTTTTACTTTGTGCAATAACTCTCCAGTGAAAAAAATCTCTTAGCAGCTATCTCACAAAAACAACATAGCAGATTAAGCTGCGCTTTTCCCATAATCCTGATTGAATTCAGTTGTGACTCAGTCATCTGAAAGCAGGAACACATACATTTATTTTTAGATTTATTTTGCAAGTGGGTATGTTTTTTTAAGCATCATATTCATATTACTTCAGCAGTCTGATACATATATTATTACATTTGTTGAGATAATAGTGAATGGTTAACAATTTATTTGGATGATAAATAGCCGTTGATACATACACCAGTCAGTTTATTCGACGTGTTCAATTGCTTGTAAATACAAACAGCTAATCAGCCAATCACATGACAGCAACTCAATGCATTTAGTCATATAGGGTTGAGACAGGAAACTGAGACCATGTTTACAAGACAACACTGCTAGAGCAAGACACAACATTTTTATTGTGATTCAGCCTCTCCTTTACACGGCGACAGAGTGTCAGGGGGCGACTCCGCAAAATTTCGAGGACGGGCTCCACAGTGGAATTTTCTTGCTACACAGGGTGGAGCAGAGATGTGTAAAGGCAAGGCGGAAGCTTTTGAATACAACAACATCACTGCCCACTGCCCACATCACAGGGCCTGCACACTCTGCAAGCCACACGAACAAAGCAACAACAGCAATGGCAGATCCCCGTGTTCTTCTTGTACTGCTACATTTTTTCAAGTTATTTGATCTCTTAAAACAAAACTTAGTCATCATTCAGCATCTATGTTGCCAGCGGTTTAATGACAATGTAATAAGAACTAGTGTAAACATGGGGTGTATCGTTACAAGGTTTCACTGCCATCTAAAGGCCTGTCATGCGTACTACATCGTATTCACTCAATTTGCAGAGTCGTGTCAACAGAGATCGGTTTAATTCGGGCGTTATAAAAATGCATTTTTTTCAATCCTGCAAAGGAAAAAAAATGCATATTTGGCAGCAGCGTTGTTATGTAAACGAGGCCTGAGGCTACGATTCACACAGGTGAAAGGCCTAACAGGAAGTACCGGAAGTGCCAAGCACTAGCTGAGGGTATGTGTAAGGCTTTGAGTTAAGTTAAGTGTGTTCAGTTGCTCTTCAATGTTTCGCTTGAATCTTTACACCCAAAAACATGACATGGTGTCAGAAGCAAAGCAGGACTAAGAGCTTAATCGCTGGTGAGTAAAAGAAAGCCAATCTGGAAATGAAAAAGGGAGTTTTGTCCAGATAGAAAGATGTCGGAAGGAGAAGCAGGGGTTAGCGCACAAGATACTCAGCCTCACATGCCCCACCCCAGCAACAAGCAAATAGCGGTAACAATGCTAATGCAAATCCCCCCCCGAACATCACATTCACCATTCAGCCTCCCAAACTGTTTGATTTTTCTAAGCCACATCAATGGGAAAGTGGATATGGAGGCTGCAGCCATGTGATTGGCTAGCAACCTGCACCTTAGCTTAGAGGCTAACCAAGTAAACATGCTTATTAACTGTATGGGGATGAGGCAAACAACATTCTTTTAGGTCAGGCATTATCGGCTGTGCAAAGACATTAGTACCAAGCAGTAAGAGACACCTTAGACACATATTTTGTGTGTAGCGTAGATATTAAAGTGTTGAAAGAGAACTGTTAATCAAAGAATGCAGCAAGCTGGCACTGTTGAATCGTTTGTCACCATGCTTTATGCTTTGGCTGAAAACTGCAACTACAGAGCACTGCACTATGACTTAATAAGAGATTGCCTCGTCATGGGACTGAGAGACACCAGCTTAGCTGAGAGACTGCAAATGGACAATGATTTAACGCTGGAAAAAGCAGTGAATCAATCAGACATTACAGTAAAGTGTGTAAAACTGTTAAATCTGTGCAAGTGACAGAAACAGAGAAGTGTAATGATACTCCCCTCTTCCTTGGTTCTATAGATGCAGGTTCAGATCCTTGGTATGCAGACCTTATATCAGAAACCACAAAATCAGATGTATTGGGTATGTGCAAAGAAACACTGTGTAAAAGTGGACAAGAAATACAAGAAAATGTGTATGCTATCAAAGATTTGCACATAGTGCTGTTAAGAAGGCCAGCAAGTGTCAAGCTAAACCTTGTGTCTAGAGCAGATAGCGTAGACATGAAAGTGTTGAATGAGAACAACTTAAAGTTGTGTCAGAGTTTGGGTTCAATGCAGCAACCTTATACTATTAAGTTAAAACCATGCTGTACCTTTTTCCCTGACCACAGCAAGATGTCCCCATCCCTTTGCTGGGAATAAGTGAAAAAGGAACAAGAAAGAGAAGTCAAAGAACCAACTGAATGGTGCTTGGCTATGGTCCCAGTGCCAAACAAAAATGCGAATTTGTGTTGACACAAATTTGAAACAAAATGCAAATTGCTTTGTAGTGTCTGATCATAAGCATTTATAATCATATATAGTTGTACCATTAACTTGAAACTAATCTAGTCTGTTTCAGCAAAGTAGCACAGGAACTCTGGGACCTCTATAGTTGGAGCAGAGCACACAAACATATAGATTAGTTATCCTTCACGTCCTGCACGTAGAGGGCCTAGTCTCTTGAGTGAATCCAGATGTGACCTAGGAATTTTCTTTGTTTACCAAGCGTATATAAGCAGCTGATGCGAGAGCATCACTAGAATTTTCACATTGGCTCCTGAAGTCCTCACAGATTCTGCAGATCTGTTTTGTCAACTGACTTTTTGTAATAAAACTTTTTTATTATGAAGTTGTCCGGAGACCTTTTTTCTGCAAAGCCATCCACATCACCTGCAGGCGAGATACATCAGCTTCCTGCTTCTGTCCCCTGCCGACGCTTTTCTGCTTCACTCTTCTCTATGCTTGCATTCTTCTACAATATTATTGTTTTTCTCCTCAAGACATTTATGAGCAGTGGCTCTTGGATACTTATTTACTTAGTGGGGACTGATTTTATGGTATATTCGGCTGAATTCTACACGTTTTTTTAGACTTTTACAATCTTGTTAGTGTCACGTCAGCGTGGCCTACAAATAACAGAAGCCTTATCTACTGCTAATAAGGACCAAAAGCTAACCAGCTACAAGATGCCTCCCCTATCTTTAGATGACTATCACAAACTTCTACAGAAAATCACTCTGCTGCAAACAAAAATTCCACGTGAAACTGGAGGTAGCTACATGGATTATCTAGATATGAAACTACTTTGCCACTGACAAGAAACAGCGGTCAAGATCTTGCTAACATGCAGCTAATTAGCACAAACATGACTGGGAGGAAACAACAAGACAATTTACAAGGTAACTCTCCCACTGATAGTCCTCCCTGGAACGCTCTCAGTGCTAAGCCGAAAAGTAAATCATCTCACAGAGAAAACGGAGGACAACAAACAGGCAGAGCACAGTTAACTGAGATAACCGACGCAACCGGCTGGCCTGCATTACCTTCCAAGCCAAACGCATAAACCCCAGCTGTCAAAGGTAAATCTGCCAAAGTTAAATCTAACAACAAGCCCCCACCTCAACCTGACATTGATCTACAGAACAGGTTTGCTCCACTGCTGCATGATTCTGGATCCTCACCTGATAGCTAGGATGAAATCGCCTTCAACACCAGACGCAAAAAAACTCAGAAATAAAGCGGGGTACACAGACGGATGGCCCCCAAAATTTGATTGTGATTGACCTTGGTGTGAAAGACGTGAGGGATTTCTGTGAGAAACGTATAAAGGTGCTGTACTTTCCAAAGATCAGATGTCAAAAGCAGGATCACACAGATTCTGGCTGCAAACCCGACTGTGGTGAATTTGATTTTACATATCGGCACAAATGATATAATTAAACAACAAAGTGAGGTGTTAAAACGGGATTTTACTGAGCTCTTTGATTTAACCAGCTGCTTGGGTCCCTGGATATTTATCAGTGGCCCTCTCCCTCCAATCAAAGGAGCAGAGAAGTTCAGTCAGCTTTTATCTCTGAATACATTTCTGTCAGCTATACTCAGCCCATTTTTTTGATAATTTCAGCTTTTTTTGGGATCGTAGGCACTATCTTAAGGCAGATGGATTTTCTCTAAACAAAGGAGGAACAAGATTGTATACATCAAACTTGTTTTACTTTCTGAACAGACAATGTGTTCCCCAGGAGAGTTAGTAAATCCTGAATAGATAAACGAGGTGAAGGTGTGGCTGTTTTGTTTAATGGCTCCTTTCAATGTAAACAGATGTCTTGTAAAAACTTTGTTTCATTCGAATATGTAGCTCTCCAGATGAATTTCCCTGGCCATGTGCTGTTCCTTAACATATATCGGCCACCTAAACACTGTCAGACCTTTTTTGAAGACTTTGCTGAACTACTGTCAATAATCTGTGTTGACTTTGATTACTTATATAACGGAAGATTTTAACATTCATACTGATAAGGCTCAGGACAGAATGACCATAGAGTTGTATTCTGTTCTCGATAATTTTGGTCTGATCCAGCACGTTAACGAAAAAACACACGACAAAGGACATTGTTTGGACCTCATTATCTCTTAAGGTCTGAATATTTCCAAAGTTGTGGTGATAGACGTTGCTCTGTCTGACCATTCCTGTGTTTTCTTTGAGAGTGCTGTTACTGTTTACAAAAATGTCCAAACAGAGGTTGTCACAAAACAATACATGGGTGAAAATGCTAATGAAATGTTTATACAAGCTTTCTCTCCCTCATACAGGGATTATTTTGGGTCTATAGGTAACTATAAATCTGAGCAAACTAAAATAACCTGTGGAGTTCCCCAAGGCTCCATCCTGGGGCC
>JAOXYM010000003.1:14082664-14111234 GCA_028567055.1 Leptatherina wallacei | reverse complement strand
CATTAACATATTTCTCCTCTCTCAGCAGATCTCGCTGGATCAAATGTGACGTCTGTTGTCTCTCTTTCTGTCCTCTCCAGCCCAACCGGTCGAGGCAGATGGCCGCCCTCCCTGAGCTGGGTTCTGCTGGAGCTTTTTCCTTCCTGTTAAAAGGGAGTTTTCCTTTCCACCGTCGCCTCAGGATAGGGATTGGATCGAAGACTACATTCAATGCAGTCTGTTGGTTTCTTTTGCTAGGCTATTTGTCAAGAATTGGCTTGTATGAATCAATGTATGACAATCAGATTGGCTCAAACTGATCAACTGTGAAGCACCCTGAGATGACACTGTCGTGAATTGGTGCTATACAAATAAAGCTGAATTGAATTGAATTGAATTGAATTGAATTGAATTGAAATGAATAAAAGCAAGCAAAAAGCACCTGAATAATCGACCTGCCAACAAAGACATCCATGCTGTTTCTGTGTGTAAACACAGGTCGCACATGTGACGTCACATTGACGTTTCAAATCCTAAAACCCTGGTTATGAATGTCCACATGCAGATACATAAACGGAGAATATGCAAATCTTTTTTAAAGTTTTTATAGATTCTTTTTTGATCTGCATTTGTGTGGGAATGACAGGCCAAATCGTAGAAATATGTCTTTGTTTTGTGAATTTGTATGTAAAGCACCTTGAATTGTCCTGTACATGAAATGCGCTATATAAATAAACTTGCCTTGCCTTGTGAGATACCCTGCTACATGTGAACAAGGCCTAAGTGATGTACTGTTACTGAAAGGCACCAGACTAGTTATTCCTACGACTATGCGCAATTCTGTCCTCATAGTCTTTAATGAAGGACATCAGGGAATGTCTTAATGCAGAGAGAGAGCTAAGAGAGTGTGGTGACCTGGTCTGAGTAGCCAAATCAACAAACTTGTGAAAACTGTACTATGAAAGAAAGAATATGTCAACCCAGTGGAGCCTTTAAAGGTCCCATATTATGCAAAATTCACTTTCTAAAGGTTTTCCAACAGTCATATGTGTCCCCAGGACACTGTATGAGGCTCCGGAATTAGAAAATCCTGTCACCGCTCTCTCACTTCCTTGCTCCAATTTTCAGCAAATGTGTGCTCAAACGGGTGTTCCTAAAATCTTTCCCCAAGTGACGTTGAGAAGGGAAACAACCACTCCCGGCATTGCGGATGCAGCCATGGACCCGCCCCCCTAGCTAGCTGAGCCCGCCCTCTAAAATCTCAGAGCTTCCTGAGAGACCATGGCAGAAAGTTGTGGCGGATCTTTTTATACTCAACAACAGCAACTACGTACAGTTCTTCTTGTGGACTACAACTCCAGATCTGTTGAGATAGCCAAAGTGACTCCCGCGAGATCCTACAGTGTTATAGTGCAAGGCTTCCTAACCTTTTTTATGCTGGGACTCAACTTTTACAGTACAAAATGGTCCGGGACCCATTCAAATGTTAACACTGTAATGGTTTAATTGATCTCACTCTTGGTTTAATTTGTGTTCTTTAACTAATCCAAATCTACCGGCAGCTAAAAGCTAAAAGACATTATGTAATGAGATCATCACAAAGAAATTAAAATATCACATGTATGTGTAACTGCACACACAAGACGCCCATAGGCTAATAATTCATTAAATTTATTTAAGAAACTTTTCTAAGAATTTTTTTAAGAGTTGACAGATGTTTTCTGCATCTGTAGCTCAATTTATTTCTTGTTTTTGTTTGTTAAAAACTCTGCTAGCTTTCCCATGAATGTTTGGTTGCTATATGCTGCTATTAAGACCCATTTATTCTCATTAAATTAAAAAATAGTGTTGTTATTTATTAAATTATAATTTAGCAAATTTATCTTTATTATTACTTTTTTCAGTCTCCAGTTATTTGAATTACTATTAAGAATTTTGCCTTTGAATAATAAGGGTATGAATAATTTCGCAGACATATGTAAATAGTTAGGTCCGTTTCAAACATACTTCAGTGCGTATTTCACATTACTGTAGCCCCTTTCAGACATGCTCTGAAAAGCGGTAATGTTGCGGACTTTGTCTTTTATATCGTTTTCATTCAGACAAACATTCCGCTCTTTTACCTCGGAGCTGTAGCGGACATTTACCGGCTAGCCCCCAGGTCATAAGAGCGGAAATGTTGCAGCACGTCATCTTGCCTGAATGCACAAGAAATGTTCCAGACAAGTCACAACACAAAGACGTCTTACCCTGTTTCGACAATTGACTTATCCTGAACATTTCCGCATATGTGAACGTAGCGGCGACATTAAAAGTCTGCGAGAAAGTGATATGTTTGAAAAGACATCTCCGGTAAAAGAGCGGATGGACTTTAATGCACATATTCCACAATGCAAGTCTGAAAGCGGCTCATTGTGGTTGTTCAGTCAATTCATCCACTAGTGGGCAGTGCTGATTTCAGAGGTCAGTTCCACATTCCAATGTCAGTTTCAGACGCCGGTTGATGGGCGGTAATACACCACTGTAAAGTTGTTTGCAACCGTCCAACACGCCAGACACATTCACATGGCTTTTCTTTAAATGCTGCCATTTGGCGATCCACCATGTATACAATTGTTGTCCTTGTTGTCTTCTGTTACTTCCGATTTTTCATCTTCCTGTTCCTCTTCTCTGGCTTCTTCTCTGATTTGTTCCTTTCCCTGGTCACATGTTAGCTATACTGCTGAACACTGTCCCTGCAGTTTTTGTTGGACCTGCACATGCAGCTGCAGATGCAGTCGGAGTGACAGATGGGAATGAAAAAATGGAGCAGTGATAAATGGACCAAATTTGGCTGCTGGGAAACTTCACTGCGCTGTGTTCCAGACATTGTTGAACACAGCTCAAACTATCACTAGCACCACAATCATTAAAGCCAAAAATGAAATCAACAAATTTATGATTTTTTAGGTGGGCTTAAGAGCATTTAAGGGTGGTTCCATACCCCTAAAATAGGCCTAAAAATGCCCATGCTCACACCCTACAATTTGAGTTTTGTTTCTTCCTTAAGCTCACGTGTTATTTGCACAGTTGGGACATTCAATGTTATGTTTAGAAAGGGTTACGCTATTGCACCATTCCAATCAGACCTATTTATTTTACCACAAAACACAGACATAGAGAAACCACCAGCGGCTAATTTATTCCTATGTGCCAGTACTGAATATTTAGATGGTTTGTGACCATTTGAAGGGGGATTTGAATTTGCATCTCCATTTCTGTATATTCTGGAAAAGCAGATTTCCTACAAATTACAGAGAGGAAGAAAAGGAAAGTAACAGCCTGGGGAGGATAATATTCAGCTACTGAAATTATCTACTTAGAGTTGGTGTTGGAACAGCATTATTTTTAGGGATAATGTGTTTCAGGAGTTGATTTCCTCTCAATTTGGGTGGAAGTCATCATCCCAACACTGTAGCAAATACAATCAACTGCAAGATGCTGCATCTTCACAGTTGAATGTTTGAAGCACATCTTTCCACAACTTTTCTTGTCCTCCCATGTTAGTCTGGGAAATCATCTCAGATTATTGCAAGCAGGAACATTTTATCTTAAAAAAACAACCAAACAAAAAGAAACATTGCATATGAACTATGCAAAATTACTCCAGTCTTCCAAGGGCTTCTCTCTGCTCTCACTCGTGAGTGGACCATTGTTTGTTGCACCAGTTCACACTCTGCATAATTTCCGTGCAAGATGCACATTAATTCTGTGCAGTTAATTTAAAAAGACAGATTTTGACGATTTATTTTTCTGAAATTTTGCAGTATTGTCATTGTTTTTGTAGGTGCATTAATATACTGCATCAAATTTTACCAAGAACTTATAATATGAGCCAAAGATTCATGAATTGGATTTTTTTTTTGTTTTTCTGGGTATAAAAATCTTTTGCCGCAAGGTTAGATGACTGATTAGTGAAGCAGAAGAAGAGCAGGTGACTTGTCCCTTCTGAGCATTCTGTGTGGGAGGGCTTGAAAGGCAGGTAATCATTAAAAGACATACTGGTTGATGCCGCATTAGATTCCATTTTCTTTATTAATGGACTTTTCTGTTTTTGTCTCCTCTGTCTCAAGAAAGAGGGGTTGTATTTTCAGATAAAAGTGTCTACTAGCGATGTTCATGCTTTATATCTTGTATGTTGGTCAGATGTCAACTTTTTGCTGGCAGATGGAGATTTAAAGGTGCAGCCAGGTGTAAGGGTTTTCACATTTGAAAGCATCTAAAGGGAAACACAACAACACAATGTCAAAAAACAGATGAGATGGTATGTCACTAACAAGTCAATTATGAATATGAATCAAAACTTAGATTGAACACCACTCTGAACAAATGTTTTTTTTTCTGTTAGTGAAAGAGAAAAAACATGAAGTCTCATCTTATTTCTAAAGTAGCATCACTTTTCAGCAAGCAACAGAGCTTCAGTACATTGACCTTCTTCATGGATCCTGAACTTCTCTCCCCTCCTGAGGGCTGATCTGCTGCCAGCTTGGACATTTTCCAAGGTTAGGTGGAGGGTCTCAGTCCTGTAGGGAGGTGATGAGGTTGTATGTCCAATGCCCTCTGCTGTTAATGAGGTTATCTTTAAGAACTGCAGGGGGGACGAGGGAAAGCGAAGAGATTTAGGTGAAAGGGTCACATGTGGTTCACCCAAGTTGGCCAGATGTCTGTGTTTTGTGCGTGTGTTGAAGGTTGAGGAGAGGTTGGTGGTGGAGGAAGGGCTGTAAAGTGGATGAGTCAGTTTTGATTTTGTTGCTATTACACATGTGCCCAAAAGCATGACCTTTTTATCCTGATTACTACTCAATTTCATTTACATGGAACAGTTATCCTTTTATCTGCAGAAAAAAATCCAGCATGCTACATTTAGTTCTTTCAGATATATTTCAGGTACACATCAGATGCCATTGCTGACCAGCACCTGCCTGTCCACCAACTTCACATTAATATGTTTTGTTTTTAATGGGAGAAAAAAAACAAGATTACACTCAGAGGGGAAAAGACTTGAAATTCTGTAAAAGTTAATCTGGCACTGCTGCTGTGAGATTGATATTATGATTTACTCTGGTGCTCCTCCAGATAAAGGAGTCAATACATAATTCAATGCACTGAGATGTCGACAAAACCTGTAACTAGTTGCCTTTGGTGCCTGCTTACCCAAAATATCATATGATATTGATGCACCTCAGTTGTCATTTATATGATTTGTTTTGTTTTTAATTAAAACATCAGATTTACAGATATATGAGCATTTTTTTGTCGCTTAACTACAGCTCTGTCTGTTAAAAAATACAGAAGTTTACATTCTGGCTCGGGAAGCAGGATTCATCTAGGGATATCATACAAAGACATTAACTTGTTAAAATCATTAACTGACAGATTCCACAGTTTTGCATTGGAGCAGACTTATAGGATGAACTTTACATGAGGCCAGTCTGATCGTGTTCTTTGTTCTTTTATTCTTGACAGTTTTATTACTCAGCTACTGAAATGTGACAGTGGCAAGACTGGCAAATGCTTGACTGGAAGTATTGTACCCTTTGTCTAGTGAGCTGGAACAATTAGGAATACATTCTCTAAGCTAGTGCTGTTGATTTCTGATAACACTTTATTCAAAATTGTCAAATATCTGTCAAAGCCTTAGGCTCCTCAGACTGGGCAACATTACAAATAATTGATACATGTGGGTTAATATTTGGACTGTAAATAGTAAAATAGACCAAAAGTTTCATGTTTACAATGCTGGATTACCACATGGACAAAGTGGACAACAGTCAATTGTCTTTTACCTTTTAAAGCCTGAGGTCCCCCATTCAGGACTACTTTGAATAAAAATTGATGGTGGCAAACTGTGGCAAAATGGACATTTTGGAGACCTCAACTGAAATGTCTGTACTAAAACCTCTTTAATTCAATTCTCCTTCACTTTGTCAGAATTGGCTTTTGCATAGATAAGTTTTACAAAGGATCAGATAGGGCAGGGATTTCCAACTCTGGTCCTCGTGAGCTACTGTCCTGTTGGTTTTTCGATGCTTCCTGCAGCAACACACCCGACTCAGATCAATGAGCCATTAACAGGCTTGTGCAGAACTTTTCATTTGAGTGAGATGTGTTGGATTAGAGAAACATCTAAAACCTGCAGAACAGTATAAAGGCCAGAGTTGGAGATCCCTGTGATAGAAGTTTAGAGCTACTAGTGCATCATTCCAAAGGGATATTAAATTTAGTTCTGAAAGTATCTGTCTTTGTTTTGTCTGTGTTTTTGTTTTTTTAGATTTGTGCCCCATCTTCATTTATTCTTCAGTAACACATAAAAAGAAATTTACACCTTACCAAATTTTAAAAGTGTTCTTTTTACTATTCAATTAGCAGAGATAATCTCACTTTATTGCATGTATACAGTTTTCTTCCAAAGGCCCAAAAATTGGCATTGGGGCTCATAGGGTTAAACATCTTATGTGGTCAGTGGGTTATTTGTTTCTAGTTTCTCGTTTTTATTTGGATCTCCATTAGCTGTAGCCAACAGCTGCTGCTATTCTTCCTGGGGTCCATTTGTCTTAAACATGCTAATTTATTAGGGTATTTGCATAATCAGATAATTGTCATCAAAGTCTTGCATTAAACCTTTTTGGATTATGAGTTGTTCACATGAAGAATTTTTCTCATCAAGTTGTTTCATCTATATGCTGTCATAATTTTAATAAACTGAAATCTGTTATCATTATGATGTCGTTAAAAAGTCTTTGAAAGTTTTTTAAATAAAAAAAATTGTCATTCAACATCACTTGACAATTCATACTCAAACAGCACCAATACCATTTTTAAAAAAAAGACCCTGCTAAATTACCAACAAGTGAGTGCATGAGTGAGTAGCACCTCCCCTGGTATTTATATGCACTGATTAATAAACACTGAAAGGTGGAAAGTTGGTAGCGGTATTTTTTTATCTATAAAATGTCCTGAGGACTGCGTTTTTATACATAATATAAATGACTACATGCAGAATTGTTTAGTTGGGTTTTTTTTCTAGTACATGTTAAACATGTATATCTGTAATAAGGTTTTGAGCCATAGCTTGACCTACTATTACTGCTGCTGTGCTGTCAGCATTCAAGTTGTCCCTTAACTTGAAATACCTAAAATAATCAACAGGTGGCAGTCTGTCCTCCCCCATCTTTAAATGTCACAAAGTAAATTGCCAAATTTTATAATAGCACCAACACAGCACCCCAAACAGTGTTTTTAACATCAGCTCAATGCAAAGATTAAGTTTGTTGGATTATTTGGAGCTCATTGGGGTAACTCCCCCAAAACTATTCAGAGGGCTTTTACTTAGCTGGTGAGCTAAACTTACACTGATTTAAACTCTGAGACAGCTGTGTGAATGTTCCATTCATGCCATTTGTCATTACTTTGATAGCAGCCATATGATACACAGAGGATGCATCAGATCTATTATTCAGCTTTAAGTGGGAGGAGTGACACCGCTTGTTGAGAAAAAGTACAAGGACACTCAATATTTCATAGTGTGTTGGAGTAATACTCCTTATGACAACATCTCCCCTCTCTGAGCAATTTGTCATCTCATATTCATCCCATTGATTCTGTTGGTCTGTGTGATTCATCTAAGTGCTAAATACATGCACACAATATTGCTGAATAGTGAAAAGTGTTTTGATTCAAAATCCCCCCCTGTTGTCCCTCTAAAGCAGTTGTGACTTCAAAGAGACCGTTTTCCTCACATATTCTTCTGCACTTCCTTGTGTGTAGGGTGTTAGTGGCAAGATGAGATATGTGCAGGTGTTATGTTAGTACATGCCCCACGTTGTATAACTTTACAAGGTCTGTTACTCTGAGGCACAGATTGCAATCTATTGCAAGCTGTTTAATAGAGCTGCCGTAAATGTCTCCAACAGCTTTGAATTTGGAGTTGCACTGAAACATCCTGCTGCTTATAAGGCTTTTGTGAGTTACTTAGATGGACAAACAGACTGAATGCTCCATTGATATTACTCACTGCATCAGCGTACTTTAATTAAATAAATGTTAGCAACATTCAGCCTTTATGAATTGGTTAGCAAGACAAACTCTGCAGACTGCTAAGATTACTGGTTCTAAAACAGCACACTGCAGGATGTTCACAACAATACAAAAGCAACAATAGCAACTACCCACGCTATAGAACAGAGCTGCACTTTGAGTAATAGCTTGACAAACCCCCTGAAGGGAGAATTAAAAAGGTGGGCATGATGTGCACAAGCTAAGCCACCTCAACATACTGTTACTTGCTGAGATGTTGTGCTCTGCAGGCTTGCTGAATCTTGTCTGAATTCCACAGCAACCTCAGGGAAGCAGCTCATGGAAAATTCCACCTTTGTGGCACTTAAGGGGCAAGATGAGTGAGATAAAGGGCAAGATCCTTCCTTCTACAGAGTGAATTACAAATTAAAAAGGTTATGTTTCTTTTTTATTAAAGGTCTTGTTTGTCCTGCACATCAATTTACAACCTATGAGTCAGTAAACTGAACATACTGATAATGGCTTTACAATTCAAAATGTAACACTTTATTAGTAAAAAAAAAAAGAAAAGTTTCTTACCTATCTACAATTGCTTGAGAGGAGAAGAGTTCAACATATCGGTTTAGTAAATATGAAGTAAAAGCATGTAGCTTTCTTTTAGCAAAACTAGCATAAAAAAAAGCTGGTTTTGTTCATATCATCATCAGTAATGACCACTAATTATCACACTAGAACTCGTTTATAGTCTGAAAAAGACTTACAAGTCAGCTATGACTTTTTTTATGACTTTCAACAAAGCTCCAAAAAGCCAGCGCTTCCATTTAAGAAACAAGCTTTCCAACTGAAACGGTTCCATCTTGTCATTTGTTTGTGCCCATAAATATGACTCATTGTGGGATCCTTGAAAGTACCACCCCTACAAGAGGCATGAGAGAAATACTCTTGCATAAGTATTATGCATTGGAGCAAATATTATTGTATAGTCTGTAGTTTAACAAGCCATAAAATCTTGAGCCATAAAATGGAAAGAAGAGTCATTTTATTTTTCACAATTAATTGCTCTCATGACAACCAGAGGTTGTATTTTTTTAACTGTAGATATTTTGCAGCTGATTAAGCAACATGGACTTTTTTTAATTCATGGGGAGAAGGACACACCCAACCATAGATTATATATTCATGGACATAGCTACTGTGATGTCAACCATTGGTTTGAGGATGCTTTGAAGCCTAAAGTTGTATTTGGTCATTTCCATCTTGAACCAGAAGCGACCATATTTGAGAGAAAGAGTGGAGAATTAATTAATCAACTTACAAAAGCACTGTCTTGGTCAGCAGAGTTAGGCCAGAAGCATACTTGTTTTTTAACCGTGCATTGATGTGGATAATTGACTCTATTATGGGCGTAGTTGTTCATATACTTGTCGATGAATATGTTTGTTATTAGGTCTGAGTTCTCCAGTGTCTAACAGAACCACAAAATTTGCAGTATATAAACAAGAAGCATGGGGCAATAAACAAAGTTAATATTTGCTGTGTGTTATGATCACGGGAGAAAAAGCCAGAGCTGCAACAATATGGATGGCATTTGCAGCCACTGAATTAGATAAATAGGATATTTGCTCTCATTTGCCCAAAACTGCCTGTACTGGTCACTTCCATAGAAGTGTAGCATTAATTTCTGCAGATGTGAACAACTGTTACACTCCAAACAAATTCAGAATACAGGAATGATAAAGACGTGTTATTAGAAGCAAGTTTATTCCTGGTCTTAGCTATTATTTACATAATAGTCATTTATTCATTCATTCATTCATTCATTCATTCATTCATTCATTCATTCATTCATTTACTGTACCGCTTAATCCAATTCAGGGTTAATTTATTTGTTACTATTGTAATTCATTGCGCCATTGAGAATGGATTTCAGATCTCAGGGTTAATCAACTCACAGAGTTAGACTGCAAAACAGAACCAACAACAAAAAGAAACACATGCTGTTTCACAAAACAAAGAAACAAAGTCCAGAAATTAATCCAATTGCAAGATGAGTGACAGAACTACATGTAACTCATAATTAACCTCGTTTCTTATCCATGTGCACCTATGTTGGGGGAAGCATTAGCTGTATGTTTAAACATGGATGTTCATTATTAGTGTTGAGAAAAACCCTGCAAGTCAGAGACTGTGTGTTTATGTGTGTGAAGTAGGACTGTTGACTTTTGTATTTGGTTCAGTCAAATTAAAGAATTGCAGCTACGGTTTCACTTTTACTCTTGGGCTTTAAATCAACACTAAAACTCTCAGTTTGAGCCCCCACTGTGTCTGCTGCCTACTAACTGCAGTAATTTAACCAGATTAAAATCTGGGCGCTGAATTTATGCTTTCACACAGCGTTCAGCATGATTCACTGTCCCCCCCAGGGAATCTGGATTAGTTCATCAAAGTTTTGATCGCTTCAAACTGACACATCAGTGAGGCCTGTTTCTGCCTGATTTACACTTATTTCTCTCTTTCACTTTGAAAAGAACTCTTGATGTCAGGGAGACTACCTGTATAAAGATAAAACAAAACAAATTTACCCCAGAGAAATTAACTACAACTTGTGTTTTGAGAGAACTCTGATGTTGCACCTTCTGATGCATTGGTTCATGTCAGGGCGTGTTTCAGCTTTCATTTCTGCCAATCGAAGCTGTCTTCATCATCTCTCTAATGAAACACTATTAGCATTCAGTTGTTCCAGAGAAATTCATATGACATCTCTGTTTACAGTAGCTTACAGTTTTGTTTTTTTTCTCAGCAATCTGCAATTCTTTCCCCACTCCTTATTGTCTTCCTCATTTCCTTACAGTTAGATAAACCGATGGATAAGTAGCAGTGCATCTTTAATGGTAATTGGACTGTTCTTGTATAGTACTTTTCTAGTCATGTTGACCACTCAAAGCACTTTGACACATGTCACATTCACCCATTCACACACACACACATCACTTCTATTGTTATAAGTGCTTTTTTTCTATTATTTTATTTATTTAGTGATATATTTGTCTTTTTGATACTTTTTATTTTTTGTGTCTTACTGTGTGCCTTAAGCCAAGAGCTGCTGAACAAAATTTCATTGTGCTTTGTATAATGACCATAAAAAGATTCTGATTCTTTCATTCACATTCTCCAAGACACATCTGGGGGCAATGTGGGGTTCAGTGTCTTGCCCAAGGACACTTCAGCATCTTGACAGGGGAAGCCTGGAATTGATCCAACGACTTTCCAGTTGGCAGACGACTGCTCTTCCTCCTGAGCTACAGCCGCCAAAATGGTTACAATGTCTATTAAGTCTCAGCAGAGCAGTGCATATATCTTCCATTAGACTGGTGGAGTTGCATCGACCTGCTCCCATGAGCTACCATCTCCCAACCACAACTCAGTTGTCTGTTTGGTCTGTGTCCCTGCCGCTTCACTGGAAATGCTGCTGCACAGGAACTGTGTTACAGATTATACAGATAATGTCATGACAGTCTAACAGTTTCACTTGTCATGCTAGCTAAATTCTACATACCGATATACAAAGTGTAACATTTTGATCAATTTTCTTTAGAGCTTATGAGCTTTAGATTTGGATATTTTTTAAAAAACCCAGGTCTGAATTTAAAATCAGGTAGTCAAGTGCTACAAAGTCAGCAACTTAACCTCAAAACTTCCACTATAAATCTCTTTTGTTTATAATGATAATTAATGGGGATAAATCAAGAAGCACAGCTGAGGCCTAACTTTTTCCTTATCTGTGTAAATTTTCCTCTCGCCATCTTGACTACAGACCTTCTTGCTTAGGTGTAGTTCAGCATTCCAGGCAAGTTGAAACATGACCATATGTCTTCTCTGTCTGAAAGAAGCAGTTGAACTGGGTGGATGAAGAAAAAGGATCACACATATCCAACTCTGAAACTTAAAAGTTACATGTTCTTTTCTTCAATTAATTTATTTTTTCTAGGTTTATGATCAGCTCTGCACTTACAAATGTTCCATTTGTGTTGATTTACAAATAAAAACATACTTCAGAAGGTTAAGCACAGTATCAGCAAATCTAAAGAGGTTTTATTACAGTATTTCTCTCATTTCCATAAAACTTGTAAGTACCTTAGGATATGTTAATACAGATAAATTTATCCACATAAATAAGTTTGCAGCTGCTTTGCTTATCCTCAAGTTGTCCTAACTGGAAAAAAAAACATCAGAGAAGTGATTGTGTTGTCCACTAGATAAAACATCAAGCTGAAATATGTAGAATAAAAAGGTTCATTGGCTTCTTTTATCATTACAAAATGTTAAAGTGCTTGTTGCCACTCTTTATGTCTTCACTTGTCAGTTGTACATTGTGGTTGCAGTGATTCAAACTCAGTGATTCAAACAAGATTTCTGTGGGGGAGGAGATGGTTTTAGTTGAGCATTCAGTTGCAGCTGGGTGTGGGCTTGCTCCAAGGCAGAAAAGGGGGAGGTTTAACTTTACTGCTGCTTTTCCATTGGTGGACAGTGGGACAAAAATGCCTGTACCTGGAACAGGTAAACAGACTTACATCAGGCACAGCAAAAGTCTCACAGGATCGTCAGATAGGATTTAGTGGTTTTATTTAACCAACCGCTCTGGACAACTCAAGACATTTTCAGACTATTGCTTTCAAACAGGTTTGTATTGTATGTCTTACCTTGCGACACACAAAGAAAGATGAGCTTGCATTTGTAGGTTGATTGCTTTAGTTTAAAAAAAAAAAACAGCTTCCAGGTGGGTTTCTTTTTGTATTTTTCCAGGTTGCTTGCAGATTATTTAAGACTAGAAGATGGACATTGTACATTTATTTGCAACAATTTAGTACTGATTGGCAGGATATGAGCTGAAGGGAGTGAGGCACCAATAGATGTTTATTTTTGTGTGTGGGTTTAGTCTCTACATGTTTAACAGCACCCTGCATTCATCTGGCTCAAAAGGCTTCAGAAGGAGAGAAAACAGGTCCTGTCTTGTGTAGGGAGATGCCTGCTTGACACACCCTTCTCACACACACACACTTACACAGAGAAAAATATGAGCATACACTCCAAGGTAACCTGTCTATTTTGTGTGTTTGTTTCTTTTAACAAATCTGCCACTTCCCCCCTGACAGAAAAAGAAAAAATGGCATGGCTGAAAGCGTTGAAGAGAAACATCGGAGTCTACGTTCCCATCGATTCCTCACCAGAGGCAACAGCACAATTGCTGCTCTTTTGAAACCATCCATGTATCCTATCCTTCATTCCACCGGAGTCTGTATAAAGTGCCAATCAGACTTCAGTGGTTTGAAGAGTAAGACACATGGAATTTCTCATCTGGAGGGAGAAAGCTATTTTAAAGAAAGGGTGAACGTTTTGAATTGCTTCAGCTTTAATATTAAAGATGAGTGATGCTCTGTGGTGAAATATGTGAACTTTCATGTTCTTTGGTGTTAAGTTGGTGGTAAATGCAATAGTTCTGCACAAACACTGAAAGAGGACTTTATTCCTCCTCCTACTCTTCACCTGCAGTGCGACAGCAGCTGAACAGGACTGCACTGATTGCACTTAAGAGTTATTGCAGGATCACAGAGTGCTGGCAGCTTCACTTTATGTCTTTTGGACTGTCACTCACAGAGGTTGTTATGTCCTCACCCCATCTCTCTGCCCTTGATTCTCTTAAGTCATAGCAATTGCATAATGACTCCTAAATTCCCACATTGCGCCATCCAGAGCTTCTGCCAAAATGTACTTTTGTATCTACTTATCTTACAAGTACGCCCAGAAGTCAGATAGACATTGTCAGCATTATATTGAGTAATGAACAACTTTTTCATCTACCAAGGAATGCAATTTCCCCGTCAGGTTTTTAACTAATTCTCTATGGGACCATTAACCTGCCTCATTAGTACGGGGCATTTCCCAGATTTTGTTCAAAGCCTTATTGATTGCTAAATGGGAAAAGGAACGTCCTTTGACAGCTACACTGAATTGAATTATTAGACTATCATTTTTCAAACCAATTAAGACTGAGGCAGCATAATAAATAAAACAATGTGGTGCCAGATCAGGAGAGAGAGGTTGTGTCTGAGTGACTGTTTTCTTCTCTATAGGCAGTGAAACACGTCAAATAACTTTAATCTGGTACAACAGAACATATCTGAAAAGTCTCATTTTCAATTCAAAGCCTGCCAGTGCTATTCCTACCACAAAAGGTCATTTACCCAGTATACTTCAAAGACAAAGTGACCCATGCATGACCCAGACATTTAGAAAAAAAATCAGTATTAGTCCAACTTCAGCTTCCCCTGCAGCCCTATGAGCGATCAACCATCCCAGCACAGTGCTCACTTTGTAGAATGACATGTACTTTTCTCCAGGCCAGGCTTCTCCTGTGCTGCACACCTCAGCCTGTTATTCACCTTCCTGTTTGATGCAATGATAACCAGAGGGCTTAGGGCTGCATACAGTGAGGCAAAGAACACACGTAGGTCAGAGATCAGCGAGGAACTCATTGTCTTCTTTACAGTGAGGGTGTATACCCAAAGTCCATTATCTACCCCATAAAGAATCACATACATGGTCACAAGCACCACTACAGCTTTGGCAGCTCGCTGTTCAGCTCCAGCACTTCCTCCTTTACTCCTGCTGACACTGCGGAGTACTTTCACTTGCTGGCTATGTTTGTAAAGGAGGACTAGGATTATCAGGCTGGCTACAGTCATGAGGGCCATGGGTACCACATCTCTACCCACTTGCGCTGCCCCATAAGTGTCTTTGGATAGTTTTGAAGGAAAGCTTACATGGCAGAATTGCACATTAACAGCATTGTTTGTATGGCTAGAGTTATTCTTGGCACTGAAAGTGAACAATATAGCTGCTTGGCTCATAGTAGTATTGAGAACCCAGAGGAAAAGGAATACAAGGACCAAATACTGGGCTAATATGGCGCGAGCAGTGGCCCACCATGATCCAGGAGGAGCAATGCTCAGGCACTGGTAAGAACTCAGGAGGAAGGTGAGCCAGATCGAGAGGGCGCGGGAGGTTCTGTAGATGAAGATCACAATTTTGCAGCCGGTGTCTCCGAAAACATTGGCCAAATGGAAGGAGGCCAGGGTCTCCATCAGACAGCGTACAACCACCACCAGCAGATTGACACAAGCCAGGTGTAGGATGATTGCATCCGCTGCCAGAAGCCGGTTCTCTTTGTAGATTAAAAGGAGAAATGCCACAATTACAGCAATATTGCTTGGAACTCCCACAACTGTGAGCAACAGATAGAGCATCCCACGAACAAACTCCTCAGATGACATTCCTGCAGGGAGGGGAAAAAAGTGTGCAGCAGATCAGTAAATCATGAGACATGTCAAGCAGTACCTAATACTCCAAATGATATCAGACGCATCTTTGTGGAAAGTTAAACTCCTACCTGAGAGCAGTCAAAGCTCAGACGTCTGAAGTGGATCTTGTGCCTGACATGGTGTGATCCTTTCCTGAAGTAGTCATGTTGTTTGCTTCCTTCTACTTGCAAACAGGTAACGGCTGTTGGATCTCATTTGCATGCTCCATTGACTTCTCTTCCCTCGTCCTGCAATTACTTGAGATCAATTCAGATGACTGCTTCTGTCTCCTCAATGGGCTCAGACAAGATAACAGAGATGAGGCTGGGCTTATACTCATTTACAGGATGTGTAGAGTCAATTACAAACGAACATTGTTGCTGACAGGAAAATATCTATTAATCCCATGCTTATTATCAAATAATTTCTCAAATTAGGTGTTTTGTCCACTTGAGACTATTTTATTAGTTTATTACTGAACTGATACATAGATCTCCATACATAATTCTTTGAATTCTTCTTTCTGCAGTCAATGTTAAAAAAAACTATTACAAGAATCATTCTTATGTTTGCTATACAGACATCAACACCACAGTGTCCCCCAGTGGAGAAAGATAAAATAAAGTTAAAGACAGATGATGTTCTTCTTGGTCTACAATGATGCACTGCTCACATTTTTCAATTAGAGATGATGACATAGCATTCAATTTATGATTGTGTAATTCATCCAATGTGGTAAAAAGGTCTAAAAATGTAATTCAACCTAAATTGTGAGGGTGTTGAGAGGACAGATAAGTGGAGGTAAGCAACATGAATTAACTACAGGTCTCTCAGCAGGGAATTGCAAATGATTCTTCAGGTAACTCATCATAAAAAGAAAGACTTGTCCACAGAGATTATAAGATTTTTCTTAAAATGTTATGGCATAACTATCAATTACATTACTCATATTTGCCTATACCTAATTGAATATACTTCCTGAACATAAAATAAACATTGCTCTGATAAATAAATCTGTTCGGCTACCATTTTTTATTTGTTTCCATCTTAGAAATATTTGACCAAATTTAACTTTTTTCTTATTCACCTACATTTTGTACCAGAAGGAAGGCATGCGAAAATACACACAGAATACACACAGAATGAACATTAGAATAAATCAAAACATTTATATAATATAAATGAAAAGCTGACATCTTCTGTCATTTAAACTGTTCATCCAAATGTATGTCAAAGCTTCATGTTATTAATCTGTCATTGTTGTTTTGTCTGTCCCTGCAGTATTTTTACCATGTCATCATGACATTTAGTTAAGAAAATGCATGCTGTGCTCCTCGACGAGCTTTCTTGGATTACCATTTTGCTACAGATAAAATAGAAAATGGATTTTTGGCTACTTTTCTGATCTTTATTGTTAATATTAATATCATTTAAGTAGTTTAAAAAGAAAAAAATGGCAAGAAAACTCCAAGAGGAGAAAATGGTTCTTTGTGAAAAAATATTAAACCTCACCTTTTTTTTATAGCAAGCACAATGCATAAACAGTTTCGTTTGCATGTTTTGGTGTTAAGTAAAAAAAAACTATCCCAGAGGTTTCGGGGAATATTTTAAATCAAAATTGAATATGAAATCATGGTAGGTCACTTGTCCTCTGTTCCCTTTAAAACAATAATGTCATCTTCATAGAAGTGACAGACCACTGAGCTTAAAACTCCAAAAACATCTTTGCTGTGGGACAGACTGACTGCCACAATGAAGTCTGAGATTATTTCTCCACTCATCAAGACTGCTGCACTCATTAGTGTTAACAGAAAAAGTTAAAAAGTGATTTATGTTGTTAAAAACAACTGATCAAACAAACAACTATATAATTCAGTCACCATGAGAGTTATGAATTGAACAGGACTGCAAAATATCCGCAATCGTACACTAAGCCTTATTACATTTAATGATTAGCTTTGATTTTGTTTTCTTTTTACATCATCTGTACAATATCTCTAAGGATATTATTGTAATTGAGTAAATCAGTGTAAACAGTGGATAAAAACAATTTGCATCAGTCATTAAAAAAAGATCGAATCACGCATCGCGGGAAAAAAACTCTGTATCATTAAGGCTGCACACCAGCAAACAATACAAGCTGCAATCCCCTGAGAAGAACATGCTGGAACTTGCCATTTTAATTAGCTCTCTGAACATGTAAACATGTTAAAAACACACTGGGAAAGAGCACATTTAATGATGATTTATTCCAAAGTTTATTCCCAAAAACAAAACAAGCCTCTCAAACTGTCTCAAGTATGAATGGTTAAGTTAAGTTAACTGACAACCACAGAAGTGATCAATTTACGATGTTCTTCATGGCACATTTGCAATTTACAGTGTGCACTGACTGAAAATGTTGGAGCGTATCTCAAAAGGTCTGTTGTAGCATGTCAATGCTGAAACTTACAACATTAATTAATATTGGCTGGTTATCCATATGCCTCCAATTAGTGCAGACATGCCTTGTTACGGAGCTAATTGTCTTGCTTCTCTGCATCTTTTAACATGATCCCTTGACATGGAGGAGGAAAAGAGTACACACTCAAGTACCAGCTGTGCATGTAAAAGCCCCTTGATGGCATCTTCTACATCAACAATAACCACACACTGTTCTGCCACAGGGTTGGTAAACTGTGTTTTCTAACTCCACAGGGAAATAGCATATTTATATTTCAGAAATGAAAACTTTAAAGAAACATGAAAGTGACATAAGTGTAGAAATACCACTAATGTTAAGCATATTTTCAAATTATTTGCATGCTATTTATGTCACCAAAAGCATATAAATGACCTTTTAGATGATAAACATAAACTTAACTGTAATTTAAGCTGAGCTGGGCTTCACTGTAGTAAATGTATGGTTTCTGCTAATATTCCCACATTGAGAAAGTCTGCCTTAAAAATAAACCAGCATTTGAATTTCAAGATTTTTACAGTATTTCCTTGTTGTTTTGATTCCTTTTGTTCATTTTGGACGTTACAAGATCCTTCCTTTCAGGGCTGATGATGTGGCAAAGTCTTTTTTGTTTGTTCTGTGCAAAACTCTTTACAGTTAGGCCATATGGTCTGCACTGCCTTAGAAAACTTTAAGAGGGAACCATAACTTAGATATGTACTAAAAGTACTACTACTATTTGTATGAACTCTGTCTGAGATCAATCATTTATATCAGTCTTGCACAAACTTTGGGTTTTGTTCAACAAACCCTCATTGGAAGTGTGTAAATTAATTATTTTATAGCAGCCTGTATGAACAGGAGGGATGGTTCTGCAACTAGGCACTGTTCCACTCATGAGGACCAGTATTATCTTAAGATATTGTTACCATTTCCGTTGTGGGTCTAGTCCTCTGAGACTATGCGAATCAAAGAAAATTTGTTGACTTAAATTGTTAAACTGTGGGCTGAACCCAGTAGTCTTGGCCAATAGGCTCAAAGGGTATCTAGGATTATAAGCTGTAGTTAGACAGACTATTCAACACTTGATTCATAACAGGCTTTTTGCATTCAGCTGTAACAGGTGGGAAGCATTTTCAGTAAAGTTGAGACATTTTTTGTAGTTTTGTTTTACTTGATTGAACCAATGTGGTAGATTTATGTTATATGTAGTGTATCAAAAATAGATTTAATTCTCTTGTCTGCTTTGAAATTCTGACTTGTGCAGGCTGTGGTGTCATGGATCTGTGTGTGACCATCAAAGGGGTCTCCTTCCTCTTGCAAACAGGTGTGGGAATCTTGGGGAATGTTGTGGTACTTTTGGCATATGCCCACATCATTTGCACCGAGCCCAAGCTTCTTCCTGTGGACATGATCTTGTGCCACCTGGCCTTCGCCAACCTGATGCTGCTCCTGACTCGCTGCGTGCCCCAGACCATGACCGTGTTTGGGCTTAGGGATCTTCTGAATGATCCTGGCTGTAAAGTAGTGATCTACGCCTACCGCATTGGCCGGGCTTTGTCAGTCTGCATCACCTGCATGCTCAGTGTTTTTCAGGCAGTGACCATTGCTCCTGCTGGGCCCCGCCTGTCGAGGCTGAAGCCTGCACTTCCCTCCCTGGTCTTCCCGACATTTGCAGGGCTGTGGTTCCTCAACATGGCTATTTGCATTGCAGCCCCTTTCTTCTCTATGGCTCCGCGTAATGGCACTGTTCCTGCCTTTACCCTCAACCTCGGTTTCTGTCATGTGGACTTTAGAGACGGCCTGTCCTATGTTATTAATGGAGTGGCTGTTTCTGGGAGGGATTTTGTATTTGTTGCCCTAATGGTGGGCTCCAGCAGTTATATCCTCCTGCTTCTCCACCGCCACAGCCACCAGGTGAGAGGGATCCGTCGCTCTCAGGGCGGCAAGGCAGAGACCAGGGCGGCCAAAACAGTGCTGATCCTGGTGGTTCTCTACGTGGTATTTTTTGGGATTGATAATATGATCTGGATCTATATGCTGACGGTGTCAAAGGTGTCACCAGTGGTGGCTGATATGAGGGTGTTCTTCTCATCCTGCTATGCCTTTCTCAGCCCCTACTTTATTATCTCCTCCAACAAGAAAGTCAAGGGGAAGATTGTGTGTGCAGCTGAGCATGACCAACCATCAGTTGACACTCAAGAGTCCAATGACAAATGACTGTCTCTACCTTGACAGCCTGCTGATGCAGCAGTTGTTATGGGGTTTTTTTTGTTTGCCCCCCCCACACACACACACACATACCTTACTTATTTAGAGTATCGTAATCAAAGTGCTCTTAACAATGTAGCTACTGACCTTTACAGATAGTTTTCAATTATTGTTTTCATCAGAATATGTACCTGCAATGTTGTTTGTGTCAAGTTGTCATTTATATAGGCTTATTATGATTAAATGTAATGTTCATTTCAGATTCTCTACTGAGAGGAATTTCTGCATTAAAATCTTACGATTTGGGTCTGTTGGCCATATAAAAGCAATTGAAACACCGCTGAAGATTAAGTATGACCATTTTTCAGAGGTTGTACTATCCTGTGTCCATCTTTCATAATTCAACATGAACTTTTGGTTTCCTGAAAAGAACAAATATTGTATAGAATTTAGAATGTAACAATTTAGAAGAATTTTATAAGCTGACTAAAGTCTAGACGCTTTTCGTACTTATAACCACGGGAATTTTACAACAACAACAAAAAAAACGATGAAGGTGATGGACCGATTATCAACCATCTAAATAAGTGCACTTTGCATTTCTATGCATTGCTACCATGACCCAAGGCCCGAAGCTATCGTTGCTGTGTTTTGCTGTGCTCTGATTGGTTGAAATTTTGAGAGTGTTCAATAACTGATTTTGCTCCTAAGTTTGACTACTCAGGCAATATTTTACTTCAGCAACTGTGCAAAATTGATATGTAAAATATGTTATGCTAATAGATAACAGCTAAAAATGAATTAACTTACTCAAAAAATATATTCCATCTTCCTCTGACAGCCACACGTATGTGGGAAGACTTTAGGTTTCCGCAAGAAAGCGCAGTAGTACTCCTGGAAGACTGTACAAGGGGGAAAAAATATGTCTGGTTTCCAACAAAATAAATCCCGGAAAGGGAAGCGGAAGAATTACAGAAAAAGTGCAAAACAACTTAAATAGATAGCCAAATGCGAAAGAAACGAGAATTTCTTGAAATACAACATTTATAAGAGTTACTATTCGGGTCAAAAAGTGACCGAAGAGGAGAAGAACGCAGTTCACATAGCTCTTTGTGATCTCAGTTTCACAACAAGATAATACAACGCCCCAGAAACTGATGACTAGAAAATATATAAAGATCTTTTTGTGATGATTACTAAAGGTTTGTTCCAGTTTGTGCCCAAGCCAGCGTGATGTTTAATTTCGGGTAAGTAGTTTTCTTTACTTTGTCATGAGCAATTACCGTTTGCTAACGTTTAGCTGTTCAGTGTTTGATATTAACAGGTGTTCGGTGCCCAACTAAACTATCAGTTCATGTGTGGCTAATCTTACGTTTCGTTTTCTTTGTTTCTACTGTTTTCTCTCTTTCTATAAAAATGTTATCATTTTCCATCAGTTTTTGTCTGACTTGTTCAGGGAACTGATCTGGATTTTTGCCCAGTCTTCCTTTCGCTTCTGTGAAATGACCTGATCCGGGTTCACTGGTTCCAGTTTCTGATAACAACAATGGCCAGAATAGCCTGGTATCAAGAGAAGGTAAGGTTACTTCATCAAAGCAGTTTCTCCGTTTTTCGCTCTGTTAAGGGTGGGTTTTGTGATGTGTTATAGGCCATTCAACTTTAGGTAATAGGGATTATTAATCTGTTTAAAATTATATGTGGGACTGGAATTTAGAAACTATGATAAATAAATAACATGGGTCATGTTTCATTTGACTTTTTTTTTTTTTTTTTAAATGGCAAGTTTTAAATGCAGATAATATAAGAAAAATCTGACATGAAACTGTCCAAGATTTTTTTTTTTTTATTTGGCAATGGTTTTGTTCATGACCTAAGCTTTAGGTAACAAAATATTCATCCATTTTCCCTATTATCCTTAAAAACATTACACAATAATCATGTAAAATTAGTATTTACAATGCATTGAAAACACATCTTTTTAGACCATTTACCCAACCTTTTTAAGATTTGTTACCCTTTTTGTTGCTTTAGATTGGGACAAGCCATAAGAACAAAAAGAAAGAGAAAAAAAAATCAAGAGGTGAAGGATTAGGCAAGCCTTCTGTAAATGTCTTACCACTGTTGTAATTTCCTATTTCACTGCGTGAGCTCAGAACAGTTAATGTGATCTCAATCAAGTAGCTAATAAATTCATAAACGCAGACTTCTGCCACGGCTAATTTTTATCAAAGTGATATGGATCAGGTAACATCTTTCACCCCTCTGTCAGATCTCACTAAGTTTTGCCTGGAAGTTTTTTGCTTAATTATGTAAAGACATTGATAAAAGAAATAGACAAATTGATGCAATGACCCTTTTTAATTTTAATTTAATTTTGTCATAGACATGACCCCAAACATGCTTTTTCCTAATCTTTGGTTTAGTTGTGGACTATTTTAAATTGTCCCTTTTTTTCTCTATCCTCTGTAATGTTTTGTTTGAATTAATATAAATGGGAAAATGTTGTTTGGATTGCAGATTGGAGCCTACGATCAACAAATCTGGGAGAAATCCCTAGAGAAAGCAGAGATAGCTGTAAGGAACTTATGATATTTTTATATATGAAGGAATAAATGTTTTTGTGTTGCAAATTTCCTCAAAAGTGAAGCTCACCTTTGATATTCATGCAGGGTTTGGAAAGCAAACCAAAGAAGACTGGTTACATCAAACCAGACCTTATCGATGTTGATTTAGTAAGAGGTGAGCAAGATAGATGATTGATGAAAGTTTTAACCAATTATTTCAGTTTATTAAAGCTGACAAGAAACTTGTCATACATAAATTCATGCACAAACCCAATAAGCATACAGTGTGCTCATGCACGTTACTTGCAGCTGCCTCATCTCTTAAATAGTGTTTTCCTTTTTTAAATTCCATTTAGCTTCATTTGTCTTCACAGAGAAAAGTTTGACTGCTTTTCTCATCATTGCAGGATCAACTTTTAGCAAAGCCAAACCAGAGAGTCCATGGACAGCTCTGACCCGAAAGGGTCTGGTTAGAGTGCTGTTGTTTCCTTTTTTCTTCCAGTGGTGGATCCAGGTGACCTCCAAGTCCATTTCCTCATGTATCCTTATTCTGTATTTCATGCAAGGTGAGGTATTCATTTTATATTTGACTTTATTCACACTGAGGTTTTTTACGAGACTGATGCAAATTTGAATATTAATCATTTAGATATGAACTGTGGTGTAATTACACTCAAACTGAATTGATATTTATTTAATTTCACTAAAGATGTCTCCAGAGGGCAACATGCTGTTTACGTTTTTCAGTCACACTAAATTTTAATGCAGTCCTCAAGTTTAAATTCACAGACTCTATTTATCACAGTTCAAATTTGTTTATGTGCAACAACAAACCTGTTCCCCCTCGCACCTGAGCAGCACAGAAGAGACCTCATTAGCACACATGAATTCAGTTTTAATGTCTCCCTAAGGGACTGATTTGTTTGCTGTTGCTAAATGTTTTGCTCTCTTCAGTGGCAGCAGTGGCGCTGTACCTGGAGGTCCCCGAGGCAAGTGCCAGCGAGGTGTTTGGGCCCATGTGTCTCTTGCTGCTTCTGGGTACCGTGCACTGCCAGATTGTATCGACTGAATCCAGCCGGTGGCCCTCGGGCAGTCCAGCTGCCAGCAGCAGCACCAGCCCTGCGCGCAGAAGGAGGTGGTTTTTCTCTTTGTTTGTTTTATAAAGACTCTAAACTGTAAATTAGGGCTGCACAATTGCCATTAACTGTGCCATTCAGTACGCCTCACAGATTCTGTTGTTACTGTGATTTTAGAAGTGTTTTTTTAAATGTGTAGGGCACAAAATTTGTTTTCCCATTAATAGTTATAGATATTGTTCAACTTTATTCATTGTTTGAATAAATTGACAATTGTAATAATAAATAAAAATATACGTTACGTCACTCATAAGCTAATATTTTGTTGAGCAATCCTTTGAGGCCATCACTGCAATCAAGTGTTTTCTGTAACTCTCCATCAGTCTTCTGCATTCCACTGCCCATCAACACAGTGCTCTCATTGGTCCAAGACCGCTTTGTTTGTTTGTTTTTTATTATTTTTTTCAATTAAATTAAATAAAAAACAATGTCTTATTTCACAAAATTATAATTTACCAAATTTATATTTATTATTACTTTTTTCAGTCTCCAGTTATTTGAAATACTATTAAGAATTTTGCCTTTTCTTTAATGGAAGGGTATGAATAATTTTGAGTACGACTGTATGTATGTTATATTTGGCAGTTTTTAAACCACTGTTTTAGACTGATCTTTCTTTATCTTCTCTCTGTTCTCTTTTAACATATTTTGTCCTGTCTCCTTAAGGCCAAGGAAGGGCAGAGGGTTGAAAAAATCAGAAGAAAAACATGAAAGCTGGGACACAGAGCTGCAGAGGCCCAGGCAGTCTGAAGATAGCCAGCGATTATACAGAAACGAGGACAGGAGGGTACAGTCAGTTATTTCTGTCAGTATTCAGTGTCAAGAAATGAGTCAGTGAGATGTGGTGGAATTTAAGTCTCAAGTCTCAAGTGGTAGAGGCAAAAATTAAGTTTAAATTTTTATGGAACTGGACAGGTTTGTTTTTGCACGGTTTTATCTCTGGGCCAGTGTTGATGTGTGCATGTAGTTATCGGACTGCAGTAAAGGATTTTGGGCATTATTTTAGCACCGGACAGTTGTAAGGCTTTAGATATGATGCCACATATTGATCAAAAGCGGATTAGTTGAAAAGTAGCTTGAGGTGGGAGGAGCCAGCAAAAACAGAATTCATTACAAAGAGAAAAAAAATCCATATTAGTTCAAGAACACTGGACTAGCTCTTTACCTTTGCAAGAATGTTGGAAGTTGAGCAGGAGTTTTCCCAACTGTTCCAGTGTGTTTTGGAGAAGGCTTAGAGTCATGTTCCACATACTTTCCTGTGGGAGGTGTGAGTTTAAAGTCTCTGCCTTTGTTACCAATTCTGTTCATAATCTTAGGACAGAATTTGTTGGCACAGCCAAGAGCTGGAGGGTTTCCAGTTTATTCGGTCAAGGAATGCATCTTTGCTCTTTGCAGAAGATGTGGTCCTGTTTGTTTCATCTGGTGGAGATCTCCAGCTGGCATTAGGGCGGTCTTGCAGCTGAGAAATCCAGGACTATGGCCTACCAGTTTGAGTCCAACTAGAAATTAATAAAAATGTCAGGGGAATAAAACTATTCTTGTATTTAGTCTACTTCTTGTAAATCTATACAATTATTTCCATTGCAGAAAAAAAAATTGAAACATGCAGGAAATCACCGTGTGCATCTTATGAAGGTTGTTTCATATCACTGCTTTCAAGGAAAATTAGATAAATGCATATTTTGATTAACATTTCTTTATATTCTTTCTTAGACCAAAAGTCAGTCTGGGTTTGGGGCATCCGATGAACTCTCCAGTGAGGAAGAAGAAGGCGAAAAATCAGCTGAAGTAATTCAACCGCTTCACCATCCCATTTTACACCCTGCTACGCTTAATCCGTCATCAGCATCTTCTGTCAGAAATAGAAACGAGAAGTCTAACCTCAAACCTGTACCAAGACCTCAGGTAGAGTTTTGCTTCACTATTTGTTATTGAAACTGTAAAACCATTAGTAAGCACAGACAATTAATGAAATGAGAGTTACAGAATGCATTCAAGGTATCTTTTGATAAACATTAAGTGGAGTCATAACGGGGCATATAATTTAAGTAAAGTTTAAAATAATAAGGAAAGTCATATTAATGAAGCTCTGTGTGTTGTCATCTGAGGGCAGGAAGGGAGTGGGGCAGCCATCAAGGTGAAGCCTCGTGATGTGGAGCGCCTCATGCCAAATGTGGACTCTCGTCCAGCCTCCGACACTGATGACACAATATGGGAGGAGCTTCTCCAGGACCCTGACTCCGTCTCCTCAGGGAGCAGCGACAGTGAGGGGAATGGGAAGTATAACCCTGGGGTGGGCCTCCCACAAAACCCCTCTCTGAGCAGTGATGATGATAGCCTACAGCAAGGAATTACTGGTGTAAATATACAAAATTCTTCTTCTATTAGTTTTATATTTATGTGGCGCATTGCATTCAATATTAAACATAACTTTAAAGGTTACTGTTTAATCTATGAAAATGTTTATTAGTCTGAATAAGTCAAAATGATCCAATATATATAACTTTTTAACCTTAGAACTCGGCTTTCCGGACTCATTTGATGGCAGAGTGACATCTATTATGTGCATTTCTAGGGTAGTCGTGGCCAAGCACTGCTCCGCGGCTGAGAAACTAGAGAACTTTTACATCTGGGACGCTGCCTGCAAAGTTTCGAATGTAAACAAACCGGTGGTTTTGAACACATGTTGGCGGATTCAGCAAAAAAATGTTTGAAGACATTATCAGAGGAAGAGAGGAAAATAAGGAGAGCCAAAGAAGAGCAAGAGATAAGACTAGAGTCGAGAAAAGACTGTTTTTTTTACTGTCTGGAGAGAGCTCACACTACTGGTAGGATCCAAGATGGATGCCGAATTAGCCGTCGATAGGGGACACGTCAATGAGAAAATAGCATAAGTTTTATAGTGGGTCTTAACATGATATACCCATAACCTTCTGTTATATAAGCTTATTACAGAATTAAACACTATATTTACACACATGGTTGACTGGATTGTTGTATTGTGTTTCAGAACCAGCTGACTTGGCTTCAGGCATGTCACCCATCCAAGGACCGTGTCAGTGCCATAATATGGGAGCAGGGCGAGTGCAAGAAAGCAGATGTGTCTGTGCTGGAGATCAGCGGGATCATCCTCACACGTGTATACATTTTCTTCCTCCTATTACTGTAAAGTTATTTTCAATTTAAAATATCACAGTTAAATCTCTGTTTTAGTAACTGATTCTCTTTTTCACCCCAAAGTTAATGATGTTAAATTGTCTTAAAAACATAATCATTTGATGACAAAGCACTTCAAATTTATCCATTATTCAAAGATGTCCAGAATCAAATTTTTACCAAAATGTACAGGTAGAGCAAGACATAAAGATAAACCAACATTAGAAATCTAATTTTACTCTAAATGCAGGACGGTTTCCAAGCACATTGAATCTGTTTCTGTTTTTTCTTGTTACAAGGTGAAGTTGGTGGAGCAAGGTGTGGGTTACCTTGTGCTCAGTGGGCTCATAACTGCCATCCTGACACTGCTACCCTTCGTCTTTCGCCTGGCTCAGCGTCTGGACATGTCAAGCCTCAGCCCCCTCTCGCTCGCACAGCTGGTGGAAATAGCGGTGGGGCCAAGTGATGCCCGGGCTTGTGCCTTTTTCCTTATCACTACGGTGCAAAGAGTCTGCCTCACAGGGCTGTTTTTTTTCATGATGTGTGTGGCAGAGAGAACCTACAAACAGGTGTGTGGTAGCTTTGTGCTGTAGGTGCAGCTAAAGCAATAAGTTGAATAAATCAGTCTAACCAGGGAGACTTAATGCTTTCAACAGAAAGCACTGCTCCGATACTCACTGAAATTTCTCATTTATAGAGACTTTTCCTCTATTAGTTTATGACATCACCATTAAACATATCTTAAACATGAATATATTTTATAGTAGACTTCCAAAAGCAACCTTAAATTTGTAAAATTGCTTCATCTGGGCTCTTAAAGCCTTTACCCAAAGCCATAATAAATATACAGTCCAAGAGGTAAATGAAAAACAGCTGTTATCCATGTTTCCCTGACAGAGACTCTTATTTTCCAAGTACTTCAGCCACCTCACCTCAGCTCGCAAAGCCAAGAAATCTGAGATCCCTCATTTCAGGCTGAAGAAAGTGCAGAACATAAAGATGTGGTTGTCACTACGCTCTTTTCTCAGGGTTTGTATCCTCCAGTTTTAATTCTGTCAGTACTGTGTATTTGTTCACCACTAGGTGGTTGTCATGGACCGGTCTTTGTAACTGTGTGTCATTGTCTTGCTTGTTCATTGCAGAGACGAGGGCCGCAGCGCTCTGTTGATGTCATTGTCTCCACTATCTTCCTTTTAGCACTTTCCATTTCGTTCATAATTTGTGCCCAGGTAAGTCTAACATGCTGGAAGAGGTCTGTGGTGCTGAGAGCAGTGATTTGTCTGTGTTTTTCAAATGCTGTGAGTGAGAAATGGAGCTGAAATAACAAGTGGAAGACACAGGATATGCAGTCATCTAATGATATCTGATTGAAGATAAGCCATAAAGCTCAGATAAAATATGTTTTATATGATATGTTAGATCAGGGCTAGCCAAATCTGGACCTCTTGGGCCAGTGTCCTGCTCCAACACACCTGACACAAATGAAATTGTGTCTGTACATGTTGGCACTTGGGGATGTCATCAGGAGGCACGCTATTGCTTTTTACAGCTATGCTGATGATACGCAGCTTTACATCGCCGTGTCTCCTGATGACTTAGGCCCAATCTCAATTCTCCCCCTTAGCCCTACCCCTCAGCCCTTAGCCCTACCCCTTCGCCTTTAAACAAAGT
>JAOXYM010000003.1:14030778-14064297 GCA_028567055.1 Leptatherina wallacei | reverse complement strand
TTGTCCTTTCTTAATCATGATTTTAGATTATCATTATTATTTACTTTTATTTTTTCTCTTCTGTTTTAATGTACTTTGCTGCAATGTGAAGCACCTTGAATTATCCTGTACATGAAATGTGCTCTATAAATAAGTTTGCCTTGCCTTGCCTTTAAACAGCACAGTTTACAGCATATAAGTAAACAAAATGACAGCAAGTCAGGATGTTATATGGAACAAATAAAGCCAGTAATACCATAAGAAAAAGTGTATAGCTAAGCATGTAAAAAAACAACAACAAATAAGTAGAGAACAATACAGTGGCAGTTTAAGTGCATTACTGGAAACAAAGAGTTCAAGTCTCTCAAACAACTTCAAAAGAAAGCTTATCTTAAGGGTTAAAAGGGTAAATGCACTCTTTTTTGTTAGTTTAAAGTAAAATATATATGCATTTAGTTTAGCAAGAAAGATATATATGCTTGCAAAGGATTTTTAAAATCTGGATTTATGTATATGAAATTTCCCAATCAATGATAATAGGTTGTTAATGTAGTTGAGGAGTTTATTGTTACCATTATATCTGTAAATAATGTCTTTGGGGGATATTCTGGTTCAGTAGCCTATTGCAAAATGTAGGCTACAAGCAGAATTGCTATTTATTATCTCAGTGATGTTGGTGTTAGAAGGGTAAATATTGTGAAGAATTTTGAAGTGCAAATCCTTTAGATAGAGAATTAAAAGAAGTTTAGCCAGGTTTTTCACCAGTCAATATTTCTGAATTGCAAATTCCAGAAGGATTTTCCTTTGGGCATAATCTTACTTTGGTTTTTCAGTTCTTTTAAGCTTATTAGTGCATTTAATGTTAGCAGTGTTATAGGTTGAAGGTTTGAATGACCATTCATCAGCTCAATTACACCTGTGGGGATGGTATTTCTAACAGAAACAAATTCTTTGTATTTGACGAGAAAAAATGTTTCTTTCAAAAATTGCTCATATGTATAGAGGTTTCCATTTTCATCAAATAAATCTTTGATTTGAATTATATCTCGATCAATTCCGTTTTTCTTGTAGAAACTTTTTGTTTTTTAATAGAAATATTGCTATTGTTTCAATTTGTATATCTGTGGGGTGAAAAGGTTTGTACATAGCTCGATTTCCAGGCCATTTAGGCTTTTTGGTTAAATTTGGATAGTTTTATTGTTTGCTTTTGAAACCGTGTAATTGCATCCCATCAAAAACTTCAACCCCCTAACTCATTGAATATGTGATTAGGGATAAAGTTCCACAATGACTGGGTTTTTAAAAGACATTTATGAGCCGCAGCGTCAATAGAAATTGAGGATGCGCGAGGGAGCGTCATTACATCATATACACGTACGGCGACATATGTCCCTCCGACTGGATTATTGTCTGAGGGCTGCAGTCAACGGCTGGTAAGAAAATTAAATATCTTACCTTGCTGGGTTTTTGTTTTTTTTACTTTAGTGCAATGCAAAGATGTCCGAGTCTATATAAAATAAAGATTTAACTAAGACTCAACAGATGTGGAAAACTTGAATTGTTTAATTCACGTTTATGTATAGTCTGGGTTAGCCTGCTAACGTTAGCAGTTGATAAGCGAGAAGGTTAGCTGCCCTAAATGTTAGACGTGTTTCTGAAATCGGACTTTTCCCCCTTTAATTAATTTCCTGAATAGTACGTTATAGTTCTTCAGTTTTATTTTAATTAAAATGATAGTTTGCCTGAGATAACGATGAATTTGCTTGCTTGACAGGAAGTTCTTAGCTTAGCCTGCTGCTACTGTTCAATGAAACCGTCTACGTGAACTGGAACAAAGAAGCTAAAACAAAGCTGGTGTCAGGCGTTTTACTGTTTTTACTGGTCGTCAGCAGATCAGTTGTTGTTCCAGGCTTTTTTCAGATAGTAGGATCGTGGCGTTTTTATGCAGATACCAATGCAATTCAGGAACACCCCGATGTGTATCTCTAGTGAACGATTAGCATTAGCAGTTCTGACCTAAATAGCTTACTGTAACCTTAAATGGTAAAGAATCTAAAAAGTTTGTGGAAAATAACTAAAATAGGTTAAGACTAGGCCATATGACGGAGAAGTGTTAAGTATAGGTTAACACAGTTAGCATTATACTAAATGGGAGAACCTTCTCAGAGGCCCTGCATGCAATACACGAGAAAAACACTAACCTGCTTCACAAACTGTATTGTTTGTGTCGTTTTTTATTTTATCCAATGCATAATACATATTTACTAATAGTTTTTTAGCGTTTATATACTTTATACTCGGAGCATTCCACCATTACTTTGATTTATATCCAGCTACTAAAATGTATTTATACGGAAATAATCAAATAAATTACAAAAATGTAGTTTGCATAGATGACATCATTCAGTGCATTTAAAGCATTTAATGAGGGATTTGGAGTTACAACAGAAGATTTAATATCTATGCCACGGACATAGGAAAAAATCCTTTATTAGAAATATCAAATTGTTAGATGACCTGACCCAAGATCTGATGAGTTATTTAGTTAAATCCAGGTGGCAACATTTTGAAAAAAAAATTGGGGGGCTAAACAGTTTGTACTCTAGTTAAGTTTTGATACCTATTTGTGAACGTCCAACTGATTGTCCTCTTGTGAACAAATGTAATTACGGGTGAGCAAAGTTCTAACTAAATAACACCATACAGATTTGACATTGCATGTTTTTGTAGGCAGGATGTTGCGGCTTCGCTGTAAGACCAAAAATGGGAGCCACATAATGCAGGGCTTGACTCATCAGTCCTGTGTGCAGGAGCTTAAAAATAAGGTGGAGGAGCTGACGGGGATCCCCTGTGATGTGCAGAAAATAATGGTTGGTTACCCACCGTCCAGCCTTGATCTTAGAAATGGAGATGCTCATCTTAAGGACTATCCCATCAAATCAGGTAAATTTCAGACAGCAAAAATGTGCAGATAAAATAGATCAAAGTCACTATTTTTGTTTAGGACTATTGTCTAAAAAGACCAACCAAAACTCTGTGATGAGTTGAAAGTGTGACAAGTTAAACAATTTCCATGATCTAGCACCAGACAAGCTCTTGTGGCTGGTAGAGGTTGGTCAGAAAGGGTTATAAGAGTGATCAATTGGAGTATGTTCAGAGAAGTTTAATGTTGAATATATGTGAATGATTCATCTAATGGTTAGATAGCTTGATAGATGCTAATGTGTACCCTTTTTTCTTTTTTCAAACCCAAGTCTGACCGGAACAAACCATGTTTTGATTGATGTTTTCTTCTATACAGGAGACACACTCATTGTTGAGGAGGAAAAAAACAAGCCAAAGCCTCAGGATCATCCGATTGTGAAAGCGCCACGTCTGGAAGCCTCACCTGTGCTGGCACGCCGAGTGGTCCCTGCTGACAACTCCTGCCTCTTTACCAGTGTTTATTATGTTGTGGAAGGAGGTGTGTATGATCCCACTTGTGCCCCTGAGATGCGCGGCCTTATTGCTCAGATTGTGTCGAGTGACCCTGCAGCTTACTCCGAGGCAGTGCTAGGAAAAACTAATGACGAGTACTGCACCTGGATAAGACGTGATGACACCTGGGGAGGAGCCATTGAGGTATCCATCCTCTCAAAGTTCTACCAATGTGAAATTTGTGTGGTGGACACTCAAACAGTCCGAGTTGATAGATTTGGGGAGGATGCTGGCTACCACAAACGTGTGTTGCTCATCTATGATGGGATCCATTATGACCCATTGCAGAAAGAGATCCCTGGTTCTGATGCTCCACCTCAGACTATCTTCTCTACCACAGATGACATAATTTTGGCTCAGGCTCTTGAGTTAGCCGATGAAGCTCGCCGCAAGCGCCAGTTCACAGACGTTAACCGGTTTGCCTTGCGCTGCATGGTGTGCCAGACAGGCCTGGTGGGACAAAAGGAAGCACGTGAGCATGCCAAGGAGACAGGCCACACTAATTTTGGGGAAGTGTGAAAGTTGTATTATCTTTTTCTCCCTTTCACAAATAAAACCACCTCCAGCCTCTGTGCCCCATGTCTGGCAACTCTGTTGATCTGTTCGCTTTGGTATTTCCTCTACCTCACATTAACCCGTGATGTTTTTGGAGAATCTGCAGACACTGTGTTTAGCCTTTAGCTTGTTCAGTATTACTGTTTTAACTGCTGAAAGTTGTAAAAATCAGAAATGTTACTGCAGTGCTCTACTGTCACTAAACCATTATGTTAGTTTGTTAGGGATAGTTTCAAATATTTTGAAAAAGGTCAAGTAAAATATGCAAATAATTCTTAGGATCTGTTGATATTTCTCAACTGAGTTTTAGCAAATGGTGGCTAAAATCTACAGCATTTCTACTAGTTAACTTTTTGTGTGCCAAAGACTCAGTACATGGCTCTTCAAAGAGTTAAAAACAGCCACTAAGAATTAATTGCACTGCAACATGGTCTTGTTCACTGTTGTCTTAAACACAGCACAAGAATGACTGTTATTCATCATGTTGGTTTTGTAGCATCATCTTTCCTCTGTGAACAGATTTTAGAAATTCTTAAAGTAATGGGATTATTTGTTTAGCTTCAGATGTATAAACGTGCAGCACAAGTAGCCTGTGTTAATTCTAAGCTGGAGTCATCTACATACAAATGTGCTATTGGTGACATTACTCTGAATTTATTGAGCATTGGCCTTTCAGATTGGGGTTATACATATACAAGTAAAATATTACAAACTGTGGTAACGATTATGTCTTTTATATTTTGAGGTTGCAACATCATTTATCAGTTTAGTAGATAGAAACAACATGGTGCTGTAAACACATTTACAAAATCTGTAGCTCATGTTTCATTGGTACGACAGGTTTTCAGGTGTAATTTTTAATCCAAGTGTGCAAGTTTCAAATGCCTTTGTGCTGGAAAAGCTTTTTATTTTTGTACATTTGAGTTGCATCACATCTTGAAAAGTCACTCAAGTGTATTTAATTATCACAAATTAAGCTGTAATGTATGACTAGAAATCTGGAATGAGTATAAGCGTGTTAGTATGGGATTAGGTCTCAATAGATTTATTTTTCCAGGTACAGTCCATGCATTATGTCCTTTTGATGATCAGCATTAACCATTTACTTTTTAATCTCATATTTAAGTTGAATTATGTTTAAAGGCACATTTTGGTTAAACCCCTTAAGATTTGATGCAACATAAGACCAGATGTGCCTTCAGATCATAATGGGTTAATATATTGTGCATGTTATTCAAAACCTGCCACTGTTTCACTGTACATTTGCACATAAGGAGTTTTTTCTCACATTTTAGGCTAAAGTCAGGCATTATCTCTTTGCATGCATGTACATTTAACACCGGGCCAGAAATGTTTAATTGGAGGAGGCCATGAAGATAACTGTAAGATTATCTTTTTTTTTTCTTAAAGTGCTTGTCATAGTAGCCTCACATTGTGCAGAGCAGTATGTATTATTCAGGAACATTTTATAGCAGTATTGGTCCAGAGTTGTTGCCAAAAACATTAAAATTTAACAGTGAAAGTTGTTAAGCTTTTTTTCTTGGTTTAAATTAAGGTGGTTTTGAGAATAAATGAAAAGCAGAGCAAAAGGGTTCTTTTTTTTAATGTGTTCTGCACATAAGTTGGTAGTTTTTTTTAACAGTAATGATGGATTAATCAGCTTGCATTAACATGACACTATGAAATGGTTTCTTTGTATGTTGTATTTTATCAAGTTCTCATGACTAACAATAACAGTGAATGTTGCATACAAAGCACTATGGAATAACTGGATTTACTTGATTTTTTTTTCCATTGCTGTCACCATTAAAAGCTATAGCCAACCATGTTTTCCATTAGTCTTTTTGTATAAGCTTGCATTATTAGTTGAATTCCTGTTGACCGTTTCAGTTTTGGTCCAAAATGCACATTGTGCAGTGATGTTATACTATATATATATATATATATATATACTTTTGCCCATATAAGGTGGGCATCAGTAAATGTGTTGCCATCCTTTTAATATTTTTATTCGATATATTTACATGAATAAATTATGTTCCACCATAATTAATCTCTAGCTGCTATTTGGAATACATTGCTGCCACAAATAAACTACAGTTGACAAAAAACTAACCCTCATCCTATGTAAACAATTTGGGATTAAACTACACGTTATTTTGAGAAACTTTAATAGGATTTAAGATTTGTTCACCGATCAACCAACTGTTGCAGCAGCTACTGCAAAGAGGCAACATAAAAGATCCAAGTTTGTACAACTTTTTAAAATTCCTCTTTAATTTATTTTGGATTTGTAATGCTAGATCTACTATGAAGAGAGCTCCATCTTCGGGAAAAAATAAAATAAAAAGCCCTTCAACATGTGTAACGTCATTATCAACAAGCAACAATACTGTAGTGACAAACCTGTGCTCTCAAACTAAGCCAGTATAAATTAATCTCTCCTTTCAGTAAAGTAGCAGTTTTCATAACTTATAAATTACATTTCATGCACCTACACCTGACAGCAAGCTAAACCTTAATGAAAAGGAGAAAAAAAACAGTTGGTAGAGTGACGTTGAGGGCTCGCGCGTCTTAAGGAGAGTGCTGCTCTGTGATTGGCTAAAAGCTTAGAGCACAAAGTCCATGCAGGTGTCACACAGCCTCGCGCGCAGCTTGTCTTCAGTTGCAGACGAATGTGAGGATGAGTATCAAAGTTGGCAACTGTACGAAGATTCAAACAGGTATAGTGAACTAATGCCATTTTCAACGACTAGTTTTAGCTTTATTATCAAGTTAATCTGCTTAGGGGTTTAACACTTTCAATAAATTCGTTAGTCTTCACTATGTATTATGGTAGATGAAAGATATAAACTGTGTTGAACTATTTTTACAACATAACAAGCCTACTTTTTAAATAAGCACTGATATTGCATGGGTTATTTGTAATATGTTTGCAGCCTATTTACTGTAATTAGCTTTGGCTACGTTAGCCTCATATATCCATCGAGGTTTTTATATTTTCTGGAGACTTTTTTGGGCCAGATAATCTTCATTATGAAGCTTCTAATAAACTAAGTCTCTTAAGAATATGGAAGTTTGAAGCTTATAAATACTCATGTTAAACAAAACCTGAGAAAACATTAATAGTAACATTAAGTATTTAATTTATTAGCTAATCCCAATGCAATAACAATGCATGGAGATAACTTGGATTGGAGATAATATGTTCCTAAGAATTTGACATGGCAGTTCAATTTATTGCTCCAACTTCTGCGTCATAAGTTTTATGGAGATAAGCTCATTCAGTTTTTATTGTTTCTTTTATTTTTTAGCTTTGGCTACAGTGGTGCAAGTTCAAGTGTATCTGTATACAGATAGTGTTTTGAAAAATTAGTCTTTTGTCATGGTAAAGTGAAAAACCCCAATACAGGCTTTAAAGTTTTGAAGGGATGGGGTGACATAACAAAACATATACAGTGAACAAGAGTGCTTTTGTGCTTTCTTTGGATAAATTTCAACACCTGAGAGGTAAGGGCTGTCAGATAAGCCAGAGCTGAATTTCTTTTCACCAGGATCAGACAGGGACTCCTTTATACTAAAATTCCAGCTCTAACTTAGATAAGAATAGTAGGGCACCAATTCTCTCAAATCTGTTTGATCTGGTAAAAATATGCTGAACTACATTTTCTTAAGTACCTGTTTACCATTTACAGTATATTGAGTTTATCTAAAAGAGCACCAGGATATATGTATTGACACTAAAAATGAACAGATCTTTGTTTACTGGCATGCACATTTAAGGTACAATTCAAAGTATCTTAATACAAGACTGTTACAGTAAGACAATATAGTCTAATTGGATATTGTATAGCTTTCAGGAGCTGTCCTCTGCTTCCCCTGAAACTGATCCGGGAAAGGAAGATTAGGAGTACCATGTGTGCTGTAATCCAAGTCACACGCAGTGGGGAGGACTAGTTAGATATCTGTCAAATACACTCAGCTATGATAGCCTGCCCTTCTTTCACGGTGATGGTTTGTAGTTATCGTAAAGTTGTTGGTAAATGTGAGATACACCGCAATGTCACAAAAGACAAAAACTGTCAATGACATGAAGATGACTTTCTGTTATAAGTGTAGTTTCAAATGCAACATTGAAATCATTACATCACATCACATCCCTGCAAACTATCTGTGCACCTTTGAAGATGGATAATTATAATAATATAATAATGAATGATTAACCTGACAAAGATTGTCAGTTAAAATTTAAAATAGTTGGTTAAATTAATATATTTGTTTGAGGTTGGTTAAGAAATCTAATTTTAATTTGTCAGCTTCACCACAGTTGAATCAGACACCTTCACAACCTAAAGTATGTAATCATAGAATAAGGCATAAAATAACACTAAGAAGATATAGATGTAAGAAAGAGCTCAGCACTGACAAATTTCTTGGAAAATATACATGTTAGTATACAGATAATTATATGTGGTCCATTTGTCATCTACGCTACAGGCTAAAAAAAATTTAGAATGTAATGTTTTTGGAATTTTCCCTTTCATTTAGTGTGCTATACAGAATTTTTAGAAGGTCTATAAAGTTCCAAAGCCAACAGAGAGGATTTCTAATTGGAGTCTCTTTAATGCCCTCAAATAAATCTTGTTAGAAGTTGCCAGTTACGTGCCACATTTGTCTATTTCTATCCAAACTAAACAAAAAAACAGGCATACAACAATAGCAGTAGATAGAGGTAATTGGGCGAGCATTTATTACACAATGGTGCTCCTGTCCCAGCATGCAACATGTTTCATCTGAACTTCATATTCTGTCTAAAGCAAAGCATGTGTTAGAGTGAAGTTATAGCTGATTCAGTTGTCGTCATACAGGAGTGCATTTTGTTCTTGGTTCTCTCTACAAAATAACCTCTGTCATATGCATTGCTGCTCATTTAGTTAAGTATATAACCAACACTGCCACATTTTCATTGAGGCTGGTTAACCAAAGACAGCTGACTGAATCATCATGTGTCTTATTTTACAAGGAGGAGGAAAAAAAGATAAACGCGTCACATGTTGTTTACACCATTACTGCATATCATCATGTGCTTTAGTACAGTTTCTTTTGGGCCAAAACAAAAACATTGCTTCTGTTTCTAAGCAATTATTTTGAATGAATAGAAGTCATATTTATTTTCATTAGCAGTTTAATCACAGTTTGGTGTGCCATATTTATAGTTTAAAAAAAAATTTTTTTTTCTTTTGCCAACCCTCTGAACTTTTACTAATTTTAAAATCTTTACAGAAAAGTCATCATAAAACATCCTAAATGAATTGTATGTATCCTCAAATAAATGGTCAATGTTGGCACTAGGTGGCCCAAAAATCTAAATCCATTCCTTTCTCCATGGCTAAAGCAGATAATATGGGCTCAGTAAGCAGCCACTATTATGAATACTCTTCACAGAATGTTTCTCTTGGCAGAATGAAACCAATGTTCATTGGAATCTAAATGTCCATTTATTCCCTTTTCACAGAGTAAAACAACAGATTGTGCCATATACCTTGGATAAGTAGGGCACTACGATGCCCAAAAGTGAGACCTGGCCAAGTGACCCTCGACCGGAGACAATGAATGGCACGGACAGTGCTGGCAGCTGTGACAGTGTTGTCAGTGCCAATTCTCGATTTGTAAGTCACTGAACTTTCCCTCTCAAATCCAAGTTTCCTTCTGGACAGCTCATCATACAATGCAGCAGTGAATATAAAGACAAAAAAATGTGGGGCACAGAGAGCTGGGATATTAAAGCTAAGGGATGTTTTTGATTGTTTGGTGTCTGTTATTCTGGTCAGGAAATTTGTCACTTGGGAAATCTCATTGTGAATCTGTTTCAAAATTAATTTGCATGTATTTCAGAGTGATGACAGTCTAGAGCACCTGTCTGCTGAAGAAAGAGCTTGTCTTATGTTTTTGGAGGAGACTATTGAGTCTTTGGATACTGAGGAGGATAGCGGACTTTCAAATGATGAACCTGACCAAGTGCCTAGCCCTGGTAACTTGGCAACCAAGCTGGCTGACCTGTCAGCCTCAATGAGCAAAAGCAAGCTCAGTGGTGAGTAAGCAGGATCAGTGATACAGTCCACTAAAGTAGCAAAACACTACTTTAAAGAGGGATACCTTTTATTTCTGTTAATAGAAATTTACTTTCATCTTTCAGGCTCAGAGAAACCTGCTTCAAAAGAACCCATCAAGAAAAGTGTTGACAGTAAATCCATGCAGAGCTACCTGGTTCCTACCCCTCTTGTTGTGGCAAGTGGCTCTCTGTTTTCCATTTCAAACTCAAAACCAGTCACTCCTGCAGACAGAGTCATCTATTCTAAGTCTCAGTTTGTGCCCAAAAACAACAAAACTGAACCCAAACACAACCAGAAATCTGCAGCTCCCGCACTACCTTTAGAGGCTAATGTTATCATTCCTCTTTCTACAAAACCAATGGACTCATCAGTCAGGACAGCTGAGGGTCCTTTACCTCGAGGACCTCTGTCCTATGATGCATTAGTTCATTTGCGGAGAAATGCCTCCACAAAGAAGACCCTTTTATGTCCTACAGTTGATCACACAATAGAATTGGACAAGCTCCATCCTGTGCCAGTGGAAGGCCCGATCCTTGGAAATCTGCCAAGATCTGCCAAATCCCACTCAGAGTTCCCCAAGTCTAAGACAAGCCCTCCAGCTGTGGCCCCTAAACCTAAAAAGGTTCCCGCCAACATACTTGTGAAAACCCAAAATGAAGGACCCATAACACCAGACCTTGCAGGCGGTGTCAAACATGGAGCAGATCCACAGGTGGTGAGACTGGAAGCTCTGCAGAAGCTTGGCCTCCTGAAAGATCAAGAGACAGAGAATGGCCCACTGCCTCCCACCAAATCTGATTCATCTTTGGATCCAAGACCTCACAGATTTACAAGAGGTCCACCTTATTGCAATCCCTCAAGGAGTCCATCATTTTGTTCCTCTCAAGTACCCAAGAACAGGCTTCTGCAGAACAGTGCCAGTTTCCATCACCACTCCAGTCACGACCAGCAGCCTTTGCCAGAACCACATCAACCTGGTCAGTCCAGTGGGTTGAAGACCGCTGGTCTGGGACGCTCTGCTAGCCTTGACAGCTACACAAGCAGTGGAAACTGCCCTGAAGTACAAAACATCCCAGCAGCCATGTCAGTGAAAACCACTACAACTGAGCATGCACCCCACAAACCCTCAAACATAGTGGGATATACTGTGATGGTAGTACCTGGGATGGGAGCTGATCGAAAAGAGGCTCTCCGAAAGCTTGGATTGCTCAAGGACTGACCCTAGGAAATAGCAGGAGTGTGCCTGAGTCAATCAAGTGCTCAGAGAGAGTTAAAGGTTACCACCAGTTTAAGAATAGTTAGTGTATTAAATAGAAATATGTCACTTGGCACTTTTGAAAAAACAAAAGGGGAAGAAGAAAATGGAGAAGAAATAATTTAAATGGCTTTCTTCAGTACTTATGAATATTATACAGTATATTCAGTAATTTCAGGGAAGCCTTTTTTAGATTCCAAACTATTTTTACACTGTATGCTCCAATGGTAGCTGAAAATATGCCTTTGACATTTCAACTCCCTTAAGCTTTAATGAAAATGGCCTGTCAATGAAATGCCATCTTATTTTTTAGTTGTGATAGTAAGAATGAATTTCATTTTGATACATTATCTGAAAAGGCACAACAGGGTACAAAATTAACCTTATAGAGTGGATGAGGCTGAACCCAGATCAGCTGAATTGGTCTTATTGATCGTTTCATATTCACTGATGTGCCTGTAAGAGTTGTCGCACAAATTTCTTGGAGCACAGCCTCAAAGAAATACATCAATTCATGTTTTCTTTTATTATAATATTAAAAGAGAGACTATGCGGTATGATGATTTCAATATTAATTGGTCTGATGAAGTCTGTAGACAGAAATTGAAAACAATGTCTAAATTTAACTATCAAAAAATATTTAAAAAGGACCTGCACTAGGATTACTAGGAAGACAAAAACCCTCGTAGATCTGGTGTTTACTAACAGACCTGACAGTATTACAAGAAAATATAATTTATTAACTGGACTCTGAGACCACAATATGACTCTGACAATGAGAAAACTTACAAAGAAGAGATTACAATATTTTGGCAAAACTGAAAATACTAACAATATAAAATGGATTATTCCTAAATCCAAGACTTTGCAATTTAAGCGGGAATTAAAGAGCAGAATTGGAGACGAATTACGGCCATGGAGGATGTGGATGAATGCTGTAATTTGTTGACTGCAGCCATCACAAAGTTAATAGAAAAATTCACAAAGCAAATAAAAATTGTAAAAAGAAAAAAGAAAAAAAACAAAATATAGCATTCCATGGTTAAACAATGAAATAAAAAATCTGATGAAAATGTGAGATATGGCCCAAAAGAAATCATTAAGATCAAAACTTGATACAGATCTCTTAACTTACAAAAGTTTAAGAAATAAAGTGGTTCAAGAATGACAAAAAGCAAAAGCATTTTACTGTACTCAACTGATAAGCAATGCAAGGGGCAACAACAGTTCCCTTTGTAGTTTTTTCATTATTAGTCATGTTTAAATATTTCCAAACAAGGGGATTCAGGAACTTACCATAGATGGCAAACTTATTAATAACAGTGCCACTATGGCAAACAAATTTAACTCTTATTTTATACACCCAGTAGAAGAATTAAGCAAAGATTTTGTGGGTACTGAGCATTTAAACTGCTCAGATTTTTCAGCCTCTGCAGATTGTTTCCATATCAAAACCACTGATGAGACAAGGGTGGCAAAAATTATTACAAATTTGTCAAATTCAAAATCGAACAATATCTATAATGTTAATGGTTGCTTTCCTAAAAATTACAGCAGTGTCCTGATTAAACCGCTGACACATCTGGTCAATCTGTCTATCAAAGCCTGTAAATTTCTTTTGGGCTGGAAAATCAAGTCTCCAGTGCAGGCAGTGGACATTTTGTCCCGTATGGATGAGGTGAGAGAGTGGCTCATTCAAAATCAATTGGTTTTAAATCTAAATAAGTCCGTACCAATGTGTTTTTCTATTAGACAACAAATTATAGAACCAAATTTCTGAATAAATCTGCAAAATAAAAACATACAATCTGTAACAGAATTTAAATATCTTGGGTGGTCCTTGACCCCCACCTGAAATTTGATAAACACATTAGGAAAATCACAAAAACAATACAAAACAATTTAAATTGTTTTAAACTAATCATGCACTATATCCCAGACCAGGCCGCCCTTCTATACATACATGCTATGATATTTTCCCTTATATCATACTGCATGACAGCATGGGGCCAGGCCGCTCCCTCGGCCACAAAGTGCATTGGTTCATTGTATAATCAAGCAATAAAAATGATGGACAAAAATCCAATCCGCTATCACAACTGTAAAATTCTAGTTGCTAAGTTTTTAAAGTTTCAGGGACTTGTGCTTTCTCAAACTAATATTCACATGTATTAATAATTTAGCTCCAGAGCCACTTAGTTTATTTGTCCAAAGGCAAAACAGCAACAGGGTCACCAGAGGTTCCATCAACCACAACTGTAAGCTTCCACACTGCAGAACTACTTTTGGTCAGTCTTCCTTCTCCTGCAAAAGTGTAGTTATGGAACTCATTACCAACAGAACTCAAGATCATATTAGAGTTTAAAATATTCACCACTAGGCTTAAGTCTCGAGTGAAATCCTACCAGAATTGTTCTCATTTTTAAACAGCACTGTATGTGTGTGTGGTGTTTGCAAATGAATGAATGACTTTGTACTGTGTGTTTGAGTAAGTTTTATATATCTTTATACGAGTGTGTTATGTATTACTGTATTTGTATTGTATAGAAAGGCCCAACCAGGAACAAGCGTTGTGAATTAGCCGTTGCTATAAACTCTGTTTGCTTGGCATCAGCTACAATAAAATAATTTTTTTTGTAACTATGCATAAATGCAATGTCCCTGACAAATAAATAAATAAAAAGATAAACTTTTAAAAAATATTTTAGGTGTATTTGAAGTGTTTTTTAAACTGCAGAGCCATTTCCAATATATGATTATAAAGATCTTAGGTCTCAATAATTGCTCTGTTCCTTTCTAGAACTGTTTACTGTATAAATGAGGTTACATGGTCTTAAACTATATACATGTAGGTGGTTTTATTGTCTAAAAAGTGAAGATGTTGAAATTAAAGCAAGGTTGAAATTAAAGATAACAATTCACTCTAAACTACAAAAAGGTATTTCCATATAATCCACTGAAAATATAAAGTTTACATGAAATTTATTGCATATCAAAATCTTCAGCTTTGCAAGGTCTAAATACAGCATTACATGCAACATCAGTCCATATCTGTACATTTAAGTGACATTTGAAAAAAACATTACATCAACTCTAAGTCGAATGTTTAACAGTACATTTGATTACCCTAAGGTAACCCACAGACCCTTTCAGTCTTTACCCCTGTGCTTCATTCAGCACTCCCATTACAGAATAACAAGCAGCCACACTACTCATCTTACACACACCACTTGGTTGATGAGAAAGCCTTCTCAGCTGTTCTTCCATTATCCTGAGCACCACTTCCATGTGAACTTAGCTAAGCAGTGCTTCTCTTTCTTTGTTTTCTTGATATCCCCATGTTATACCTCCAGTTAATTTAACTGGAATCCTTTTAATGACTGTTATGTAACAGTGTTGAAGCCACTCTATTAATGTGTGGTTAATTATTACTGGAGATTATCACCATGGTTGTTAGAGTAAGTGTTATCTCTCAGCGAGGGAAGAGGCTTGCTTATTGACCAAGAGTCTATGTCTTGCAGACAGGCTAAAAAGAAAAGAAAACCGAAGGACTCACATTTTGAAATTGATACAGCTTCAGTAAATTAAACAACTGTTGAGAAATCAGGCCAGTGCTAAAATGAGACATTTGATACTCGGGTAAGTGAAGTAGGGTACAGAAAGGAATGAACTGGTCAGTTTGAGAAGCAAGTGGGTTTATAGTGTTTGAAATGTTGCAGTGTTATTAAAGAAAAAAAACACCTTCAATGTATTCCATACCAACACTTTCCAAGATATCTAAATTTCTTTTTTTTGTATTGCAACAAGATCAAGTTTAATAATGATTAATATGAAATATACATGTATTTGGCTCTGACATGAATAAGATATTTATGTCACACCAAAGTTATAGTACTGACCCAGAGTTCATTATGTAACATGAGACAACTCCCTACTACCCGTCAACACTGCTGTCATGACAACCTGACCCATTTGTTACAGCACAGTCACACATTTGCTAAGACACAAAAAAGACATTGGCTAAGATCACTTAACTATAAACTACAATTAAGTTTAAAAAGCTTTATACAAAGTAAATAAAATTTTGATTTTTGATTCAGTAACAACTGTAAAGAGCAGTAAAACATTGAATTAAAATGTAACAGAAGCGGGGCCCCATATAGCAGAAGTCACATTTTTTTGAGAATAGTGCAAAAAATCAAGGATAGTGTGATATAGGTAGAATGTAATATTTATAATTTAGTATTTAACATTTATAATACTCATAAAAAAATGACATACAGTTCTAGTGAACAGTGGCTATAAAAATAATAGAGATTTTACTACATATACTTTGAATAATTACAGTGTACAAAATCCTGCAAGTCAAAAACAAATGGCATAAGTTTGGAGTCATTTTAAATCCCCATCACTATGGATGTGAGACCTGCTTTTCTTGCGCTTTACCTTTCCGTTGGATGTGGGGATGTCCAGCGACTCCAGACGAAAGGGGCGAGGCAGAATGGGATCTGAGCTGGCTGGGGGATTCATGTTGGAACCACTAACCAGGGGTGGAGAGTGGATGGCTATAGGAGAAGAACCACATATGTAAGATAGACAATAATGGGTAAATGTCTTATTGTATTTCAGTCCAACACTGGGACTGTTGCAGAAAGTCATCTCAACTGCTGCTGCAAATGTTTTCATTTTAAGAAATTAACTACACTTTTAGATAAAGACGAGGGGGGGGGGGGGAGAGAGAAAGGCAGTTCCCAAATCTCAGCTTAACTGCACTCCCCCAAATTCCAATGTTCAGAATTATGACAACCTATAAATTTACTCAGGTGATGATGAAGTAATCTTTTGCAGCAGAGTTAATTAGCTATCTGAACTGTTACATATCCTTCTCATTATGTGTGTATAATACGTCTCACTATGTCCCTTTGTAGTGTCCCCTCCCAGCAGCAGGGTGGCTCTTTTTGACTTGAAGTAGTTGCTGGCGATGTTCTCGCTGTCACTTCGGTCCAGCATTTCCTTGTACCTGTCCTCTTCCACCTGCAAAAACACACAGCAATAAGCTTTTGTCCGAGTGTGGACCTTTTAAGTGAAAAGCAATCCCATGAAACACGCACCATAAATGGCTCTCCAGCATCAGGACCTGAGCCTCTGCGAGCTGAAGGTTTGGAAGCCACTGCTATGACAAAAATAAAGTGAGACAAAAATTTAGAGAAAGAATTTACAAACTATATACAGAAAAGCTTTCACTCTCGATGCCTCCCCATCGCATAGTTTACCCGAGGGGAGCGTTGTTTTCTGCACCATCACATCTGGGAGCCTCCAGGTAGAGCTGTCCTCATCCCAAACCGGCTCTTTCTTCAAACGGTCCAGGTTGCTATAGTTGCAGTCACGGCGCACCAGGAGTACCATACGCTCCAGCAGGCTGTTCAGCAACTGGCCTTCCTTCTCAAGCCGGCGGATGGTTGCCAAATAATCATTCCTTTCCACCTCGAACTCTGCCTGCAGGTCACGGATCTCTAGTTTGGCGGCTTTCAGCTGTTACAACAGATAAGTGTCAAGTTGGCTGAATGGCAGAGCATATCATTCAGAGAAAAGAGTTTAAATACTGCAGTATGGGTTTCAGTTTATCCTTTATCCGTTATCTCTTAATCCAAGTTCTCTTATATTTTGTACTGTACATCCAGAGCCCAGTTGTTAAATGTGTACTGAATGTGTTGTAAGATGTAGTGACAGAAGTATTTTAATGCACCAAATCTGTAAGTCCCTATAGAGAAAGAGTAGCCCAGATTTTCAGGTTAAGAAAGTTAATTAAATACTTTAATTCCCAAGGCTAATAGTTGGAATATATATGCATCACTCTGAATTTTGGGACAGTTTTGACTGATTTTGGGCCAGTATGGCTTGAACTATGGACTTAAAACTGTCATTAAAGAGAAGCAAAGCTGTCTTAAGAAATGAGAAAATCCAGAAATAATATTTCAATAAAAATAAAGTTCAAATAAAGATTGATGAATATTTCTATTAATAAATATTTTCATGTTTGTCACTGAATTTAGCTTAGATATCAACAAAGTATTCATTTAATCATGATCTGTGCTTTTCGTGCCAGTGTCAAGATCCAGATGAGGGTTTCTTTTCATCTACAGAAAAGTGCTGCATTTTTCCTGCAACTAGTACCACCCACCTTTCTCTGGACTTTGACCAGCATCTGGTTTTTGGCATGAACTTCTTCCTGAATGGAATTGTAGACATTCAACAGCACATCTTCACTCTCCTCACTGTTGTCTGACAGAGCGTAGATGAGCTGATCTTTTCTCTGGTCAGCAAGGTTCTTTCTCTGTCGGTGTCTCTGCTGTAACTCTTTGTTCGTGGCCTGCTCCCCTCCTAACACTTCCTGTTCCAGCTGCTGCAGTCTGGGAAGAGATGGAGGACTAAGGATGCTGCAAGGCAGGATGAGGGTTGCATTTCACTTTGGTACCTGTGCATATTGCTTTGCAGTGGAACATGCACAAAAGCATTCTAGCTCAGTCAAAATGTTTACCATGAAAAAGATAGACTATCATGATGTAATCAGAAAAAAAACTAATAAACCTCTTGAGATGTGTAACATTGTATTATGCTTTTCTGTATGTTAAACATAACCTATCATACAAATTATACTAATTATAGCATAAAGTTATCAAGTAAAATATTGAATAATGAGTAAAATATGTCTAAATATTCACTCCTTATCAGTAAATATACAAGTGGAAAATAGTTCTTCATTCCATCTTTATCACATATATTTACCATGTTAGAAACCATCAGAACTATATGTGTGTGTCACACAGGATGTAAAAAAATCAACAACAAAAAACCTCACTAGTAATATGCGTTGCACATGCATAAGGTAAGGCAAGTTTATTTGTATAGCACATTTTCAGGTTCAAGACAATTCAAAGTGCTTTACATAAAACATTAAAAGCATTACAGATAAGAAAGAAAGAGAAAAAATAAAAAATAAAGGTTTGTGTATGTTTGCCATGGAAGCTCACAAACCTTTCCAGAACATGTTTCTGGTCCAGGGGTCTGGATGTGCTGACGCCAGCGGACTGTATAAGTTCGTCTCCATCTGGATCTTTTTGGGTACTGACTGCAGGACATGGCGCAGCAGGCTGGCTCACCAACATGAGGAAATACAGTCCAATAAGCTGGATCTATAACTGTGTTTTCAGTCCTCACTTCAGAACTGTAACATGGTTTAAATTATCAGTGGTGAAGGTGGAAGGCTGTAGCTGACTATACCTTTGCCTGGGAAGCAGCTCCAGCTGTACTGCTGCACATGGGATCATTGTTGAGGCAGCACTCTTCTTCAGCAACCTGAGTCATACAGCTGGAGTTCACTGATGTTGAGAAGCAGCATAATGGGAGTCAGTATATATATGTGGTGGACACAAAAACATAATGACAAAAAAATGTTAAACAACATTCTAATTCACACTGTAGCTGTGCTGGATGATTCTCTTTTTCTTTTTTACCATTCTTAGTATCAGAGCTCCCCCTGTTGGTTTGTGCCTTCTCCAGATTAGACAGCTTTGATTCATATGAGCACCGTAGAACAGCAATGTCCTCCTGCAGCTTTGCCTTGGATTCCTGTTCTGCATTGTACTCAGCCTGCAACTTGGCCAGTTTCTCTTCATACTCCTGCAGAGAGAGTGGAACACAAACCATAAATCACCTGCTTTTTGTACAACGTATGCATAGAAGTGAAGTGATATATTGGTGTGGGAATGGTCCGTTTGCCTCTTTTATCTTTTCCTTCTTTTCTTCGGTGTTGCTGGATTGTGGCCTTAAAGGAACAGCTGGAGACTGAGCAGCCAGCAGAGCTGCATGATAAACAAATGAAAAGACTAAATAAAAAACTAAGAGAAGAGGGGAAAAAACACTACGCAAATGCAAATGAACCTTCCCTCAGCATCTACAATTGGGTTATTTGAAAATCTAAATTAGAAAATGAAAATACAAGTTTGTTTGTTTGTTTGTATCAAGATGGTAGTTACAGAATTAATCACTTACATGACAGATCAGCAGTGCCAAGCTGGCCTGCGATCAGGTTCCGTAACTTCTTGATCTCTTCCTGATACTCTCGGAGAAGAGCATCCTTGGGATCCTCATTGATTCGAGGTCTATTCTGGATGCTCTTGGCCCGGTTTGCATAACGCAGTGTGCTCAGACTTTCCTCATAGTTGTTGTCCGCAGGGGAGAGACAAGCGATCATCAAGGTGCGCGTGTTTCCTCCGAGAGAGTCCTGCAGAAGCCTAGTCAGCTTAGAGTCCCGGTACGGTATGTACTTGGATCGTCCATCAACCAGGGCGGAAATGACGTTGCCCAGGGCAGAGAGGGAGAGGTTGATCTTTGTGGCCTCACGGAGTCGCTCACCTGTAGCGCCGGTTTTAGACTGACGCTCACTTCCTGCAAGGTCCACGAGATTGAGCTTTCCTGCTCGTAAATGATCATGGCCGTCTGTATCTGACAATTTGGGTTTCAAAAGGAAATAAAAATATGAATTTAAGGCCCATCCTGAAATACTATAACTAAAGGAAAAATAGCTACTAGCAACATCATTTTCTAATAGTGGGTCTATATTTGATATTGTTTCACAGTTATATCTGGACTGACTTTTGCACCAAAATTGAATTCTTACTGTGTTTAAGTCAATACAGATCATCCACATTTCAGAGCAAACATGTTGCTAGTATTTTTTAAAATAAATATTAGCATGTTTACCAGTGTTGCAGATCTCTACGTAGATTGTAAAGATGGAGTGGGAGCGTGAAGAATCTTTGTTCATCAGTGTGTAGCCCACTGTTCGGTTCCTCCAGCCTTGTTCTATGATTCTCTCACACTCCCCCACACTGTGAACAGTGTGCATGGAAAGGTCCCGTACATACACCCCACGCTCTGGGTGCTCTTTTAGCTAGGCATTCATCAACCACAAAGGCACACACAATCAAAATCTTTCTGTCTCCTCTCACACCTTGACGTTTAAGGAATCATTTAACTACTTTTTTTCTCTTTAAAGTCACCGTGGCAACATGTGCTGTAAGTATTGTGCATAAAACATAAGCCCTTTACAGTGCATGAAATGGGATTCACAATCATTATTCTGACTAAACTATAATAACACTTTTGGCTGCTGTTCTTACACAAAGTAGCTTGATTAGTTTGTTGAAACAACAGAGACCAACCTCCAATCTCTGTTTGGTGTCACTTCCCAAAAGATCTCTGATTTCTTCATTGTAAATCTCCAGGTAAGATGCCCTCACAAGGAATTTTGTATTTTCTGCACACTAGCTCATACACAAACACAACAGTTATTATAAGCAAACAAAGTTTAGACAAGTAGACAAAGAAAAAAAAACTACAGCCTTGAGTATTAAGTTTGAGCATTGCCCTAGCAGAAGTTGTTGAAAAAACAAACAGAAATTCAGACCTTTTGGGGATCTGCTGCAGGGGTGAGAGGAGCTTCCCAACATACCTGAATGCTCTCAAAGATGTGTTCAAAAGCACGAGGGATGACGCCTTTCTGGGCTGCAGGCTGAGACACCCCTTGCATGGTGAAAGACTTGCCACTTCCAGTTTGTCCATAGGCAAAAATAGTGCCATTGTATCCCTCAGTGACACCCTGTAAAAATATATAAATAACTAAAGCAGCTTCCTTTGTGACTGACAGCAGCATGTTAAGTAAATAATGAGGTCTGTTAGAATGAGGGTGTCCAGTGACCAACACGTTGCTTTTCTAATATAAAACACAGAAACTTACCTCAACTAAAGGATAAGCAATCTCGTTATACATCTGCTCAGTTGTTTGGTTAATGTAGTAGGTCCCATCAAAGGTGAACTGCTTGGGTGGCTCATCCACTACCCCCGGTTTTTCAATGAAGCACTGGCAGCGGTGTAGGTCCATGGAAAGTACCATCTTAGAGTTGAGAGCCTTCTCCCTGTCATTCAGGGGCCTGCACCTGACCACCACCTTAATAGACTCGAACCCCATGTCTTAACATGCACTCCACATGAACCCGTAATAAGTAAACTCAGAAGTCAAAATCTTCCGTTTTGTATTACATACTTAAAGATTAACCGTGTTAGCGAGATCCTTTAAGCGAACACTAATAAAACTATATGGCAAGCTCTACCATCCCACTGCTACCAGACGTAAAACATTAGGGTTTTCCAAGGAATAAAACATACTAACAAAATCACATCAATAAATGGAGACAGAAATATTTCTGACACGGTGCCAACTCACCTCGTTACATGTCATTTATTTTCGATTCCCCGGTCATTCTGCTCTTCGTCCCACGGCGTTGTGAAGTTGCCTAGCAACCATAAATGACGGTTTGGGGGGCGGCCATTTTGTTTTGGAAATGAGGGAAGTCACAGGAGGCTCTGACTGTTCCGTTATAACCATTGATTATAACTTTGTCATAAAACACATGTCATACTTGTTTTGACCAAACGTTTCCAATAAACTTCCGCCTTTTCCGAGTTACAATGGCCAGATTTATTGCAAACGACTCTGTTGCCACATTTATTTACCCACAAGCAGCTGAGGGTGTTTTAATAGGACAATCATTTATTGGTTGAATTCAAGTCCCTGAAAATAGTTTGTAATTACAGTACTTCAACATTTTCTTCTTAAATAACTTCTTTAGAACACTGGAAAATAATTTCCATAACCCCATTCATGTTGTCAGTCTAAGACCATGCTGGTTTTGTTAAGGACAGAAAATGGATTTATGGAGGACTGAAGTGGTGAGGAACAATGCACATGCCTAAACTTTCCTTTAACGGTGTTCACATCTAGTTTGAACACCTCACCTTTTAACTTTGTACAAGGTCTTTCAGTTTTGTTAACAGCCAATTGGGATGAAAGCACAAAACCTGGGACCTCCTCCAGGATGGCAACACTCTCCCCACAGATCAAGGGACATTACAGAGTATCTCCTAAAATTTGAGTGTAGAGGATGGAATCGCCTGCTGCAAGTCCAGACCTCACTCCAAAACACTTGTGAGACCAGCTTGGGTGGGCTGTTCATACTAGTGACCAACACAACACTGGTTCACTATCAACAACCACTGGTTGAGGAATGGGATACCATCACCCTGCAAAATGTGACCAGGCCGGAAACCAGCATGAGGAGGAGGAAGCAATCTGTTTGGTCTGTATATGGATCTTCTACATACTTCTGAGGTCCCTGACAATGTAAAATTAATTAAGTTTAAAAATAGTCGCTACCCATATGTTTACTTGTATTGTTCATTCCACAAAAGCATGACCCCTGCCAGTAATACTTCATTGTAAAAGGTGACTTATAAGCTTTTCTAAACATTTATAATAAAACAACAGGTATTATTAAAAGGGGCAAAATAATCAAGCAGTAGTTTTCTTACTATTTGTGCTAAGTTTATCTGTAAATCACAGGACACCTGTAGTAGGATATGGACTGAAAGAAGAACGTCCATAATTTATTGTCCAGCAGGGATTAAGAATGAAAACTAAGATGACTAAACATTGAAAGTGCTTATCGAAAATTTCACAAGACAGGAAAACAAAAATGACATCACTACATTAAACTGTAAGCATCATCATTAAGATAAATACAAGCATGTTTTAGACTGATTAACAAGAAAATAGACATAATTAGTGGCATCATCACCAACAATGTCTGAAACAAATACAGTGGTGTACATATGTAAAAAAAATAAATAAAAAAAAAAGTTTAAAATTTGAGAAAAAGGGTAAAAATTTGATAAAATATTGGCATTACATCTTCCTAAGAGATTTGGAAGGGGGGGGGGTCTGCTGTACAGATGCAGGTTATTAGTTTCATCCCTAAAAAACTACTTATGCCTGACAACCACATATAAAAATAGTTTTAAACTTAATATTGGAAAAACAAAGTATCAATACAAATCTTCCACATCTTCGAAAAGCAAGTACCCTGGAAAAAGTGTCTATACAATGCCAACGCTGATAAGAGGGCCATTGTGTTTTATAGTTAATGCAGCTTCCTCACAACACCGCGTGATTTTAAGATGAGACAAGAAATGTGCAAACGAAGTAAAAAAAGAGTGTCACTTAATTTGCATCCTCTGAGGTTGGCAATCCTCATGTCCCAGAGACATGAGATTTACTTCCATTCCTTTCTGTGGGTACTGTTCACTTTGGCTTTGTTTGGGCTCTTGTGTAGCTTTGCAGCCTGCTGTGTGTTGGCATTTTCCTCCCACTCATAGCAGTGGTTCACCCGTGCACAGCTCAGCAGACACGGCAGCTCATCCTTGGTGTCTGTGAAGTGTTCAATTAGCTCAGCAATGGAACTGAACTCCATCTTGCATTTCTACCACAAGGACAGAAAAAATTTGAGTGCCAAGTCACAAGTTCAAATACCAACAACAACAACTACTCTGGTTTCATTAATGTTTTAGAAGTTAACATGGCTGCATTTGTGCTTTTCAGAGCTTATGCAAACTGTTCTACCAACAGACCCACACATTTAATAGTGGAATTCTTCATGGTCAGGGGGCCCAGACGCTATTATTTCTCAAAATACATTTTTAAAAATCTATAATTGGGCTGGAATTCAAAGGCCTTAATTTCAGCTTCTCAATAAAAACGTGCATTTGCATTAATTCTTTTAAGGTGAATACTGATGGAAAACTGATTTAAAGCACATATCTATAGGGAACAAACTAATTATTAGAGTTCAGAGGACCTCTTACGACTTAGTTCCTTACAAAATATCCAAACTATCGAGCTTCCGGTTAAATGTTGATAAGCAAAGAGCTAAAGAAATCAACTAGCCATAAGTTAACGTGTACCTCCAGTATGAATTTCCCTTTCCGAGTGTTTTCTATGAGACGGGTGGTCAGACCAGAGGGAAAGCGAATGATGAGAGAACCACATTTCGGTTTCTTGGGATTTTGACACAATAGGTATGATCCTAAAACATCATCTGCGAGGAGGGAGTAGCTGCTGTCACTGCAACACCAAAGAGAGAAAAAATGAACAAAGACTAATTTCTTAACAATAAAAATAAATAAATCTGTGGAGAGTAGGTGAGATTAGATGGCTAGTACACCGACGTTGCGATACCACCCCAACACCACACCGCTTGAGCCAATGCTTCTTCTGTTTCGGCCAAGCTCGGAGCCCTGGATCTCTTCGCTGGCATCTTGTCTTGATCCTTTCCTGTTTCACACAGAGTATTAAAAAAAGAAATCATTGTGTGTTTGTTTTCATCCCAAGAGAGGTTAAAAAGTAAAAAAAAAGAAGAAGAAAAAAAGACAGATATTCCAAGAGTTGTGTTTTTGTTGGAAAGTGGCCAGAATAAACTCTACTCAGTGAAAAGAAATGTGGTGATGAAGCAACCGTGAAAAACCAGAGTGCTTTTTGTTGTTTCTTTTCTTTCAGGGCTTCACATCAAGATCAGTGAGTGACAACCAAATCTTCGGGAAGATTTATTCGACCCGTCTGAGGTGACATTAGTATCCCACATCACACCACAGTTGTGAGAGACTCCTGCTCAAAACACAGATTTTCTTTACCTAATCAGTTCTTTGACTCTGGTTAGCGCTCTGTGAACTCTTGGCCCACCTTGTGACACACTCAGGCGCTCCTTATGAATGTGCTGTTTGGCCGGAGTGAAAGTGAAGGAGCGGTAAGCACCAGAACGCAGCCCTTTGGTGCGGATTACTTTCTTGCGCATCAGAGAAGGAGAGGAGGTGGGAAACACTTCATCTTGGCTGTCATCGCCAGATTTCTTAGATTTCTATGAAAAAGAAAGAAAATAATTTTTAGGGCATGTAGTTAAGGACTGAGCTAGATATTTATACGTTTAGGTTCTTTAACTGCAAAAATCAAACCCTGAGTAAGGATAGGTTAAAGCTGTATTAGATTTAGAGTGCATTTAGGTTTTAGACACACACAAACACGCCAACAGACACTCAAATTCCTGTGAAATTTAACTGTGCGGCCATTTAAAACAAAGTCAGGTATAAAGGGTTGATTTAGGTCATTTAAGGCAAGTTCACACAGTAGCTGTTTGGACTGCGATCCCCTTCCACAAATAGTACGATTTGTTTGGTGCAGAATGAACACCAACCAAACTCTGATGCAGACCAAAGAAGCATATTCTGGTCCGCCTGAAAGCTGGGGATCTTGGTTCACTTGTAAATGGACTAACCTGCAGATCAGAAAAAAAGTGGTGTAGCCTTTGCCGACTGCAATAAATCATGGACAAGTAAAATTAGGCGCCCCAAAATCCAGAGTCTTGTACGGTCCAGTTTGACCGTTTCTTAATTCATTCATATGAAATGTGATTGTGTTGTTTTGTGATAAAACAAAAGTAAAAAATGTTAAGAGGTAAAGAAAATATAGAAAGACCAAAAAAAAAAAAAGAAAATCCTGAGACCTGCCAGCACCAAAGAAAATATCTGCCCGCATTCATTATAGCATATTTCTTCCCGGTTTTCAACCTGGTTTTCTTCTTCCTGCTTTTTGATTATTTATCAGGATGTTTTGGGGGAGTGTCGTCTAGCGAGCGAGCAGTAAGGATGTCCAGGGAGTTTGGTGCGCTTCAATTCAGTGCAGCTTGAACAAAAAAGCTAACCAAAAGAAAATGTGAAAACTTTTAGAAATCTCCACCCAATAGGACCGATTCCTCGGACTATCCTGGTGTGAATGTCCCCTAAGTGTTAAGGTTGTCTAGAAAAGAAAAAAGGCAAAGAGCCAAACCTTTGTGCTCAGCAACAGCCCGCGAAATGGAGCTCTTCTAAAGGAAACCAGAGCGCTGACGCTGAGAGGGAAGCCGTGGTTGAGCAGAGAGGGGTTGCGTCGAAGTGCTGAGCCAACAGATTCTTCCTGAGCCTCTTCGGGGTGTTTTTCCAAATAAGACAACTGGAAACAGCGGCACAGTAGCAGGTTCAGGAACTGGGCCTACAGAGGAGAAGGTATAACAACACTGAGGTTAAGCTCAAGTGTGAGTAATTGTGGTGCGTTTCAGTGAGCAAATATTCCACAGGTAAGATTTGGGAACAATTCACGTCCCAAACACTGATGGGCCAGAAATGTGCAGAATCCACTGGTAGCACAGTGCATTAGGGTTAGATTTATGCTCTCTTTGATCCCATCTCTCTATTACATCATGTCAATGTCAGCACCGATAACCTCAAAATCAAGGAAGATAAAGTTTCTGGAGCTTTCAAACTGTGTGGTTAATCTTTGAGTCAGAAAGGCTGATTTCATGGATTTTACAGACCATGAACTACTAAATGTATCATTGTTGACATGGTTTTGAGGATAATTATCTATTCTTTCATACGAGTGTCAAAAGTTAGCATTGGTTTCAGTTTTAGTGTGACATCAGTGTACTACAATAACTTGTTTCCAGTAACTGCTGATAAGTTTAGGACATCAGCTTGGAGAAATTTAAAGTTAATCCATATATCTATACAACTGCCACAACTCTGGGATCTGGTTGCTTCAAGTTGTTCCCAAACTTTTTTTTTTTTTTTTTTTTTTTTTTAAATTGTACCTCTGTAAAGTGTCCTTGGGTGTTTAGAAAGGCACTGTAAAATAAAATGTATTATCATTATTATTATTATTATTATTATTATTATTATTATTATTATTATTATTATTATTATTATTATTATCTCTGACAAGACACACTGAGATTCAGTTCATGGCCATTTTCCTTTACTGGTATAAGTCAGAATTAATAAATTTCTCCATCAGTGATGGTAAGCTGTCCTGATAGCATGCTGGGGAAACAAAACTTTACCAAAATAAATAAATAATGTGTCCAACTCATAATACTACCACTATTTGACAGATTGGATAAGGTTCTAATATCAGAAAGCAGCTTTTTCCTTGCTGCAGACACAAGGTGTTTCATGATAACCAGAAACTTTATGCTCTACTATAGATGCTATTGCTATGCAGCAGTCCCTCGGACTTGAATCTGCAATCAGTCGATCAAACTTGGTCCACCATGAGGTGGACAAAATTCTGTCCTTGTTACATAGGTGTTCTTCAAAAAACACATTTTGTGCAACTGTATAGGCCTGACTGAAATAAACTAGAGGCTGGAGAAATTTCCTGCAAGGCTAGAAGGATTGTTTAGAGATGGATGACCAATAAAAGATGCCAATCATCCTTAGACTCCTCCTCAGATTCCTTATGAACACCTTGGCTGATATAATAATGACTCTGGAGATTCCTTACTGCTCTGGCATGTCTTGCTTTAAAGACATGGCAGTAGAGTTGGGCATCGGCGCTGCCTGGGTTATGGGAAATGAAGGCAAACTGGGCGTCAATGGGGCAGGCAGTGGAAAGAGAGACTCTGTGCAGAGCGTGAGCCATCAGGAGGGTCTGCAGATGGGGAAAATGACATCAGTCTGACTAAAACAAGATAGCAAACTCAGCTGTTCATCAGAAATAAAAACAACCACACTAACCGTCTCATCCTCATTGTACATCTTCACTCCTTTGATAGAGAACTTCAAACATACGGGCCTCCTTCTCTTGCATGCCTGATTAAAGACACTCACAACATTTGGCATTTTGTTCAAAACTAGTTAGAAGTTAAAAAAGAAGAAGAAGAAAAAACGTCTCAGCTACTCACTTTGAGGGATTTCAGCTGTGTGTGCAGTTGCTCTATCTGGTCATCCAAACAGCGGTCATCCACAGGAAATGAGCCCACATACTGTACCAGCAAAGACAGGGATTTAAAGAAAACACACAAAGACACCAATAAAAGACATAAACATTATATTTCTAGACAAACCTCTGCCGATCGCTTCACTGTACCATCTTCTCTGACCGGCGCCTCACCCATACTGTTGTTTATCCTGTAAAACAAGGCAACGAAACATCCCATAAAGAACTGAAATAACATCCACGCATTTGATAAAACTCTTATGTGAAAACAGTTTAAAGTGACTAAAAATCCCTGATTAGAGCGGATTGTTTTACGTCCTAAAAAATGTACAAGAAAGCACAAAAAGATGAGTTAATGTTTACTATTAATGGGAGCGCAGCGGCTATTTTCGCATGCGTCCCGATTTGCAAACCAATTTTTTTTTTTGGCGCAGTAAATTGCCTTCAAATTGTCAGTACACGGAGAGAGAAAAAGAAAGAATTTTTGCCTAACCTAACGGAGTTAACCCGTCCCAAAATGTCCCCGCACGGTGGATAAAACCACAAAAATGACAGAAAACTTTTCGAGGCGCTTCCGCCCGACACGCGCCCTCGGGACGTCGCGCCCTGAACAAAGTTTAGTTTAACTGCAACAAAGTTTTTAAGTTGACAGATACTCACACTTAAAAGTCAGAGCCTTCGCCTTCTCCTACTCCACCTAACGCGCGTCTTCCTCACACTTTGGCAGCTGACAGAAGAAACACCGAAGTCCTGTTCAGATTTACGTGGAGCCGCTGCTCCTGTTCTGTGGCTCAGGTGTGCAGCTGGGAAGAAGGCGGGGCTCGTAGGAAAGAAAAGGTGAAGGGGTTGTACATGAAAACTTCTCCCAATATATGGGAATTTTCACGGAAGATGACGCGTTGAATCACGTAAAAAAATTCCCTTCAAGCTGTTACTCTCCATCCCCTCCCTCCATTCCAACGTATTGCGCAACACTAAGCCACGCCACACAGGAATAGGGAGAAAAAAGAAACAAAACTTTGAGCTAGTACAAAAAGTCTCAGAAAGAGTTTTTTTTTCCATTGATGTTGGACCCAGAAAAATAATTTATTTGATAAAAAGGTATTTCTTTTTGAAAATTACAATACAACTAAACAGCTAAATAAATGTTTGGAGAGAGGATAAACCACTATGTGACAATCTGGCTGCAAGAGGTGAAAAGTAGAGTCCACACAAAAAATGTACTCAAAACAAACATATTCATGATAAAACTATCTTCAGAGTGGCTAATGGTGTGAACACAAAATGGGTAATGTTAAAAACAGCCTGGAAGGTCCAAAGGCTCATCTCATTCCTCTATCTGGGCCTCCTCACCTCCTCTCCAACCAGAGGCAGACGAGGTGTGTTAGCCGACAAGTCTTCCATGTCAGTCAGCTTTCTTTGAGGTAAACAGTTATCAATAAAAACAATCTGACAAAATCATGTCCCTAAACACCGTCGACTTTGTTTAAACATTTCACTCTCATGCAGTCTGGAAAGGTAACCAGTTATGGCTCCTGTCAAGTTTCATTGATTCATTAGAAGTGTGTTTTTATGGCTAGGCTAATTATTGTGTTGGTGGATCACCTGGTTTGATTCTTCACCAATCATTTAGAACACAAGATGTACAAGTCATTTGGTTAAGCGGGCAGTTTTAACTTCTAATTTAGTAATCCATGGAAACAATCCTCCCTAAACCAAGAAAATGGCTGTTTACGTGAATGACAAGCTCTTTGATTTCCAAAGCACACAACTCCCTGATTTACACCAGATCCTTTTTGAAGATTATTTTTAAGCCCAATTTAAAAACCTGCGTGTGAATGACTTAAATCAACACATCGTAGCCTTGCAAAGTCAAGTCCACAGAAACCCACGCAGGACAGCCGACAGTCCACGCAGCCTGGAAGCTGAGAGCTTTTGTAATATAAAGTTAAATAGAATTTTAAGCAAAGAACCTGAAATGTTCCATTAACATGTACATTTTCAAAATATGGTTAGAAACACGTTGCAATTTCAGAGACCAAGTTATTGCAAGCAGGTTATCATTAAGTCCGAATTTGAAGAAAATCACTTAAGGCTTTTTTGAGGGGAAAAAAAAGGATGGAAATGTGCAGCCAAATTTTGCAACATTAATGCATGACAGATGATGAAACCTCAAGAATGTACAAATATAGCCATTTTATTAATGACTTGGAAAAAAGCTTAACAACACAAGGAATACATGCATGCAGGGTATGTATGAGCTATTATCCTCCCGTTTCTTATTCACAACACATATGTCTTATAACTTGTGACAGCTGTAAAGCAGTAAGTTAAATTTTTGTATATGTCCGCATACACACATAAAGGGACTGTTTTCTCTCAAAAATGACTTGGATATTAAGTGTTTTTCCTCCCTCTACTTCATCCTCACCATGGCTTCTCTGCAGGCTTTTCTAGGGATTCTTTTAAAAGAAGAAAATCAAATTTTAAGTTAAGGTTGATAATAAAATGAAGAAAAATGTGGATAAATTTCAGATTCTGATACAATACTACATGTTTAAAGTTTTGTCATTTTATCCTGTAACACAGGATAAAAACCTTAAATCCAGTCTATTATGAGAAACATTAGTAACATTTGAACTTCAATCTGTATTTAGCGCTTAAAAACAGCCTCGTCATCCCTCCAAAACACTGATATCTCATTTAATTTGAGATTAGGAATGTGCGCTGCCAGAACCTACAGTGGATGAAGAACATATAAAACTGAAATCACTACATGGCTCTAGTTACAGTATGTTGGATTTTGCTATGTTTCCCAATCTGGCAGCTTCAACGGCAACACTAACCAAGCTTTTCTATGCATTGTAATTAAAAAGGAATTTTCGAAACTCTCCAAGTACAGCTAATGTAACTTGTAGGATAATGTTCTCAATCTACAATAGAAATAAAAACTAAACTATTTCCCCTTTAAAAAAGGGAGAAGACGATAAAAATAGAGCACTGAAACAAAGCGCCAAACTGCTGCAAATTCGGCGCAGCCCAGTTTGTAGAAGATGCTCCTGGGTTCAGTTTCTCCCCCTCTTGGACTTTCGAGCGGGCTTCTTGCTGCTCTTCGCATTTTTTTTGCCTTTAGGTGCCTCAGCGGATGATGCCTTTGGCGCTGGCCTTCTGGATCCACCTTTGGTTGCCTGCTTTTTAACCACCGGCTCCTCGGGGGATGATTCTTCAGATTCTGATTGCTTGGACCTGCTCCTTGTCGTCTCCCTTTCAATGGGTTCCTCCTTGGGGGATGATTCTCTGGACACAAGTCTCTTGGACCCCCTTTTGCTGAGCTTTTTGACAGCAGGTGTTTTGGGTTTTCTTGAAGGGGCACCTCTCTTGACAGGTGTTGCTTTAGGCGTTGCTGCAGATTCCTTCTTGGGGGCTGACTGTTTCCTCCCTGATCTTTTGGCGGATGAAGCTGCTTTCTTGGCTGGAGACTTCTTTGCAAGTGCACGTCCCCTTCCCTTAGCTTTTGACTGACTGCTGCTCCGGGATCTCTTGGTTGGTGGAGGGCGACGAGCTTTGGGTGGAGGCCTCTTCTGAGATTTCCTAAGAGTGATATCAAGATGAAGAAAAGTCTGATAAGTAGGAGCCCAATCATAACATACACTTGTAAGGTGATTACAAACATTTGAAGCTATTGCATGTACCTCTTACGGGGAGCTTCATCCTCAGACTCCTCCTCGGACTCCTCCTCAGATTCCTCCTCAGATTCCTCCTCAGATTCTTCATCTGAAGACTCAACTATCTTCCTTCGTTTGGTTGGCTTCTTTGGAGTGTCTTTAAACTTGTCAGGGTACAGGATGGTAGGACTAAACAGAGACACGAGAATAAAAAGGTTTAGACTTCCAAGAAGTAAACAAATACAAGGGGGACTGAGGCAATACACATTTCTACTGTTTGAGGCAGCAGTTTTTACCTCTTTGAACCCCATTAAAACATGACAGGAAGTTTGTTTTTGTAAATACTTTCCTTTAAAAAAAATTTTTTTTTGAAAAAAAAAAATCAACGGATTGAGAAGTCTGGTTTAATTCATATTCATTACTGTATACAGCTTACTTTGCATGCATGGCACAGTCCGCTAAAGCCAAAAATCGCTGGCAAATTGTAACAAATGACAATATTAAAAGTTTAGATAGGGGGATAATCCTCAAGGGGAGCTGGAATACCTTGGGTAGAATGGGAAGGAGAGCATGTAGGTCCCTGAGAAACCATGACCGGTGATCTGCTCCATCCAGCCGAGCACTTTACACTTTTTCAGGGTCCTCTTCAGGTTGGCCACTAAAGAAATGAGTTATCTTTTAAAGCAATTTGGCACTCAGTACATTTAGATCTTATGCACAAAATATAAAGAAAACACACATTACAAAAAAATTGCCCTTGAAGTACATCCGTTTCAAACCACATCATGCTTCCATGCATCTTTTACATTGCCATGGTTATGAAGTCAATTCATCCACTAGTGGGCAATGATGAGTTCAGAGTTCACTTCCACATTCTGACGTCAGTTTGAGTGTTGGCGGTAATTCACCCCCAATTAACTTGTTTGCAACCGGCCAACACGCCTGAAACACTCACGCAGCTGTGAGCCCATTCACTTGATCGAACATGGCGACAATGTGGGTGACAACAGCCATCAGAATTTTACCTTTTCCTGCTCCACATCTGTTAGTAAGTTGCCGGAGAAGTTGAAGTGTTATGCACACTCCTTTAGTAGCGTTTGATCGTCTTTACTAGGCTGGATTTCAGCACGTAAAACAAAAAAACAGCACACACGTGACTTGAATTATTGTTTGGGGGTGGCTGTTATATCGGTGAGGTTTTCCTAAGTTTCTAGTAGCTTTACATGCTTGGATTTTTCCGTAGGTAGGCTACTATTTAACTGTCCGTCCATCTGTCCATCTTATCAGAGGTTGGGTAGCCGGGTTGGGTTGCTGTATCAACTTCAAATAATTCAGATCATTGACTTGATTGTTTGAAGTAATAGCACCTAAGTCATAATACAGAAAGCATGAAAATGCGACAGTCTGTACAGCCGCCCAGTTTGACACAAAGTAGACCTAGCAGTTTAGCCACTGCTAGCGGTGCAGCAATCAATTGTTTAATCTTTTAAATTCATTACGCCGTACAAGCAGCATTCAAAGATGCTGCTTTGCTAGGATTCAAACAACACTGGGGATTTCAGGGAAAGCCCGTTTTCTCAGGCATGTGCTACGACTTCCCAAGTTATGTGCATGTGCATATTAATGCACGGCAGCATGGTCACAACTTTACTGGCAAAAACATTCTGCATAGGCTGTATGCCACTTAAGCCACTACCGCTGTTAAAGGGGACATATTATGCAAAAATCACTTTTATAAGTCCTTGGAATAGTCTCTTACAATGTTCTAAGTCACGA
>JAOXYM010000003.1:13983373-14003701 GCA_028567055.1 Leptatherina wallacei | reverse complement strand
CGTGCATGTGTGTATTTGTGTGTGTACAAGTGTGTGTGTGTGCTAGAGTGTTTATGAGTGTGTTTGTATGTGAGTGCGTGCGTGCGTTCATGAATTTCTAACCCAGTGGTCCTTTAAAGGTGACCTGCTGTAAATGACAGCCACACTTCCTTATCAGCTTTTGGTTTCTGTATTTTTTTCACTGAACTGCTAGTAAATTACGCTCTGCTTGTTCTGAGGGCCTTTCAGTGACAAAAGTCAGAAACAGATGTGGAGGAGAAGAACAGAAGAACAGAACGCAGGAGAGAGATAGTTGTGGGGGAGGAGGGGAGAACAAATCCAGCTCTTTGTCGTTCAGTCGTCCTTGACTTCCTCTCAACTCTTTTCCAGAGAGATTTCACTTTCTCCCACAGAGAAAAACGAAACTTTGGGACCGCACCAATCAACCGTTCACCGGCCTGGTTGTTCTTTTTTAAGAGGTGGGGGAGGGGCATGTACTCTTAAGACTGCCAAGGGTGACATAATAGCAATGTGATTTTAATCAAAACAGCATTTCAGCAGGCCATACGCTCCACCCAAACATATGTGTGGTTCTGAGGAACAAACCAAACTTCTACAGCTATGATCAGGTCTATATCTCACAAACTCAAATTATGTCTAGTGTTGTTTGTTACTCTTAGATAAGGAGCAAAAAGCTGTTACAAAGAAACAACTATTCCTTATATCACTGATTAATCTTCATCTTAGTGCTGCATCTGCAGAAATGATCATGAGCAGTGTCCATCACAATAACACACTGTAAACCAAGCTTGAGTGTATATGAGATAACAAAACCATAAGTGTAACCGTCTACTCAATACATTTTTTTAATATTTGACTTGTCTAAACTGTTGCACATTTTTTTCCCTGTTCCAGGAAAAAACTAAATTGTCAGATGAACCGATAATGAAAATGCATGTTAGCTGCAGCTCTGGATTATAGATCAAAAGACCCCATTAAATCATTTCCATTTCAATGGCCACTCAAGCCAGTCACTTATGTGTTAAAGAACCTGGCAGTGTGAGATTAAGCATTCAGACATCAAATTATCTACATGTAATTTGGCTGTCAGAGGTTTCAAACAGAGTACTGATCTTTTTCTCTAAAGGTCGACCAGTACTGCCGGCTATCTGTCACTTACCTTGTCCAGCACTACATCACTGATTGGTGGGAGCCCTTCAGGTTTCTGTATGCATGCGGCCATGAACTGGAAGCCCAACAGGAAGTCTCTGTTATACTGACGCTTGCCACTGTGCTCTGTCAGATCTGAAAAACCAAACAGTTTAGAAAAAAGGTTGATTGTACATAAAACTAAGAAAAGATGGTAAAAGCTAAAGCGACAGTGAGTAACTTTATAAATGTGAAGAAGTTTATGTCCAAAATTTGATCCTCATCTCAATAACAGTTTTGACTTGGCTGGTTTAAAAAAAAAAAAAAAAAAAAAAATCTTTCCTGGGAGTGAGGTGCTGCTAACCTTCAATGTCCTGTGGAGGCCCCGTCAGGTTCTCCTTTTCTACGGGGGTTGCTCCACTGTCGCTGCTCTCCGTCTCCGAAATGTGACCTGCTCCATTTCTCATGGGCTCCAACTCTGCTTCACCATTTTCCTCTGGAGCAACTGGCTGTCCATCGGCCTCAGGGCTGCTTGCAGGAGCGAGTGCAGGAGCAGCGGTGGAGGTGAAGACTGATGGTAGGGGCACCGGGCTGCAGCTCTGAGGGGCTGACTGCAGGGCCTGGTCTCCAGCAGGCTGATCCACCATCTTGGGCTCATCCTGAGTGACGATGAGGAACATAAATATTACGTTTATGTTTTGTTTTTTTGCCAATATGCATCCTCTAATTGAACACTTCAGCCGACTGGTACTTGTTTTGCAGCTCTTTCTAAACTTCCTGTCAGACTATAAAGTACAAATGAGCGAGACTGAATTACATATTGAATCTCTGTTATAAACACATTAACACAAGCAGAACATTACCTTAAAAGAAAATGGGAACACTGCAGCACAATAAGCTTGTGGTAGAAGACAGAATCATAGGTGGGAATAAGTGCAAAGGCCTAAAGGGCACAATTTTCTCTACACTGTCCCTGCAGGAATGTCTTGATTATTTGACGAACCCAGTGAATGACTAAACAAAAAACAACTGTCTGCCTGAAATGTACATTTCAATGTATTATTAAACCTTTCACTGTCAGATGATGAATGAGATTTAGTCCTCAAGTTTAGGTTACCCCTGTACTTGTCACCATACGTACAGGACATGTACAGGTATCAAGTAGCATGAAAGGAAAGTAAACAGCATAACGTCGTCCCTCAGTTCTCTTTTGGCCAGTTATGCAGTCATGCTAAGGCGGAAAGATGCTGCTCCACCTGCGTACACTCTGTGGTTTTATGGACATTATGTTGTCTAAACTTCTTAAATATGTCTCAGTGTATCAGAGACAAAACGCTTCTAAAGGTGTGGGGATGTTTTCAATCAATCTATAGGTTCATTATAGGTACCAAGTGTTTGCTCAAAGAGAATTTGTTCAGTTTCTCTCCATCTAAAGTAAAGTCAGATTGCTGCTACTGTGAATTGTATTAGTACAGCTGGATCAGATTCCCATGTACTTTTCCTCCTCTGCCCCCTTGTGTATTGCATCTGTTTCTACAAAAAAAAAAAAAAAAAAAAAAAAAATCCTATATGAATTTATTATAAAATCTATTCTCTCTACGAAATGTGACTTCCAGTACTGATAAAGGCACACGTAGTCTAAACACAGATTCTTATTGAAAGGAGACCAAAGGAAGCCATTTGTTTGTCGGCCAGTGCTCTGTGGTGTGAGAACTCTCCAACGGGAACAGGACTTGAGCAACACAATAAAAGAACAGAAACAGGAGCGAAGCAGCTCATTGTACATACAGTGGGCTGGGTGAACACTGAAAATGATGGATAACTCCTTCCTGTGTCTCTCTGACAATAACACCGCCCCTGAGTCATTTATGTCTGCCTCTCTTGCCACACATGTGGAAACATTTTCCACTTGAACTGTTGCCCACATTGCACATTTCCTCTTCTCCCTTACTCGTTTTGTCCCAGTCTTTTAACAGTCTTATTACTAAATGCTCTAGCAACCATTTGAAAATAAACAACACGTGTTTTGAATACAAAAATGCAAAGGATCAGTCTATCTTTAAGAGAAATAAACTACTCTGCAAAGATTAAATGTTTGCTTTTTTCGCCCCCTCCTCATCCTGAACCATTAGCTGAGGGCGTCTTCTCTGACCTCATCGTCCTTTTGAGGTGTGTCTCCAGCAAAGATCCCTTCATTTGGTTTTCTCCAGGTCTTTGGTATAGCAGAAGAAGTCTGATTAACTGCAGGGAAACAGAGATGTAGGAACATGTAATCAGCAAATGTCATCTATCAACCAAACCACAACAGATTTAAAAGTAATATTTGTCTTTAAAAACCACAATGGCAAGAAAAGGAAAATCAGGTAGCAGCTTATGCAAGTAACCTTAAAACTGTTTGTCAGTGATATTCTGGATGCATGTGAAAAGTTCACAGAGGATCAGTTATGTCTGCTGAGTCATGATCTACAAGATGTACTGTGTAAATGTGCATCATTGTAAAGCCATTTCATTTCAATATCTAGGTATAACATCATAAAAAAAAGTGATAGGCTCATTAACCCTTTAAAGTTCACACTAAGAAAAAAGCAAGAGAAAATGTTTCTTTGCATTTTCCCTTTTCTTTTGGACAAGAATAATAAGAATGAATGTTTTTTTTTTAGCAATGAGATAAAAGTTATTAATAAAGTAACAATAGGGAAATGGTCAAAACTGAAACAGTGACAGGATAGCAAACCCTTTATTTTGGTGTTACATACCCAAACCAATGACTAAAGATGGTTCAGACAGGTTTATTTCCAGAATTTATTTACAAAAAATCATTCTAGTCACTGAAAAACTTGCTCTACTAAATCGTAGAACATGACCTCAAAGAGTTAAAGAAAAGCAACTCATTGGCTTGTGACCACAAGTCCCACAACTTATTGGTACATTTTTTAAATGTCACATCAAATCAAGAGCATCCTACAAATTACCTGTAGTGGGACTCTTCCTGGTAAGTGCTTGTTGCTGGGACTCCATTTTGCTCTCAGAAATGCCACTATGCGCCTCTGTCCCTCCTCTCAAGTTGAGGTCTTTAGTGTCTAATGACTTGCTCGGTTCATCAGCCTCTGTTGTGGCCTGCACTAGAGGCGGAAGGCCAGGGGGAAGCATAACTGGCAAAGCTGGGATGGAGCTCGGGGTCAGGGTAACTGGAACCACAGCCACAGGTGCCAGAGGGGAGAGCGCAGCAGCAATTGGCACCTCTGGCCTCACGTCCGAGGGTAAAGTTTCAGAAGAGGTTGCGTCTCTGTAAGCGGGAGCAGAAGCCTGGAGATGGAGTGCAGCTGGAGGCAGAAGTGAAGACTCGTGACCAGCAGCATCAGGCTCAGACCCAGAGTCTGCGAGGCCGTTCAAAGCTTTGGGAGCCAGGGATGGAGAGGCAGCTAAAGTTTGTGGGGGGTCTGAAAGAGGCTTTTCTGTGCTGGCCATCTGAGGCGCTATCAGAGATGTTTTGCTCTCCCCAACAGAGGAGGGAGATGAGACTGGGGCGGTGGACTCCCTGGTTGAAGGACGTTCACTGGTGTCAGCCCCCGTAAGTGGGAGAGTGACAGGGGTAGTCAGCGAGGCAGGGAAGGGGAGCTCTGGTTCAACAGTGGCAGAGGGCTCAGATACAGGAGTGGTGGCCTCCAGTCTCTCTAAAGGAGCTTCAGGCTGCACAATTCCAGGTGAGGAAGACTTCTGGACAACTGGCTCCAATTTTGGCATATTATCTGAAAAAAAAAGGAACAGAGGTAAGAATGCAGCCAGTAGAGGTCCAAATAACACTTGTATCATGTAGTATAAATAGATTTTGTAATTGAACTCCCCAAGAAAGATAACTAGATAGAAACTTGACTTTGTCCCTCCTCCCTTTTATATTGGGGTTGTACACCAATACTTAGGCTCCTGGTTCAACTATTCAAGATATGAATATATTGAAAGAAGAGAGAAGAATAAGCTGAGGAATGCAGCGCAGACTTTTTCATATTTCATACTTTTCACCTAGATGAAGAAAAAAAACCAAAGGACTCAGTCTGTAAGAATATAATGGCAGCTTGTTCTGTAAACAAAATTGAATTATGTTGCTTTTCTTGAATAAAAAGATTTTTTGAAAAAAAGAAGCATGACTTTGTGTGTAGTTGTGGCAAATGACAGAAGCAATGACAAATAAGTGAAAAAGACCAATATCTAAATTCTGAGATTCTAAAGTCAGATTGTAGAGACTTGCATCCCTACTAATCAGGTCCTGTTGTTGTATTTTAAGATAAGGGATTGCAGATCAGACCTGGGCCTGGCTTGGTGTCTGTAGCCCCAGTTTTCAGTGGCTGCTGTGGCTGCTGTGGCGGTGGTGACTCTAACGGGTAGCTTCCAGGATGGGGTTGTTGTTGATGAGGAGGTGGAGGCTGCGACTGCTGCTGCTGCTGCTCTGGAGTCTGGCTGCTGCTCAGCTGCTGCGATTTGAGGTAAAAAATGTGAGGATAATGAGGGTGTGGCCATAAAAACTAGCAACACAGAAAACCAGAGAGAGGCACAAAGATGTCAGCAAGAGCATGCACAGATAAACAAACAAGCCAGAGCGCAGGACCAAGCAGAAATAAGGAGCCCAACGAGGTATGGTTGGATTAAGAGGCCGACAATGGAAGACGATACAAGACAAACGAGAAGAAAATGAGGATCAATGCAGGAGGAGGATGAAGACTCAGTACGAAGCAGCATAAAAGACAAACACATGGTGGATACATAAAGAAACATAATGAGGGGGCACAAAAGGACAGAGAAAAAGAGGGAAACACCGTTAACATCCACAGAAGGACACAGGGAGGACAAAGTCACAACATCCCTCTTCAGAATCCAGAAAAGCTGCCCAGTTTGGGCCTTGTTTTGGTCTCATTTGATTAAAATCCAGGATTGGACATAAACACATTCCCAAAGTTATTCCAATCAGTGTGTCAAATAACTCTAAATGCATAAATCCTTTGCATGAACACATTTTAGATTATAGCAGTGTTGTTTTTGGCAGCCATTTGAGTTTTAGTCTTAGTCCTTTTGACGAAAATACATATTAGTTTTAGTCACATTTAGTCATTTCAACATGTGATAGTTTTAGTCCAGTTTTAGTCGACGGAAACTCAAAAAGGTTTTAGTCTAGTTTTTGTCAGTTTTAGTAGGATATAAAACAGGACAAAACTAAATAGCCTATCTGTCTTTAAACAATTATAATATGCACATTCAAAAACTGTGAAATAAAATCATGAAGCTTTGCTGGTCCCTGACTTTTCCTAAAACTGTATGAATTTTTATGAAAAAAACAAAAATGATCCTCACATTTAGTAGCCCATGTAAATAACAGAGAAAAATAATCATTTTGCAGCAACAGGTTCTGACCACTTGTGCTGTTCTATTTTTAGTTTCCTGACGTTCTCAGGTCATGTGGAACGAGTCGCGCTAATGCCGCGGCAGCAGGAGACAATACGTGCTGCGACTTCTAAATAGTTTTAAACTGCATAATAATAATAGTGCAAAGGGTCATCATGACAGTATGAATATTCTGGCCTTCATAAAACGAAACTTATGCCATGTTGTCTGGGTGTTCTCTGCGTCACTTCAGACTGATCAACTCGGTCCGTTTTTTAGAAACAAATATTCAGGCTGCGCAAATTGAAGTTCTGTTTTAGATCGTTTCAGTGGCAAACAAGGCTACAGAGGTATTTTAGCCTCCTTCCGTTTGTAAAGCAGTATTTCATTATATTTAATATTATTTATGCTGTAAAATGGCCGTGCTGGACTTCATTGCTGCTGGTAAATGCTGGCACATTTCTCGCCATCTCCCTCTACAACGCATTCTGCTTTTCTTTCTGATGGATTTTAAGTATGTCCATAGATCATCTCGCCGTTTCCCACCAACAGGCCCCTTTGTTGACGCTGCATGCTGCCGCGCTCCATCAATGAATTAATAAACTCAACAGCGTGTCTGTGTGTGTGTGTGAGACTGACTGCAGGTATGTTGTGCCTTGTGCTGCATGCAGGTGGTGGGCGTGGCCAAACAAGGATGCAGCTTTTGACAGACAGATTACAGCACAACAGGCAAGCAGAATGTCTGACAGAGCACCCACTAAGATTTTCATCTAGTCTCGTCAACGAAAACTCGTGCACGTCTCGTCATGTTTTTGTCATTAAGGAGAAACGTTTAGCTCGTCACGTCTCGTTATCGTTATGAAAAAAAAGGTCGGCAACGAAATAATTCTGTCATCGCCATCGTTGACGAAAACAACACTGGCTTACAGACCCTGGAGTATTTGAGAATCTGAGTGGATTCTGAAGGAGGAGTAGGAGTATATAGATAGCACACAGACAGTCTACTGTAGAAGATAGAGGGTGAAAACAAGGAAGAAATCAGGTGCAAAATTAAAATAAAAAATGCTTACAACATTACAATAAATCTAGGTATTACTGAAAGTGATTTTAATGAGACTAGGTCCCATTGCAATGCTCAAATGTGTGGATGAATTTGTTATTGTAAAGCAGGTGTGATTATTTCAAACCCTCCAACTTAAACAACAATCAAAAACCCAAAAAACTGCTCCAGCTTGACATGCCCCCAAGAGGTAAAACATTGTGACCATTTGTTGATGCGGTCACTTGCATGAGAGATCTCCATTTTAGACATAATCTGGGTTTTTCATGTCAGTCAGACCATCCATGGTCATTTAGTGAAATATCTTTTAGCCTGTCCATGTGAATTTCTAATGAATCATATGACTTAAACACAAACACACAGAGATGATGTCCTGATTTCCTCACACATGGTGGAAGAGAACATTAGAGAAGAGTACTTCTCTGATGTGGGAGAGAGTTGGGCAAGCGAGCTGTACCTGTGGTGGGGTAGGCGTAGTGGAGGGGGGACCGACAGGAGGCGTTGAATTCCTGCTCCCAGAGCCCCCTGCCATGATCTCCTCTGTGATATCCCTTCCGCCCTGATTGGGGTCACGGATACGGATCTGGGAGGACAATGGCACAAAAAAATACAGACCTCACTAAAGTGTGCAGGTCTTAGAGCAACCTGGCATCAGCCGCAATTTAAGGATTGCTCTTTTTTTTCTGGTCTGAAATACGGCAGAAATCATGTAAAACAATTACAAACTAAATTGTTTGCTCAAAAAGGAAGAGGTCAACAATTAATAAAAATAACTGTGTATTCCTAGTGTGATTTTATATATAAAATAACTGGATGTTCACCAATTACTAGATTTAATATTCTTCTCAGATTAAAAGGATTTGGGTCTTTTAAGGATCTCTGAAAGGGGATACGGGATCAAAGTGTGCACATGGATTACAGTTATATTTTGATTTAATTTCTTTTTGGCTTGTTACAGTTGAAGGGATCAACCAGGCAGCTTCCATCTGCTAAGGAAAATCAAAGCATATAAAGTTAGGAAAATCTCCAGAAACGTTGCTACACTGACTCCAGGCTGAGAATATTTTGTCAACAGATGCGCCAAAGATATTATATTATATTATCATTGGAGGCTCACGGTGTTCAGATGTCTAATATGTCCCCTTGAAGAAGAAAGAAAGGAGAAGGAACTATAAAGATACTCACTGTTTTCTTCTCGCGCTTGGCTGGTTGAGGTTGCTGTGGTGTAGGCACTATGATAGGGGGTGAGGGGGGGTACAGTGTCTGTCCTGGGTAATAGGGTGGGCCAGCTGTGGGAACGGGAGCAGGGACAGAGGGTGATACAGGAGCGTGGTACCTGAGGGGATCTGAATGAATATTCGAGGAAAGAAAAAACAAAAGAAGAAAAGAGATTTTAGTAAAACATCGTCAGGGTTTCGGCTCTGTGAACACACAACGCTGATGAAGTAGTGTGTATTCGTGCTAGTACATGGTTGTGACTATTGAGATTTTATGGGTATGGGAATAATCATTTTGGATCAGTCACTCACGATATGGGGCAGCGTACTCCCCTGGTCCTGGACCAGGATAGAAGGTGCCAGACCCGGGAGGCTGTACAGAATACTGCTGCGGGGGTCCTACGTAGGGCGTGCTGTGGCGATACTGGAAGAACAGAGCACAGGCTCATCAACAATGAGGGAAAAAACAGATGGTATGTCCGTGATTTTATTAATCTGACTTCAGCAGTTTTAGGAATTTTAAGTATTTTATATTAAACAGCACAAACTAATTTTGAGGTGCTTTACTTGAGCAATTGTGTCATTTCATATTTTTGCTCTATTTGCTCATTATGAAAAATGACACCAAAACAGACGCTCTAGATTTAATGCTATAACTTCAACAGGTGCTGGACCTATTTCCTCAGGAACAAACAAAAAAACTACATAAGAAATTTGATAACACTGTCAATATCTGCAGGTTGAATACATTGTGACGATAGCTAACAGATGGTCGGATGATCTTTTAACACTACGAATGGAAAAAGTGTAGATGTCCAGCCTAGCTCAGCAGAAAGTAGAGCTGAGCAAGAAGACCAAATGATGAAGACACATCTCTTGGTATTCTGTCATTAAGCTAAAAAACATACACAGTGAAACAAATATTAATACATTTCCTTAATCTTTTTCAACACAGAGTGTTATATTGATGTTTAAATCATCTATTAATCATTAAAACTTTTAAAAAAAACTCAGCAGTTTGTTGTACCTGTGGGATGTAGTATTGTGCAGCCTGTGGCGAAGGGAACGGCATGGGTGCCATGGTCATCATGATTGGTTGATTTGTGGGGTAAACAGCCGCTGTGGGGGTCTGTGAGCCAGGTCGTATGGAGGGTGTGTTTGTCGGGATGGTGGGCCTTGCGGTCTGCATCTGAGTCCTCTGAAAAAACTGACGGCAAGATATTGAAAAAGAGAGGGAAACAAGACATCACATATTACCTCAGAGGCTGCAGTCTTATTTCGGCATGTTACGATGCTTGTTCTAAAACACAAGAAAGTACAACACATTTCTCCTCAATGAGGCTTAGTTTTCATCAGTATTTTAAAAACCAGTCCCATTCAGACTATTACATTAAATCTACTCTGAGGGATGAAACGCGAAGTGATTTGCAGGCAGACATGCATATGTTTACACAATCACATTCATAATCAACCCCTGATCCACAGCAGGAATTGCTAGGTTAAACGCTTCTCAAGTTCAGTTTCTGTTTTTGATGGCAAGTAATGTTGTGAATCAGCCTATTTCCACAAATAAGAGCTTCATTTAAACACTAAAGTCCTAAAACCTTTCCATCTCCAAATCATCCAAGCAGAGACCTTCAAAACAAGACTATCATTCAGAGAGAAGTGGCTTCTTCAATCTGTTAAAATGGCCTGGAAATGAATGAAAATCATTGCATGTCTGAAGGAGCAGTAAAATGTTTGGGACACTTACACAAAACTGACATGGTGGGTAATTTTAAGATCAGATTAAAAGATTTAGGGGTTTATAAGACGGAGTTCAGTACCAGCACTCTGTCTGTGTTGCTGTCTCAGGGAACTTTGCTGTTTTCTGATCTGAAATGTTTTGGAAACTTCTGGTCTAGTATGATTAAAAACATCATTAACTGTAGCACAAGTACAGTCTCCATGACAATGTGGTTACAACACACTTCCTTTGACTGATGACTCCTGATCCCACTTCCTACAGAAGTATCCAGACATGGAACGCTGTTAATAACACGGTGAGTCTTTGGATGTTTATATGTTGTAAATTTGGGAAACAATTCAAATGTATTTTCTAAAAACAAGAAAGTTAACATGAAAATACCTCGAGACATTTACGTCAGCTCTGGTCTGGTAGTCATCTTCACTGTGACCACAGAGCCTTTTTTCCCCCATGATTTACAGAGATAAGGAATTTCTGTGAGATGCCAGTTTAAAAATTCTGCTCATACTTGGATACTTCACAAAAGGACTCTGGGGTGGTTATTAAAAATAAAGCAGATCAGAGACAGACCTGATTGCGGTTTCCTGCTTGAACCCTTGAAATTCAAAGCAGAAAAGCCAAGGTTGCGTCTTTTCTCAAGTCTGCACCAGACTACACAGCTGTAACAAATAACAGCTCTAGGACTGCTGAAGGATTTATTTATTTTGGTGCCACTTGGCCAACAGTGCAGTTGTCTTTGGTGTGTGACACATGGCACAGCTCTGCTCATTCTGGAGGACGTATAGAATGAAAAGAAAAGAAAACATAACAGCAATGTCAACCCACAAAGTTTTAATATCATTTGGGTTTTGTGAGGAAAAAACACAGAATGCTGCTTCAGACTCTTTGGGTGCTGGGTGTTTAAAAAAAAGACCACCATACAACAGACTTCCAAACAACTAGAGCTTAAGATGGGAATATGCAACCACCATCACAATATGCCCCAGTGAAGGAGAACAGAATAAACGATGTTGTAAAAAAAAAACTCCATCTAACAATACCCAGAAGGGAAATCACCTTTAACACAATAAATCAGCCTTGGTGGCTTTAATGTATTTAGCTCTTTTTGGAAATCTAGGAAATGACCTGGAAAGTCTCTATCACCAACCACCTGAAGACACTCTCACTGAAACTGCTGGCAAAGCATGAAACATGATTAACAAGGAGGAGGAAAAAGAAGAAGAGGAAGAGGAAGAAGAAGAAAGAAGCAACTTTATAACAGTCAACAAAAGTAAGCTTTCAAACTTTGGCAAAAAGTAATCACTTAAAAACAACAAGTGCATTCTTCAGCACACTCAAACCATTGTTTATATTCCATAGAACAACATTACATATTTCCAAAAGGTAACAAGACACTTTTCTTATGGGCAAAAAAAAGAAACTGAAAAAAAGACATTAATTTTAGGAAGGAATAGACTGCATCCATTTTATTAGGCATGCAGTTCATTTCACTGTGCAAGCTCATTAATGATGAGTAATGAATGAAGCAATCTTACAAAAAATTTTTTTTAACTCAGATGTTCAGTAATGATCCTCTACAAGATAAAAGACAGGACAAAGGGGGTAAAATGATGACAAAAGACCTCTCTACGGAGTATTCATACTGTGGTGGAGATGAGGGGGTGCACAAGGTTGAAAAGTTAGTACGGACAGGATCATTTCAGGAAGATCCTCGTCATGCCATGCAGGTCTCCAGAGACTTGACACAGACGTAATACTGTTACCTGGATAGGCCTGAATCCTCCCTTGGGTATTGAAAGCAGGAAAGAGAAAGAAGCCAATAGGGAGTACACACTGGTGAGATTTAAGCAACCATACACATAAAATGAAAACTGCTCAATTATTTCCATCCAACAAAGACAGCGACTAATCTGTGAGCCACTTTGGTCATCGACAGACGCTAATTTAACAGAACATAGCCTCCGAATGACGTGTGATTTGATTTGTGAATGAGTGGGCATCAACATGGAAATGTCAAATCATTTTTTTGACTGATGCCATGTGCCACCCATGCACATCTTTAAGCAAAATTCCCTCAAGAATTTAAGGTCCGACTAAAAAATCATTGCATAAGGAACAGCTTCACCTTCCACCCTGTTCTCGCCCACCTTTAACTGTAAAAGGTCAATTCATGCTGATCATGAATGTTAATGCACAGAAATGAAAGAATATGATCCGAGCTCCTCCGGATGAGAAAATCTTTGTGGTCCCTGAACATTTGTTGCACCTGTGCATCCATCATGAGGCACAAATTCCACCTAAGTGTTTTTATTCAAAGCAACAGGAATTATTACTTCACATACAGCTAAGTAATAACTACACTGCACTGGTTATGAAAATTGCTCACCACAGCACCAGTTGTCCGTTTTGAAACCATTCAGTGGTGCAACATGACTGACTGCGAAGAAGAGGATATGAACCATGTGAAAGTAAAAATGTATTGTTCTTGGGTAACAAAAGCCCAAAGTGCCCTTTTTTTCTTTTGAACATCATTTTATAATAATGACAACACATTTTTCTAAATTATACTGTGTTGCTAGTATGAACTACCCATAACTCTACACACTGAAACTGAAAACAATTAATACTAACCAAGCACAAGCACTTTTGATAGTTCTTTTTTTCTTTTTTAATTATGGAAGACTATGCATTTTCTCTTTTAATCATGTGTGTGAGACTTGGTGCCAACTTGCATCCTAAGCGATCAAATCATAAGTGGTCAGCTCTGAGTACACGGGTTAACACCTGGTGTTACTTTATGTCTCAGCATGTGTTCTGAATACTTGTGACGAGATCTCAGTTAACAGCTCTGTATGCAAATAAACATGCAGCCTGTATCTTACAGTCAGCTGAGCAACAAACAGGACATCTGCAGGTCTACCATGTTTCTGGAGAATCGCAATGACCTGTACTATATCATTATCCAGACAGTAACATCACCATCTTTTGTTTCCTTGCATAAAATCACTTTTACCTGGTTTAACATGCAATGACTACAGATCTACATGAAGAACAGAGAAAACTGCTGCCACAGTGATCCAACAGTCCCTGTCAAGCTACAGTGTGTAATTATCATGACCTGTTTTGTCAAATTTCTAGCAAAAATGAATGATATTTCAACCATTAAGATGATTCACTCAGAGGTAAAATTCTGATTAACAGAGTAATTTACTCCGAGAAGCTCTAGAAATTTGTTTTCGTGATAAGTCACACTGGATTTAGTCAGATCCTTCACATACAGGCATGCACAAAGAGTTTGCTTCAAATCCAATGAAGTAATAGAAGAAGCTCTTAAAAATGATACTCAAGTGGAAACAGACTCATTTTGCCCAAATCTATTTTCTTTTTAAATCATTATGGGCCCTTTTCTGTGTATTGAGTGTGTTTCAGGACAACAATGGCTGTTTTCTCCATGAACATAAAAGGACCACTGTTCTGCTTCATCTGCTTTCCGATTCCACTTCCGTGGTGGCACAAGAAATCTCAGCGCCAGTTTGTAACAGCCAGAGCATGCACTCGAGTGTGTGTACACACACACACACACTACCGCCAGCAAATGCACTTGTTAACACTTTGGCATCAAACTATTAATAGTCTGTTTAAAATGTGTCCACACAGAAGCATCCAGAAGGTGATCAGGATAGACAACGAGTTACACCGGGTAAATAACGCATCGCGGGGCAGCTGTGTCAGGGAGATAACAGGAAGCCACATGGACTGAATGTCAGCACCCAGACACATCTAAAGACTAGGAAAGTAACACAAGGTAATACACAAACGTCACCATTAAACTACTAGACAAGAGCACATTTACATACCCTCCAAAACCTGCTCATGTTGTTTCTGCGCGTGTCAACTCTTAGTCATGAACACAAACACACACTTTGGCCAGTCAACACACACTACTCCCTTGAATGCTGCCTACCTGAACACTAGCTGTCCTTTAACACCCTCTTTTGCAGAACACAGAAAAAATGAATGCCAACTGATGATAGTTTTTCTATTTTTTTGTTTAATCTGCATCTTCATACTACACTTGTAGTTGTTGATCTAGAATTTGGCAAGTAGTTGTTAAGAAATCTACACTACAAAGCTCTCAGTCAAACAGCAATAAAACACTGAGGATAACTGTGATACTTTGGTGTCACTACTGGCAACAAATGGTCTCATGAGGGTGCAACAGTAAGAAGTCTGACAGATTTAGCTTTAAGCACCAAAGTAACAGCAGCTACGTTCACATGGAGCACTTCTGATCTGAAGAAATATCCAATCAGAATAAAAAATGTGTCATGTAAATATGTCAGCTGGAATCTCTGATCAGATTGATTTCAATCGGAGTGATTAAATATTTGTCCGTGTAAACGTAGCAAATGTTCCCATTTCTGTTTTCAGGTGTGAGGCCCCATCTTTGTTGGACCAGTTTGCCAGCATGCTTTAACCTCTCTTTGCATTCGATCAAAGACTACACAAATAGCCTGGGCACAGACTTTTGAACCCATTCACACCACAGAGCTCCTTGCTTTAGCGAAGTCATATGTTGCAGTGGTTTCTTGGTTGAAAAACACTAAAGAAAAGAAAAATAACAATGTAAAAACAGGGGAAGTGCACACAATGTTTGATAGAAACAATAATGCCCAGTTTCTAAATCGGGAGAGGGGAACCACCAATAGTCTGTGGCTAAATTAGAGCTCGAGATCTTTACCCGGACCCGTTGGATCCTGACAGTTCTGTCATGTTAGGGCTTCATTTTTAACATTTTACAGGGACTTGCCCAGTAAATGAGCAGTCACATGATGAGTTTCAATTAGCAGGAGAAAGATGCGGAAATAGATTCCTATTTTATTTCTTTGTTCCAACTGGCCTGTAGCTTATGTTAGTCCTGAAAAAGTTATGTTAAAAAATGTATAAATGACTCATTCTGGACAAATGGCAAAAGAGCTGTGTGCGTGCACACATTTGACCAATGTCGGCCTGTAGACTGGTTCAGGCTTTTATAAAGCTTTCAATTAAAATCTCGGGCTCGGGCCTTGTCGGGCCTAACTTTTATGGCCCGATTAGAGCTCGAGGCTGAATATCCTAAGAGTCAAAATTGAGAAATATGGATTGAACAAATCTGAAATGCTCCAAGGGTTTTTTCACATGCAGCCCCAAAAGTTGGTACCCAAATTATAAAATGAATTCCAATGGTTGAAAATATCTGTTTTTAGACAATTGAATAAGGAGGTACACTCTACCCCTACAGTCTTTAAAGGCCTGCCCAGCAAATAATAAATACTTTGTTATAAAAGAGTGATATCACTGCCAAATTATATTGACCCAATAATGAGGCCAGCAGTATTTGCACATAGGTTTAGGACTTTGACTTCATACTGATGCTAACTCTGATATCAAGCACAGAATGCAATTATCCTGTCCAATGAAGGTGAAAACCTCGAACCACTCAGAGGCAGAAATGTTCAGGTCATGCCTTTGCCTTTCTTGGGAACAAATTAAATTAAGGCAAACAGCTGAATTTGATACATAACACAAAACAATTTTGCAGTTTGTGTAAATCTATGTCTGAAAAATATGTGGGTCCTAGATTGTAGAACTACATATGTCCTGCACTACACTACAGATACCAAATTGTGGCAGAAACATTTGTCTGTAGAGGGAAGGTAAAAACAGACTGATAATTGAAATGGTGTATGACAAGCAGACAATTCTGTTACTGTGGATACTTGATCATTAATTTTTCCATAATCAGACTTATTCATTTTTCTCAAACAAAAACTTATCGAGACTATCAAGACTATCACATTTCAAACTCAATATTAGAACTTATTGATCTACAAGAGCTCAAAACATGAGTTAATTTTTCTACTCCAAGATTAACTCTGGGAAACACACAAGCATCACTGCAATCAAACATGATATACTAAATGGAAATGATGGAATGAACTAAGAACAACCTCTATTTAGAAATAATGGCAAAATGACTAGAAACACCCTTCACACATGGCTTAATATCACAGCAGCTTCTGATGATAATCAAGTTATTTGTCCATTTCCAAAACACTTAAAGCCTTTCAAATATGAGATATATTTTTTAAGAAAAAGCAGACACCCCACAATCAGCCCTTTGTCAGGAAGACCAGCAAACTGCTTTGATGATGATGATGCAAAAGAGGGAGCAGGAGGGGCATTCAGCGGGGGTAAATTACCTGATGGTGGGTTGGTCGAGGGCCCGTAGCAAACTGGTGGGGGAGGGATGAGAGGTCCAGCAAGGAGATTGAAGCAGTGATGGCAAAGCGGGAAGTAGAAAGAGCATAAGAGAGAGACAGATACAGTGTAAGATGAGTGAATGGAGGCAGACGCTTGGAAATACAATACAAAACCACAGAGCAACAAAGCTTAAAAGACACATGGCGGCACATGATGATGCAGGACCAGCCCTAAGTCTCAGCATGTATTTGGAAAGAAGAGGTTCCAATTTTCACTTGACAGCATTAGATATATTTGGTTTATGCAACAACTAAAATATTTTGCACAAGAAATTAGTTTAAGAGAAAATAAAATATATAAATTGTATTATGTGAATCACACTCTACTAAAATGTATACTAAAATGCTATTTATAGCAGGCTTTACCGATTTAATCATACAGTTTGAGACAAAACTTAGGCTGTTTTCATACATGTAGTGGAGTCCTAAAATCTTCTAGAGGTGTTTCAGAAAGGTGATACAATGTTGCAGCAAATATGCTGGACTGTTTCTTGCCCGTATGCGAGTGTGTATGCCGGTTACAGTCGCTTTTTTTCTCTTTTCTTGTGGCCTGTACGTTGCTTTTCACCTGCTTTTTTGCTACTGTGGATACATTTATATACATGCAATATTAATATAACAAAGCATTTCAAATACTATTCCCATGGTGTTATATGAAGGCAACAATGATTTTTTTACAGCATAATTTCCACATAATGTCTGCATTTCCTTTACGCTCTAGACAAATGTTCCTTTGCATTTCCAGTTAGGAGAGTGCATCTACAGAAGGAAGTCTGGGCCAAATTGTCAAAATATCTTCCTTAAAATCTCTGGCATGCGTGAAAGCGGCTATACAGTATGTCTAAATGTACACTGACTGAGGTCTCCTGATGGGTGCTGTGGAAAAGAAAAAGTTGAATAATAAATAATAATATGTAAAATATGGGTTTTTTTGGTTTGTGTTTTAACGAAGCTTTTTGGTAATATATTTTTCACAAAACATTTTATAGTGCTGACCATTATGCAATGTCTTTCTTTAGTGCTAAATTTAAAAAAACAAAGAAAAAAAGGGGGGAAAAACACACATTTATTTAATAAAAATAATTCCACAATTTAAAAAGCCAATGAACACGAACAATGGCATAAAATCTAACAGAAGCCCCATAAAAGCTTAGATGTTTTCTACCAACTGAGCATTGATTTGAATAATCCAAAAAACTACTAAACTGGTGTTTCCTTTTTCTTTGTGTTGGATAGGCACCATAAATACACCCAAATGAGTCCCCCTATGAGCCAAACTGTTATGGTTTGATGACATTTAAAGTTCCCTACTATTCATTAATTGTTTAAACAAATACTGATATAGCGTTTGACAAGATCAAGCAAAAATCCTTTCATCCTTTAATCCAACACTCACAAAACAAGGTGAATGCTCTAAGCAGACAAATTATATCTATTTTTGAGGATTTTCTATTAAAAGTAAATGTCCACACTGAAACTTTGTGTGCTCAGGTTTCCAGAAAATTAATTTTCCATGTGCCAACAGCAAACCAGCGATGTAACCACGCACAAGTAGCCTATAAGCATACAACGAGACCTCATTAAATCAATACAGCCCATGTTTAAGCACCTCACCAGCATGATCAAACTAAGATTAGCCAACACCTGACAAGCTCTTAGAGGCTTCTAAACACAAGATCTCTTTTCCATTTACTGGGTGATGTCTCTTTCTACAAATATACCCACAATAAACCACAAGTTCATGGGAGCAGGACTGCTGGAAAGCTAGTATCGGAGAGAAACTCACCGGGCGACTCTGTGGCTGTGCATTCATTGGCTGTGTCTGGGTAGAATACACTAAAGGAGCGGAGCCAGCATTTTGCCCAGGGTTGTATGGAGACTGTCAAAAGAAGAAAAGGAGACACAGAAAGAGAGGCTTTGTTGTTTACTGACCAGAAAACATAAAGCAATCAATCATGACATTTCCGACATACAGGAGCAGAAACTCCAAACAATACACCGACCATCCAGCAATAACCTTCACTACACGTTGCTGGGAGAAAGTCTGTTCAGTGGGAGTTTTATGTAGTACACAGATAATTGGTACCCTCAAGGACCACAAATCCTGCGTTCCTTTATTCTTCACCAAGTGTGGCAGAGGAGGATTTAAGCAGTTCTTTTACTTTTCTTTGAGCTGCCGCTATGTTTATAACTGAAAATGGTGCTGCCTGCCAGGACTATTTATAGAAGGCTGGTGGGACATTAGAGCTGCTAGGGTGAGGCAATTGGCCACTGGGCTATAACGGTAAAGAGGAACAACTGGATTCTTCCGAAGTAGTGTGACACATTTCCAGAGATGCCGAGTCACGATGTCAACATGCCTGTAAGTGAGAGCAGCAAGGCGGGTGCAGATGCCAGCATTGCTGCAGCGTCACCATCTGATCGTGTTTGTATCTGTGTGCTAAACGGATTGACCTTTTATAGCTGCAGGTACTTTCCCAAATAAAAAGGGGTATTCCACTTGGATGTAACACATACCCTAACTAAACGGGGACAAGACTGAGTGAATAATTTAATACTACACAGCTGTGATTTATATTCTTTTGGTAACGCTTTGTCATTGTTCAATCTTGTCTTGATCACGCATCTATTTAGGTCACTGAAATCAGACAAAGAAACTCCTGCTTGACTCTAATATTAATATTCAATACTTGACTAACCTTCAAGTGAATTAATCTTTCCAAAAAAAGTGTGTCTAAAAGGTCTAAAAAAGAAAACACATCCTCTTTTAGCGTATTATTCCACAGACTTTTTCCACAACTTCTACACCATAGAGTTCCTTATATGCAACAGAAACCCAACGGAGACCCAACTTAATGGAAGTCATATGATGTAGATAAAATATTCCTTAACACTGGTGGTCAAATAAAATATTACAGATTCAAACTTATGCTCTATGAGTTTTATATTAGTGTGGTGCTTTTCCACAGTTATCAAAAATACAAGTCAGAGAAGTATTAAAAGTGTGTTTGTCCATGTTACGTGTTTAGCATGTGACGGACTTGCAGCAAGGATCGAATGATCACGTTCCTTTTGCCACATGCATGACATGTTTGCCCAGTTTCGATTCTTAACCAGACTAAACAAGTAGTATATCCAGAACACAGATGTGTGTTAAGAGTTTGTGAAAAATCCGCTTGATACTACTATAACGTCTCAATTTAGAACACTTAGATTGTCTAACATACTGGCAAGAATTGGGATCACCTGCAAATTATCACTAAAGTTATTGAACAGCTGTTGTTGGAAAGAACTGACTGGATTCTTACAGATAATAGCGGTCCATATCGACTAAAGAAAAATGTGATCTTTTGCTTCGCTTGAACACTCTGTCTCCACCACTGTGTGTGTAATATGCATAATCTGTAATCAGTGTCCTCATGATAACATGTTTTGTTATGACAGTCAAACAAGCACATTAGGACTGTGTTGGCCAAACTAACCTACTTTGTACTGGTCTTA
>JAOXYM010000003.1:13970625-13982963 GCA_028567055.1 Leptatherina wallacei | reverse complement strand
AAGAAAAATGTGATCTTTTGCTTCGCTTGAACACTCTGTCTCCACCACTGTGTGTGTAATATGCATAATCTGTAATCCTTATAGACTTTCAGTGTCCTCATGAAAACATGTTTTGTTATGACAGTCAAACAAGCACATTAGGACTGTGTTGGCCAAACTAACCTACTTTGTACTGGTCTTATTACTGCGTTAATGTAACTGCAGCACTTCAGTTGTACCAACTTGACATTGATATGTAAACAGGGTCAGGCAGCTGATTTGTTCGAGTAACACTGAAGGGAGCTCTTTTGTATATTAACCTAATGTTCTGCTGCCGTCAGATTAATGGGAAGCATAAGGTCTGAAAGGTCTGACTTTTTTTTTTATCATATACTGTAAACATCTAAATTCCAGCATAATAGGATATATGACTCATTGCTGTCTAAGAAATGTAGTCAAACAGAAGAGGACAACATTTAATTAAAAGATGTGAAAAGCAGATGTCAGTAACGACCAACAATACATGCTATGAATAGATGAAAGCCTGAAAAAAGGATATAACCATTTGAATTCTTTTTTAATCTAGTGAATCTTTAAAACTTTACAGACATTTATTGTAAGATTCACTTAATCAATAAAAAATGTGCCATTTTGTCACACAATGACACTAGGGGTTGGTATTGTTAAGAACCTCACGATTCGATTTGGATTCTTTGGGTTGTGATTCAATTCAAAATTGATTTGATTCGATATTCATTTAAATGCTTCGATGTCGATTCAGTACGAAGTATACAGTCCCAACCAACGGTTGTTGCAGAGCATTTGCATGGTGTCGGCAGGCTTGTTGTGTTACTGCAGTACTTTAAGTCTGCCTGGTACAGCTTACAAAAGACCTCACTTTCATCTATTTACCGTGTTCCGGATTTACAAGGGAATCCAAAATGACCCCAAACACCAGATTTAATAGTTGAAGAAGCTGGCTTTACGCTGATGCTTGCCTTGGTTGCCATTGAGTTGTCGTTTGATCCAATGCGGCCTCCTGACATACAACGTGAATAACACACACAGCGCCCCCCCACCGGTCAGGAGGTGAATCGATTCAGAGGATTTTCCGAATCGATATTGAATTGGGAAATATTGTGATGAATCAATTAATCATTACTTTTACCCACCCCTAGATCACACTGAAAACCCATTCACCAATCCCCCAACACATATCACAGACAGAAAGTGGACAAATGAAGAAAGGTAAAACAACAGCAGCAACAAAAAAAAACACTAAATATGCAGCGAGGATGACGGCGGCCGCAGTGAAAAACTCACCCCTCCGCCTGCCTCCCAGCCCTTAGGGTAGCGATATGGGGAAGCTGTGGGTACTGATACCTGAGAAAGCGCCGGGGAGTGGGCATGACCAGGCGGGGTTCCCGCCAAGTTAGGGTGTCCCTTTGTAATGTCGTGAGCAGGGTAAGGAGAGCCAGCATGCCTGGGTACCTGCATGAGAAAAAGGCAGTACAGTTAATTAGACACACAAAATGAGATGTGTGAAAGTGATGCAAAGGAGGAACAGTAGTGTTGAGACTCAACAGATAATTAGTCCTCCCTCCTGCTGAGGAGTGTTTATTTAGCACTAGAGCAGAAGGATTAGTCCCCGTATGTGTGCAGAGGTGAAGACCTGTGGTCGATGGAGCCTGCTGGGATGTGCCAAAGACTGGCACAGCAGGCTGCAGAGCTCAGACTGCACTGTTAAGATATTGCCTAGCCCTAAGTTGGTTTAGTAATCACATTATGATCCAACCCATCTGGAAGAGATAGAGCACCTGGTGCAATAGATATAACAAAGTCATGCTTAGCCAGAGCTTCAAAATGTGCTGTATGTGTTTAACAACAGTCATGTGCAGTAACATTACAGCACCTGAAATAGTCTCAAACTCATCTTTCAGGACTAATCTATAAGAAGCATATCTGATAGAATCTATCCTGAACGGTTTTTGGACATACATTTTAAAACAGTTCTTTTTATATAACATGGAGTTTAATGAATGGCATACAGTCTCTGTGTGCACACAGTTAACTTATTCATGCTACTCATAAGTGCTAGGTAACAATAACAATTTTTAATTGCAACTAATCGCATGAGTTTCTCCAATTAATTACATTGTTGAGCACAAAATTCAACGATGATTCAAAAGTATTGGTTTGCAAACATTTATAGTAAAAGAACCTCTATATAGGAATATATCGGTTACACTCTGTGTATCCCAAGAAGCTTTACGTGCAATATATAAAATGGCTACAATGTAAAGATAGAGAATAAATTGTCACAGCAGCATTTTAAGCCATCTACATGTGATTTTCTTCTTACTTTAGCTTCCCTCACTCACAGCAGACAGCTCAATCCTCCGCCCATCCACAAAACTATCTACCTGGGTAGCTCCATTCTCCAGCTCTCTTTCTGATGATCAGTGTAACTCGCGTGTGTGTGCACACGGCACAGCATGTACAGACATGACATGACACTAGCTAGCTAGTTTACAAGCATTTAACGATGGAAGCTGAATGTAAGACATTAGTTTTAAGCAGTAATATGCCTCAGAAATGACCAAGAAACTGACTGTTGAGCTGTGCACGTTTCCCGATGGACAATGGGGCAAGGAAACTCCTCTACCTGCTTCCCCTCCAGCTGTTCTTATCAATGAATAAGAGCAGACGTCATTATTAAACTACATATTTCTGTCTGATTGACAGGGGGTGGATGCAATTTTCTAAACGTGCGCTCTCTATAAGCTGGTCCGGTCGAAGTGTAGCTCACCTGTGTTTGCATGCAACGAGGAATGTAGAGACAAGACACTATGTTAACATGAGAATAAGATCAATAAGATCCAGCTGTGAGTTTCTGATAATAAAAGAACAAAAAATAAACCAGTTCAAGAGGAAAAATGACTTCTGTTGTGATCTGCTGTAAAATAAAAATAACCAAAATAATAAAGATATTTCAATATAAAATAAATGAATGAAAAAGTATATTATATTACATTACATTATATTAACTTGATCTTCCAGGGACGGCGTGGGTTAATGTAAGGGAGTTGTGATGCCCCCCTTATATAATGGCTGGGGGAAACACTAGCATAACAATAGCCATATTCACTTTATACGGTAGAAGTTAAAATATTTCTTGTAAGTCTCAATCTAATAAAATCAAATATATGAAAAAGATGGATAGGAATCTCAGGATTTATTTGTCAAAAAGGTAACAAATCAGCAGTATGAATTTCAAAGCTGTGTGAACCTCTCTTCCTTCTAAACACAGAAGGAATGTATCTGATTTCCAGCCATCAAGATGCATTTCCCTACTGACAGACAATAAGCAAGATTAGAATCTCATGATTTCTTTAATGAAAGGGAGGAAGTGACGTTTCAATAAGAAACAAAGAAAATGCACCCAAACTTCTGTAAATATTCAGTTGATCTACAACATATTTTCTCCTAAAATACCTGTTAGGACAGATCCACATACACATTTTGCCTGATCAGTTACAAGGCAAAAACATACATTGTAGGGAGGGGGAATGAAAAAACCCCAAACAAATAGGCACTGCCTCTAGCATTACACGGCAGCACCTGTGCCCAACTGGACTCACAACAGTCTGACTAGCACTTAATTATGATGTCTCCTCTTGTTTGATTCCATGCTTGTGTTGTTCTCACTCTCAGATGTAAGTCGCTTTGGAGAAAAGCGTCTGGCGAATGACTGTAAATAGAATAGAATAGTATAGAAAAACATTGTGACCAATGTTTCTGTTTTGTGCGCCGATACTAGAAGAATGTACGAAGTTTAACTGTTTGAACTGGTCCGACAGCTGTCTTTATTTCTATTCAACACCATCAACCAATGGTTGTAACAACAGGTGAGGTCAGCACTTTCGCTCTGGTCTGATGCCCAGCCCTAATACTTATTTATATTTCAGTTAGAGAAAGCATGATGTAAAGAAATAACAACACTTTGCAATCAAAGTTGTTGTTGAAACTCATCCATTTGTTTAATTATTCAAAAGGTACAGCGTGTAAGAATTACTGACATCCAGTGGCAAAGATGGGCATAAAAATTACTTCAAATGCCAAGCACAGTTGTGATTCACATAAATATCGCAATTTTTTGTTTCACGATTTTTAAATTGATTTTAGGTGTCCTAAACCTGTAACTTGCCCCAAAATTCAACAGTCTCTCTTCCTGGCCTCCTCAGACACCGTTTTCACCTTCTTACTTCGTTCAGCCATGACAAACTTTAAATGAAAGAAGAGGAAAAAGTAGCACAAAGCTGAGCCCTCTGTGTTTATAGAGGGGGCGCCGTAAAGCAAAGCGCTCCAGGTCACATGATCCCATGAGAGACAGATCCGCTCCTGCTAAGTTACAATCTCGGGTTTCTGAAGAACGCAGCCCCCTCAGAGCTCTGACACATGTCAAACACTGTATATTGACCCCAGAAATCATCCATCATCACTCAAATTAGGCTCATATTTGGGTCAAAAGATACAGCCCTATCTGTCAGTGGTTAAATTTCTTTCAGACAAAAACATGATTTCATCTGGGTTTGGGTCTAGTGGCCTCAGGTGCAGTGATGATTGTACCACAGGTAAATATGCTGCTCAAAAGGGGAAAAAAAAGAACCCATAATCATTGTCATGTAACTCAAAGTCAGTCCAACTTCTTCACTGGACAGATGGATATCCCAGAAGTAACACTGATTGTGAATCAATTTCACCTGCTGTTGTACAAATGGAACAGACAACAGGTGGAAATGAGGGGCAAGTAGTAGGACAACCCCTATAAAGGAATGGTCCTGGAAGAAGTTGGCCACAGACCATTTCCCTGTCTTCATCCTTTCTGGCTCATTTTTAGTCACCCTTCCATTTTGCTAGTGCCCTCACCACTAGAGGTAACATGAGGCAATGTCTGCAACTTGCAGAAGTTGCTCAGGTAGTGCAGCTCATCCAGGATGGTACATCAATGCATGCTGTAGCAAGAAGGTTTGCTGTGTCTCCCAGCACAGTGTCTAGAGAGCACGGTGGAGATACCAAAAGACAGGCCAGTATACCAGGAGACGTGGAGTAGGAGGACAGCAAACCAGCAGCAGGACCGCTATGTGCTCCTTTGTGCAAGGAGAACACTGCCAGAGCCCTACAAAATTACCTCCAACAAGCCACTAACGTGCATGTTTGTGCTCAAACTGTCAGAAACTCCATTAAGGTCGTAAAATGGCTTGATGTCTACAAATGGGGCCTGTGCTCACAGCCCAACACTGTGCAGCTTGATTGGCATTTGCCAAAGAACACCAGGGGCCTCATGTGCAAAGGACTGCGTAGCTTTCATACTGAAAATTGGTGTATGACCAAAACTGGTAAAGTACGTAGACCAAAAATATTCAGATGTATGAATCTGTGAATGACCCTTGTTCCAGCGCATCTTTCCTTGATACATCAGAACTGACTTACTGACTAATGAGAAACACACCAGAAAAGTCAAAAAAAGAATTTAACATAATATGAAACTGAAGTGGTTGAATCAGAGGTGGAGGAAAGATAAAATAGCTGACAAACACTTGTTGCGTGTTGAAGATCGGTGGACAGAGTTTCCCAGCATGCTTTGCGTGTGTTCAATAGCCTAATACTTCTGTAAGTTCTGTGTGTTCTGATTAACTTAAATACAATAGTTTTCAGGTATAGTGCAGTAATCTGTGTTATTCTGTTTTACTGCTTGTTCTTTGTGTTACAGTAAGTGATGTGAAACCATTATTCAGAAGGTAACTAGAGTTAGACTGTCTTAAATACACCACTGTCATTGTCACAGTGTGACCGACTAAAAATCACACGATCTTAAAATGTGGTAATGGTCTGCCAGCGCATGATTGAACATTATGATAAATTATGCAATTTTGTTTTATTTGATAATCGATCTTCCGCTGATAATGATGCGGTCTCTAAACAAGGCGCTGTGAAGTGGGATCCAGTGTTGTTTATGATTTATTAAAACAAATACATAGACTGCTGTGGGCGGTATGCCAAAAAAAAACAACCAAAAAACAGCCAAAACTGCTGCAATAAGCTGCTAACAAACACCTCTACGTCACTCACAAAGCTGGAATGGGAACATCACATCATACCATTATGGTCCAAATGAAGAAAAAAAACATGGTCTGAAACCAAGCTTAGTGTGAAAAGAAGGAATGCTGCACATTAGTGGATTGTTGCAGCCTCAGGAGGAGGTTCAAAGATGATGGAGCCTCCATTGTCATAAAAACTTTCTGAGTCTCTGCCATCACCAAATAAGAAAAAGTGGAAACTGAATAGTGTCACGGAGAGGCCATGGGTGAAGAGTTATGGGTCAGTAGCTGGACATGGGAGGCACACAGACACCTCAGACTTTAACTGCTGAGGGACAACCGTCTGACCACGTCCTAACCAACACTGAGCTGGAATCCCTAACAGACTTGACAGCTGAGATTAAACAATTGACTCAGACAAATCGCACAGTCAGGAATTTATCAAGTGTTTTCCTCTCCATCAGTATGATCAACCAACACTACAGCGTGTAAATATGGGCATGCTTTGCAGCCAGTAGGCTACTCAATGATGACTGCCTGACAAACAAAAATTATCCATTGGAAAATTAGTTTTAATGAGGTCAGTTTTGTCTTGGTGTAAATCATCAGAGCTCAAATGCATTTGGTTTCATTGTCCAAGTCTATTTTGACTTTAGAAAGTTTACAGTAACATATTTCAGTGTATAAAGGATAGTTTCAGTACTTAGTTGGGGATTCTTTGTCCATAAACAGGAATTGAGGAGGCATTTCCTCATGCCAATTTGGAGAAATGAAGAATTTAAGGGTTGTCATGACGAGTTACGAGTTAACCTGAATATCAATCTACCTAATATACCTTTGAACTATCAAGAAGAGCAATCACAGTGCTCACCTGATGTCATGTTTGGAGCTTTTAAACCAGGGGTGGTCCTCAAGGGCCACTGTCCTGCAAGTTTTCAATGTTTCCTGCTTCAACACACCTGACTCAAATTAAATGGTTCCAACAGCCCATGAAGCTCTGCACAATGACTCGTTAATTTGAGTCAGGTGTGTTGGAGCAGGGACACACCGAAAGCCTGCAGGATTCTGGCCCTCGAGGACTGGAGCTGGACAACCCTCAAACAAACTGTACAAAAAATGTAAAGGTACATCGAGCCGTGTTGCACATTATGATGGGAGGAATGCTCTCCCATTACCTCCATCTGCAACCATTGCTAATGGGCAAGATCTAGTTTTGGTCTCAAAATGGTTAAATCTAGAGAAGAAGAGATTTGGAGGAATTGAATCCCACAGGAACTGAATGCAAGATTGGCTAATTAATTAACCAAAATCTGATCCCCATTTTTGGTCAACTTAAAACAATTAACTACAATTCTTCCAATACATTTAGCAATGTGTTTCTTTATGGATTCATGCATTTGTTTTAATGATTCACTTAACTGATAATAAAGTTGCGCATCAAAACTTATAAATATGCAATTTATTTAACATGCGGCGGACAGATACGTTTCAAATCTGAATAAGAGTATTATGGATTCCTGTTATTTCAGAGGATTATCCTACAGTTTAAATGTATAAAAAATGTCCTGAAGTTTTAATTAAAGGTCTGCGAATATAAAACACACCCCAGGGCTTTAAAGAGACACTACTCAACTTATGCCATTTTCTCAGTGACGTGCCCCCTATCGACGGCTAATTCGGCATCCATGTTGCATTCTACCTGCACTCTCTCCAGACAGTAAAAAAAAAAAAGAAAAGAAAAAAAGAGTTTTATCTTGACTCTTATCTCTTGCCCTCTCTGGCTCTCTTTTGTTCCTTTCTTCCTCCGATAACTTCTTCTAACATTTCTTTGCTGAATCCGCCAGTGCGCGTTCGAAATGGCCGGTTTGTTTGCATCCACTTGCCACGTGTGACGCATGCACAAAGTGAAACCCCATACGTAAGCGTCCCGGTTAAAAAGTTGCATAGTGCGGTTTCTCAACCTGCTGGGCCGCTCTAGAAACGCACATAAAAGATGTCATTGTGCCATCAAACAAGTCCGGATTGCAAAGTTTTAAGTTATAAAAGTTACAGAATAGGGCTTTAACAATGTACATTACTCCAATACCAAGACCAAACCACCTAAACAAGAATCAAGAATCTTTTATTGTCATTATGACAAGCACAATAAAATTTTGTTTAGCAGTTCTTGGCTTAAAACACACCAAGACACAAAATATAAAGCTGTAAACAATGTCAAGCTGTAACAACAACTGCTCACTATGGGCGATATCCCCTATCCTCTGATTGGCCAAGACCAAAAACAGATCGTTCACTGCACATAAACGATCATATCCCAGTGTGAATGTGCCCAAAGAAAAGTTATAAGTAATGTTAACATCACATACTCTGTATCATAGACCTTCTTTAAATCTTAAAATCTACAATGTCCTCACAAGGTAAACAGTGATTTATCTGTCTTTTGTTTTTTTCTAATCATTTGTTTTCTCAAAGGGTTAGCAATCTGATATACAATTAGTTTCTCAGTAAAACGTGTAATCTCCTCCAGTTTGTGGCATGGCTGCTGCAGCTATGGGCTGTCACAACTGCAGGTGCTGCTTGTTGCTGCAGCAGCCCTGACACACCAGGGAATGAGACACCATACTGCAGGAAGAAAGCGGTAAGCACACACTGAGCTGGCCAAAACAACCATCTTTTTGCTTTTTTTTTTTCCAGCTTGATTTTGTCCCTTTAACAAACATTGAGATTAAGAGAATTAAAAGCTGCTTAAACACCACTACTGACACCACCATTTGAAATCTAGCATATCTAAATGTAACTTAAATTATCATGCATGTCATGTCAAATTCTACTCGTCTATAGAATAACACCCTCAAGCATTTCTGCATCTTCTCTGTATGGCCCACTTTCCTCAGATGACCTGGGATAAAGCAACTTGGTGCTGTTGCCAGGGGAGGTGCTTGCTCTGCTTTAGGCCAGGAGCTGATTCTGAGGACATCCAGCACAGTGTGATGGAATGGGGGAGGGGAGGTAAGCTGCTGTATGGTTGCTGTACATGAAGAGAAGGGGGGGGGGGGAGAGAAAACCCCACGTCCACCACGTAGAGCATATCTACTACGAAAGGAGCACAGTTTATTTCCACCAGTGTCATCATTCTTGCACACCAAACCCCCAAAAACAAACTTTCAGAGTCTAAAATCACATAAAATCTTAAATGTTTTCAGTAGCCGATACAGAGGCTCACAGCTCAATAGCCTCTCTTCAAGTATAGACTGGCATTTCCTTAGAAATTTGCATAAATTTACTGTACTTTCAATATTTCAGAAATGTTCAGTATTGAAACCCAATTTGTGTTTAAAAAAAAACTGAAGTAAATAGTAAAGGTTGTACTAGCGATGTTACGATTACCGGTGAAATGATAGACCACGGAAAAATTTACAGTTATTCAGTTTTGATTAATTCCGTTTGAATTTTTAATTATCATTAAAACAGTGTTCGATTACCGCACTGTGAAAAACTTACGGTGATACTGCCTGGGAAAGCAGCAGCAGTCCCTCGCACGACACATACAGCGCAACATGTGTTTCCGCTACACAGGTTAGCTGTTCAGTGTCTGTTGCTGCAGTAAGAAGTTAACCAGTATTACACCATGGTCAGGACTGCGCGTCGTGCATTAAAACCATATCATTCAACAGTCCGAGTTGTTTAATCCTTACTTATAGTTTGGGAAACCCCAGGTCAATCCTGAAGTTACCGCTATAAGATAACATCCAGCTTCGTTGTTCAGGCCTCTGCTCTCCCTGTCCACCGTGGTGAGCACACACACATACACATGCGCGAACACACGGGTGATCAGCAGACACAGAGTGCGCGTCGGAAAACACGTCAACCAGCTGAAAATCTCACAAAAATAGGTGTTCAGCCAAAAGGTGTACACAATTAGCTGTAAATTAATCAAAATCTAATTTAATCAAAATCAAATTGAAATACAGTTGTGAATCAAATTCAATCAATTCAGAAAATTTGTGATGATACCAAGCCCGTGTTTATAAGTGTTTTTTGAACATTTTGAGCACTTTTTAACAATACCGCGATAATAATGATAATTGTGATCATTTTGGTCCCAATAACAGTGATATGAAATATTCATACCATTACATCCTGAGGTGGTACAAAAATAAAGGATAGAATTTTTCCTAAAATATGATCACAAAACAGTCTGTAATGAATACCGCATTGTAAGTTTCATTTCATGTGAGAGAAATCTATGAAATGAAACTGAAACTCCTATCTTTCATTGTGCAGAAAGCATTTATGTACAAGATAAATGATAAACTGGATAAAAGGGTAAGCCACACCTGGAACAATAATATCTATGACCACATAACTGAGTTGTCATGACAACTATAACAAAAAAAAACTGGTGGCTAGAGGTTTTAAGTCATGTTAATACTGAAACTAATGTTTAAGTAAACCTTTCTCCTTCAGGTCAGGTCATGTTCTTTCGATTAAGGGTTGTTTGAGAATTTCTTGAATCACACCATCTGTTCTGTGTTCCATTTCTCTTTCTTTGTTCAAGGTAAACATGGTATGCTTGATACAGCTGGAACATGTAGCGTGTTTGGCACTGTTAGCACCTGATGTGAATAGGAAAGGTACATGTGACACTTCAAACTAGCCCTCCACCTTCTCCTTACCCCCCCATAGACACAGAACATCTAGAGGCTTCCTTAGCTGTTGATGTACAATATTACCATGCATCTGATCTTTAAGAATCAAGTGCAAATTACTTAAATCTTAACCAGTTCTCATGAAAGAAGCTGGATGTCATGCGGTTACTAATTAGAGTTAAATTTGGTTATTGTGGGTGGATATAGTACAATAACTAAATAGCCATAGTTTTGTAAATATTTGGTATAAACCCAGCTTTAAACAGATTCTTGTGAAAACATAATTAGGTTTGAACATTAAAGTAAAAACAGAAAGTGCAAGACTCTATAAATTCATTGTTGCTCCATTGGTTACTTGTGGTGAACGATAGGGTTTTGGTCCTGGCCAATCAATGAGCCGGATTTTTTTCTACTTTCTTCTTGGTCAGAGGTCGTTTCGGTCGAGGCAGTTTGGTCCGTACGAGTGAAGAGCAGCGTGAGAGCAGAGCAAACCAAATGAGAGTGAGAAACTTTTTCTTATTCCCTGCCCAATCTAACCAAGGGCGGACTATGCTGGTCTGAATGCCCCTCTAGTTTGTTTGCTCGGAAAGTCCGGTTCATTTGGGGAGGTGTGAACGCATAAACAAACTCTAATGCGGCTAAAAGAAGCAAACTGGTCCACTAACAAACGTAGGTCTTGGTCCACTTTAAGTGAACCTAATGCAGGAAAAGTACTACAACGCAAAGGGCATTGCGGGTTAACACGACCAAAACATACGCGCGTATAGAACGATAGACAGCTCTGACCGGGAGCAATGGCTCGCAGTCGGATGTGGAAGAATGTGGTAAAAGTTCTCCGATAGAAATATGTTCAACCCAAGACTGCTGGGAATTGATGCAGCTCCAAGTTCTGTTCTTATGTGGTGGAAATGGAAGTTGCTTGGCATTGACCAATAGATAAGCCAGTCATCTTCTTCGCTGTTTGCCTTGTCTTATCGTTTAATAATTCTTGATGCAGCACCGCCTCTGCCAAAGATGGGAATATGTTATTCAAAAGGTTCGGTTCGTTTGACTAAGTGCTGTGTGAAAGCAAATTCAGACCAGCTTAATGTCACAACCCTCAACGGAACAGAGTCCCGAATCGTACCAAGCCTAGTGGAATATCCTGGTGTGAATGCACCCTTAAGGATAGTTGAACTTCAGGATGACAGACACATATAGCTCCTAAGCCCACAAGACTAGTCAGACACCATTTGTCCACAAACATAGCCACACACATTCAAATATCTCAAATATTACAGTTAAGTATGTTTAGTTTTGACATAAAAATGTATTAGAAATGCTCTTATTAACCTAATTTAATATCAATATGTAACAAAATTCTAGGTTTTAGGACCAGCACAGCCTCATGGTGTTTGCACATGTGTCTCACATAACAGACATCAATGTTTAAAGATTTTTTTTTTTTCCCAGTGTTGTCGTTATGGTTATTTTTCTTGGTGAGGACAGCTCTTTTAAAGGGAGGGTGTCACTTCATGTAACTTTTTTTTTTCTCACATGGACTTATCAATTACATCAATTGAAATCGATGTGCCTTGTCATCAGTCGAACTTTACTTCCAACGTCGCGT
>JAOXYM010000003.1:13949634-13969192 GCA_028567055.1 Leptatherina wallacei | reverse complement strand
AGTATGTAGCATCTGGGCCATACTTTAATTTGAAATAATAAAAAAAAAAGTTACACGAAGTGACACCCTCGCTTTAAGTAAGGCTGGGCATTTAATTGAAGATTAATCAAAACAATACTAAAGTAATTGCTAATTAACTGTAATTGAGGTAACATGTTCAATTAATCGTGATATTAATTTGAGGTCATATCGCCCAGCCCTTTTTTCAAGTACCACCTCCAACTGACAGATTGCAACAATTCACCGATTAGCCTCCAGGTAAGACCACATTTCAGCACAGGACTGAGGAGAAGACATGAACGGTTGCAAAGTCTAACCAAGCCATACTGCCCGAATCTAGTCAGGTAAACGATCCCTTTCACTGCTGGTGCGCTGGCCTGGTTAAAATAGGAACACCCATAATTACCAATAACAGTTAATGCTATGTTAAAAATTCGACACAGAAAATGTTTATCAACTACTGTGAATGAAACAAGTACGTAGGATGACAACTTAGCAAACCAGCTTTTTGTGGTTAGATCACATTATTTCTTACCATGTAACTAGTCTCCAGCAAACTTAAGTTAGACTCTCCAATTCATAAAAACAAAAAAAAGCTGATTCTCTGTGATTTAAACACATCTTTACAATTCACAAACTGATTTTATGATTTTATCATGCAACCTTAAAGAGAGCATGATTATATTTACAAATTGTTTTTTAGGTGGAGTTTGATTTTTTTTTCTAACCATTTATGTCTATATATTAATAACTGCATCTATAATAACTATAAAACTAAATCAAGTGACTCACGCTGTAGACAGCGACTCCAGGCTGTGGGGGGAAGATTCGCTCGTCCAGTGATGGCTGAACCCGAGGGATTCTGGATAAGGGGTGTGTTAAAGAAAATTCAAGGCAACTGGAGACTAGAGCAAGTTTTGTGTTAGATCAGAGATGAAAAGCTCAACAAGTTCAAATTAGTGTTGTGTTTTCTGTAATCATGTAGCGCACTGTTGAGTCTAAATACTGCCAATTAAACAACAAGAAGAGACTTGATCTAGTCTTGCAGTGCATGTCCAAAGTGCTCCATTAAGTTTAGCAAACACTGACAAAACTCTACTATTAGTTCATTCTATAGTTGTACTTCTTCAAGAATTGCAACCATCTAAGATCCAAAGGGCTATCCTTAAACTCCAATGGCTTGGAGTTTGGTTTAAAGGATCCCCTAACCACCCCTCCCTAAATGCCCCTTCTCTGAGAGTACACTATGTACCTTCAATATTTTGCAAGAGTTAAAAGGAAAATCTGAAATGGATTTCTGGGCTACTTCAGGCAGAAGGGACAGCTGGAAAATAGGATTAGACAAACTTTCATCCCTTCCAAATGAGGAGTGAAAGTACTAACTACATTCAATATCAAATCTCTTTTTTTTAGAACAGTGTAATGATAATGGGTTCAAGATTTTTCTACTACTCTTTGTGAGAGTTATAAACCTGGAATGCTTGAGGCTGTATTAATGGTAAAGAAACCATCTTTACGACTTCTGAAAATGTCAGAATGAAACTCACTGGGGTGACATAAGTCAGATATTTGAGAGGACAAAAGAGGGAATGTGTTCAACTCAAACAGCAGAGTGAAGCCCTGTGGTTAGTAACCTGCTCAGGCAGTTGTCTGCAACAGACAGGCTCACACACTGCTGATCACATGGTTTAAGGGAAACCAAACGTCTGGCTTTCTTCCTTTCACCCAAATCACGCCTCCCCTTGCCCTGAGCCCTCTTCCTCTGCTCTGCTAATGCCTGCAGGGGCCGTCGTCTCTCCTGGCCCCCTGCCAGCCCTGCTACTCATTACCCGGCAATACAATGGGGAGAGAGGTAGATAAAGAGAGAAGGGAATCATTTAAAAAAGAAAGAGGGTTGTGATTTAAATGCAGAAGCACAGCAGGAAACATTATCAGTTTCAGTGCTGAGGAATTCATGAAAAACACAAAAAAAACAAAAAACAGAACGCATCCCTGCCTCAATCACAAACACACAGCACACATAAACACACAGAAATGAGTAATAATTAAAGCCTCACACTCTTCACATTGATATGATAGTTCAGGTGAGGACGAGTAGAAAAACTTTGGGGAAGGGACAATCTGCACTGAGATAACCTGAACCGTCTACTCCATTTGACCACTGTTTGGAAGGGGCAACTGCAGTGACTGTGATGACTGAACATGGGGCGGAGCACCTAATGTCAGGAGGTGAAACCAGGGTTAAATCTGCAACAGGAACAGGTGTGAGTCAAGAAGTTCTTAGACACAGGTAGGAAAACCAATTGCAAAAACAAATAACACAAGGGAGGGAAAATACAGCCCAAAAATTTTGGCTGACTTAATTATCTTACAACTGAAGCCAAATTGTAATAATCAGCCCTTTTTTAGAAATGGCTCAAAGCCAGCATGCAGATGCTGGTTTTTCTAACAAGGAAAATACCTGCAGTCTTGCAGAATGTTGTTATGCAACAAACTGAGCATAGCCACTACTGTCACAAATTTCACTTGAGCAGTCTTAAAACAGCACATTTTGAGGAAACACTATTCCAAAGGAAGTTTTCATTTAAGGAACACGGGAAGAGGCTGTTTTAAGCAGAGAACATATTCAGTTTGGTTTTCCCTTCATTCTAGTAAAAAAATAAAAAAAAAAAAGGGGAAAAAAGCCTTCTCATATATGGAAAGGTTTGCTGTCATTTAGTTTTCTGTGGTTTTACTTTTATTAGCATAGACTAACAAAGATTCATCTTAAATCTCTCATTGTAATTATAGTATTATGGTTAAATGGTGTAATTAAAAATGAATAAAAACCTCTTGATGTTAAAGCACTGTCATCCATAAGAGCATGCTGAGAAAACAAAATGTCATGTGATTAAATATAATTTAGTCAAGCCTTTCGTGTGGATTGCAAAGGTCCTCTTTCCCTAACACTAACAATATTTGAGGACAGCAACCACAGAAATATATTTTACTTTCAAGTTGGTAAAATTTGTGTCGAAACAAGTCCATGTCAACCAACTTCCTTGGGGAGATCATAGAGTAGCTTCAACCACCTTCCTCCTTGTCCCCTGAACCCACAGTGACACATAAGCCTCATTTAGGGTAAAGCTGCTGCAGCCAATGCTTCATCATTAGCTTACAGTAAAGCCACTTAAGTGCTGAGTGTGTGGGAGAGAGGGACAGGAGACGACAGGAGGAAATACGGCCTTACAAATAGTAGGGGTGTGATCGGAAGGATGATACAGCTCAATAAAGTGTAATCTGCTATTACTGAATAAATGAATGAATGAATGAATCAGAGCTGTTAACAATCTAGTTAACCATCTAGTTTACTAAATAAATCAGGTGAAGTGTCCAAGAAAAGGTGAAAGAGGTGCAGAGCGAGAGACAAGTTGCGCTTCTGCTGACTAAAGGCTGGTTTATACTCCCGCGGCGTCTGCATCGGGTCGGGTCTGTGGAGCTGACGCAGAGGCAGTGTGTGTTTATACTCTAGCGTAGGGTAAAAGCGCCCTGTTGCCGTTTCTTTTCCGGATCTGCAGGTAGTGGTGGGGTGGGATCTGCCGATAAACTCCACAGGGGAGATTTTTTTAATGGTTTAACAAAACAAGTTTACTATACACATGACATATAGTGATCAGTCTTTATGGGCAGCTCTTAGTAGACAGAGCTGTAGCATAGCCCGTTAATTTTAAACAAGTCCTGGTTTGGCTTCTCCATGGATTTTGCGCACAAAATCAGCAATGTGGCTGCAGAATTAGTGATGTAAACAGTACGCATAGCTGGGATGCACGTCTGGTCTGGAGAGGTGCGCGTCGAGCTTCTGCGGACCTACATGGAGCCTACGGCAGTGATGGCGTAACCAACCTCACGCGGACAACGCGCAAGTACAAACCGGCCTTTAGACTGGTAACATAACACAAATCAAACAGTGCTCTCTGCACTGCCATGGTTGCACACATGCAGTTTCTTAACCATGGAGACCTGTAGGCTGTGAGACATAGAAAAGAAAATGCTACATCTCATTTTGAATGAGCCAGAGTACCTGGAAATCTTTGTGCAGAGGGCTCTAAGTGGAGGGACAGGAAGTGAGTGGAGACGGCCCAGATGGTGCAGATACAAACCCTCCTTCTCCCTGCTGGCTCACTGGCCTCTCACTAACACACATGCACATACACACAAACAGTGTTGGATAAAAGCGAAGCTCACAAAGCTCTCACTGCCTGCCTGCTGTTGCTGAGACTGCTCTTTCACTACAGTATGAACAATAGATGGTGGGTCGGTGGATTCAACACTACCAAACCAAATCTTAAGCAACAATGGCTCTAGGTGCCTTTAGCACACATCCTAGTGATTTTTTGTTTCATATTAAAGGGTACAAGCAATCTGCACTTCTAAAGAGGTGAGTGAAAGCAGTGTTTCCCCAAGGTTTTTTGGCTTTGGGGTGGCAGGTGGCAGGGGGGGGTTAAGGCCCATTTATGCTTGACGCAGAAAACAGCTATGCAGTCGGACGGACATGCAGATGAACAGAGTCATCCGTCCCCTGCATCGAGCAGAAACAAACCAGAGAAGAAGAGGAACAGGAAAGGAAAAAAATACAGAAGAATGAAGAGGAGGACAAAAACTATGGAAATTGCACAAGCTTTTGAAATGAGGCTATGCGAGTGTTTAGGGCATGTTGGGTGGTTAGAAACAACTTTATAGCGGCGCATTACCCGCCAACCAGTGTCTGAAACTGACGTTGGATTGCGGAAATTAACTATGAACTCAGCACTGCCCACTAGTGGAGGTCAACCGTGTCAATGTAAAAGACGCATGGAAGTATGACGACGGCGACGCATGACAATGTTTGAGGGAGCATAAATGGGACTTAACAGCGGTTGATTGTTGATAGCAAGAAGTTCAACTGGAACTCCTTGGGAGGGCGGGGCGCACTGCTAATATAATGTTTGGGGAAACACTGGAAATAAATTAACTACAGTAACAACCTAAATAACACTACAGGCTCTTTCCAAGAATTATAACAAGTTCCCATTTAAATGAGCATTTTTTTCTTCATTACCACAAAACCTTAATTAAATGAAGAATAAAATGTTTAATCTTAATTTTTACAGCTTCATTAAATGAGAAATTACCTGCACAAACAACGCTTCATCTACTATCCAACTTAACTTTGATTTTACTTTAAAATCTGATAAATCAGATGGTGGCATTTCGTGTAATGATTTCAAGATGCCGATATACCCTGTTCAAAGAAACATGAGATTTTTTCAACACATTGCATATTCAATGAAGGGATAAACTCCATTAATAGAATAAATACTGCATAGTCTGATGAGGATCTCAGCCATGATGGAAAAAAAAAGAAAGCTCTTACTAACAGTTGTTACTGAACAAAATTAAAGCTTTATTTGCTGTGGCAGACATTTTCTGAGAGATTTTATACCAGAAATACTCCAGAAATTGCAGTTTTGTGTCATGGAATGTGTGACGACTTTGTTCCATCCATTAACTTCATATACTAGCTATATCCTGTGCAGAGTGGCGGGAAGCTTGGCGTCTGTCTCGGCTGATGCCAGGTCAGAGATGGGAAACACCCTGAATATTTGCAAGTTCATCACAGGGTGACAAAGACAGACAGGCAAGCATGTATGCTCACATTCACACCTACAAGCTATTTTGTATGAATCTAAAATGCATGCTTGGACTGCAGGAAGAAATCTGCACATGCAAACTCCACAAAGAAAAGAACCAACTTCCAATAATTGAAGAACTTTGATTGCTGGATTGTGTTCTTGTCTCTGCTGCAGAACCTCTTTCAGAGATATTTTATCACCAGGTTACAAGTTTATGATCACAACAGCAGCAACACTGCTGACCTTAGACCACAGTAGCACAAGAGTGATACTGACCCAGAATCCAAAAAAAAAAAAAAAAAACAGCAGCCATGATGATTTAGGACTGGAGGACCAAATAGTGCAAAGAAACAGCAGCCAAGTAGAACTCTAAATAATCAGCATCAACAAGCAGAACATGTTTATAAAAAAGTGGACATGAATGTTCAAAAATTCATAAAAGAGCTCATAGCGTCACTGTGTGGAAGGAATTACTCTCAAAAACTGTTTCACGATGTATGTGAAGATGCTTTGCTTGAGTCAGCAAAGTTAAAAGAAAAAGAAAAAACAGGAACACACATTTAGAATGACGTGTTAATATCACTTTTGATTAAAGTGCTGGAAGAGAACTGAGTGTGCAGTATGTCTTCCTCAACAGGCCACTCCCTCCCTGGAAAGAGCAGTCCTGCATGCTGGCTCATAACAACTCAGCAGTTTATTTATAACATCTCACAGTGAGTATGCTCATGGGAATACCTCATCATACAGACTGCACACACCTGTCCTGCAAAACAGGACTATGCTGCTGTGTGACCAACCAGCTGGGCACGTACATTACGTTGCCCCTGCATGTGCCTGTTCACTGCTCTTTACTGGAATATGTAGTTTGCACAAAAGCATGACAAGAGCACAAAGCATAGAAATGAGTAAGTTCACAGAGTAGCAAAGCTGTGAGGAAGATAAAGAAGAAAGTTTTTACAAATAGAGATAAAGTTGCTAGGTCATGAATATGAAGACCAAAAGGGGGTGCCTGACAAGAAGACCTGGGGCGAATGGGGAGAAGCCTTCAAGTTTTCTCAGCTGGGCCAGCAGTGAGGTGAACTATGGGGGGATAAAAGCAAATGAGGGAGGGCTGAGCCAGGCTGGGTGACCTGGGCCTTTGTTGGCAGATGGTGGAAAGCACCACCTTGGCCTCTCACTCTGAATGCTAAGTAGTAGAGCCTTTGTCTGACAAGTGCAGCAGCAGATGCATGCGCTTGGTGTTTCTCCGACAACCAGGAGCAAACACAAATCGTGCACACCCTTTTACCCATGCTTTTCCTGCACATGTAGGAACATGCGCCTCACCACCATACCTCTCTAAACCCCCCCCCATGCATCTCGAGACTCCATAAACACACACACCAACATTCCCCAAGTGGGAATTCCCATACACCAGGAATCCAGACCAGATGCAGAGTAACACGCTCCCACACTCATGACCTCAGAGGCCGAGGGAGAGTGAGAGGTCAGATGAGTAGCAACACTCAGAGGGCCCGTTTTCCTAGATGTATGATAATTAAATACAGTGCAGTTAAGTGATGTGCTTAATGATACAGAGGGCAAAGACCAACAGGGAGATCACACGTTACAAATAAGCCCCTGGAAAAAGCAGTTTATTTTTATTTCTATTTTGAAGATTTGATGATGATTTGGTTTATTCTTACTGTTTACTCCCAGTACAGATGTTATTATTTAATGCAAAAGTAAATCATACTTTATTACCCAGATTGAATAAAGACTCAACTGCTGAATCTAGTGTTGGGAGCAACATGAATTTAATTTAGTCGATGAAAGTAGGATTAATTTATCAGAAATCTTTATTGTCATCGTGCCTGGAGACCAACTAAATGAGACCTGTCTCCCATATTATTGTATATCCTTTGCATTGGAGTTAAAAGAAATGTATTTTAAGTATACCTTACACTGCCTGGTCAAAAAGAAAGCAAGGAAATAAATAAATAAACAAGTTCACCACCTGGATTCGACTAGATGATCTTGGGCTGCTTCAAGACAGACCCAAGATCAACAACCTTAGATGCCCAAAAAATTTAGTTAACTGGCGATCTGAATATACTGAATGACCAGGCCTTTCCATCAATTGGGTTTTCTTCCGTGATGGCACAGCAATAGTCTAAGAAAAAATTGCCTGTATCGATCAGGCTTGAGTTGTGAAAAAGTGGTTCAAGGAGCATGAGGAATCACTTTCTAACTTGGACAGGCCACCACAGAGTCTATGCTTTAGCTCCTTTGGGATTTTTGGGATGTGATGTAGAACACTAGGTGGATCAGTCCAATTCCTCCATCATTAATACATGATCTTGACAAAAACTAATGACATTCTGGATAGAAATAAATATTGTGACATTGCATAAACTTATTAAAACAATGTCACAACTGTGTGCTTTAATGGAAGCTAAAGGCGGTCCAACAAAACATACGTCTGTGTGCCTTTTTTTTTTTAGCCAGGTAATGTCTTCAATCCTGGTTTTAGTAAATGAACAATTAGTTGGCAAATTAATTGTACGGCTTATTGAAGAAGCTAAATCACTTCAGATTTTAGGTCAGCAAAAGTCTAACACTTCTTTTTCATGTACCCCTCTAACCAAAACAACCTACACATTAGCATATTCAGAGGGTGCAGCTCTGCATTCAAATAGTATTCACTTCCTATTATGCAAGTGAAAGTGGGTTAGGAAACCTGAATGATTTCAAAGGCCTAGAGTCAAAAGGGACATCAAACTACAGATAAAGTTGTTTGGTTGAATTATCTCATTCAGGGACATTTTAAAAACATTACATCAGACTGTGAGAAAGAGAGGCCTTTATTCTGGCACCTGTTATAACCTGCTACTTACTGCCCCTTTATAGATGTCAGAAACACAGGGGCTGTGACTGTGGATGGCAAGAAATCGGGGTGAGGCATCACAACCCAAAGCTAAACCACAACAGAAGCTGTCAGATCACAGAAGATATCTCTTTGCCACTAGCAAGCAGGAGATATCAACTTAATCCTCTCTCACACTACTGATACCATGCTGTAAATAAAACAGTAGGTGACACAACCATGGTGACTTCACTCCACCAAACGTAGGGTAGGGTATTACTAGGCCATTCGTGAGTGAACTCAAAGGTAAAGATATATTTTTTGAGGCACTGACACCATGAGCCGATGACAAATAATTATGTCAAAATTACACGTTATTCTAAATATAAGCCTATTTTATTTCAATTCTATGTAGCGTGTGAAATATAAGCAGACATATTTGAACATGCTTACAGAAAACAAAAAAAACAATGTTAGTGTAATACCTGAACCGTAAAACTCGCTTGTCAGCAGATGATCGTTTAAAAAACCGGTCACACCAAATAACAATACACTGTGTCATTAAAAGTTCAGGCCTGTCAGGGTACACTTCATCACCTCCTCGAAAGCTAATGTTGTTTGAAATGTCAAAGGATGTGCGATTTCCCAAGGCTAGGCCCAGTACTAATCAACTTTTGCTCAGTTGCATTAAACAACCACAGGTCAAGAAATGGGTTAAGCTGTTCAGCTCCGCGACGCACCCACTAACTTGTGCACTTGCTAGCCATAGATGCTGTTATAAGTTTAGCTTTAGCTGCAACAGTGCTGTTACTCGGCTAAAGCATCTTGCTAATCAACAATCAGCACTGAACAAAGCCGGTAACCGGTGAGGAAAGCCCGATAGCTTGCCAGAGCTTTCCCATACCAAATATGCCACATTATTTATATTTTACATAGCACAACAGAGTAAAGACAGATATATCTAATAACAAAATGCAAGTAAATGGCGTTGTGTGGCTTCAACTGCCCAAAAATCAACCTGACATCCGTTAGCTTGGACAACCGGCTTGATTAGCTAACGTTAGCACACTTAGCTAGCTAATTGTACCCTCCCCTCCCAGCTCCCTCCAAACGAACCCATCATTCCCACATCCAACCTCTATTATCTTTCATCAATACAGCTGCATTGTGAGTTGCTGTCATAAGGAAGAGTTAAATGCATAAAACCACATGCAATTTCAGTTACCCATGTGAAAGGATACTGAGGTGGTGGTACAGATCCAGGCTGAGGAGCTGTTGGGGTTCCCGGCGGCAGAGACACGGAGGTCAGGGTAGCCCGCAGCTGGCTCGAAGGAGAGGGGCCAATTCCAGGTCCGCTAACTGCGACAGTGGCGGGTTTAGGGACCACTTTCGGTGGCAAACTCATCGCAAAAAAATTAACAAATAAAAACAATACCTTAATAAATACTGATACAAACAATGCTTAGCTTGCATTCATAGAGCAAGCGTAGCAGATTCTTGAAGCAGGCCCCAAATCCCTTTAACGAACTGGGATAACGAAGCTCGAATAGCAACACAAACGTCTTTTTTCATGGAAAGTCGCTGTTCGGATCAGCGGTGCTATTCATGGGGACGGTGGGAGGTTTAGCCTCCCTCGCCCGTCCGGAACCGCTGCGGATCCGGCTCGGTTCGTTTCTTTCAAACGAAATAATCGCCGCGATCTTCGACCTCCTTCGGCGATCTACCTTTTCTTCTCGGCAATTATGTTTTCTATCATTTTTTCCTCACAGAGATGAGAGACTTCGCCAACATGGCGTTGCGGCCGCTTTCAGCAGTCCAGGCAGGACAGATGATTCGGCAATTCTCGGCCAGTTACGGAATCGCTCGGCTGATCAACTAACGTTCAATCAAACACAGATACAGCGTGCCGCACGTACCAAAATGTGCACGGCATTTTTTTTTTCGGTGTTTAGTCATCGTTTGAGTTGATACGATTTAAGTTGAGAATATTACAATATTTAATTATGATTACAAGATTAATGAAGATAAAATCTCATCATCATTGAGTCGTACGTTTGTTTCATGTAATTTAGTAAACGGATGAATGAATAAATGAATTAATTAATATCATAATGTATGTTCAGATCATAGACTAGTCAAATCCTCAGCTATTGGCACATTAAATTACTGTACCTGCGCTACAGTAGGAGTTTACAATTGCGCGTCACCAGCACCATCTACTGTTCAGAAAGCAGCTTCGCATCTGCTTCACGTTTTCCCAATTGAGTTACAGTAATTTGTTAAGTAACATCTGAGACACTATTCTGAATCTAGTCTGATGTGTATGTGCGTGTTGAAATGACTTAGAACAACTTATTAAACCACAAAACTGACATAAATGTTTTGAAATGGATTTTACTGTACAAAATAACTTTACTTTTACATGTAAAGCCAGGTATGGCACATCATGGCTTATGCTTATTTTTCAAATGACAGTTTCACAATTTTTTTTTAATTTGAAGTGGTTAAAAGACAAAAATGTGGGATTAAAACAAATGATCAAACAATTTATTTTTTAATTTCACCGTGGTTAAAAATTCTGCAGGTCCCTGGCTTACTGCTTTATAAAAAATATAACTATAAATAAAATACAATAAATCGTAGTACATTCAAGCACAGTGGAAAGTAACAATAAAAAAAGAAACAGCACTTTGCTTATTTATCATACGATGAACAAGCAGTTTGCAAAATCTAAGTGATTCCCTCATTTTTCTGACTATCTGTTGGGTTTCCAGTGTTAAAAAAACACATTTAGAACTACATTTAACTTAAGAGCTTGAGGGAAGTTGCTTCCTAAACCAACCATTTTTGTGGAAAAAGCACTGAAGATTGCAATCCTCTGCACAATGCAGGCACATTCTGTCCTGTTAAGGTACCCGATAAGCATTAAGTGGCAAAGGCATTAAGGGTTTCAGTGGTTCTTGCATTTCCGTTTAGAAAGACTTTGTCATTCTTATGCTGTTTTCTCCAATGTTCATTTCACTCCCTGCTGAAAGTCAAGGAGCAAAGATGTTTCACCAAAGCTCACACTTATGTTTAGGGTTCATTGGGGCATCCACTTTGCAACCAAAGTGCTTTGAGAATTCTTGTGAATTAGAGATAGTGCCGATGACTCGAAATCTTGATGGACTATGAGGATCTGTGATTACTCCCTCATGTGAGCTCTCAGGTGTCCTGACAGAGCACCATACCTGCAGGAGAAAAAAAAGATACAAAAATAAGTATGTTTATCTCCAAATTCATTGATTTAATGAAGAAAAAGTCTAAGGACTAGGCTCACTTTTTAATCAATCATATTCTTTTCATATAAATACCCCAAATGGAGGTATTTATCAAAGGGTCACAGGTCGTTTGCTGCATATTGTCATATGATAGTAGACAAAAATTATTATTCCACGTTGACTATTTTCATATCTCAAAGTACATCTGGAAACAAGCTTCATAGAACTGAACTCAAGTCCCAGCTTGTTGCAGCAGTCTATGTGTTGTTGAGGAAAGTTTTTTGAATGTTCCTGCCAAAACACATCCATATTTTACTTGTTTTGTGTTGAATCCCTAGCTTCAATGTGCAAAAACCACATTGACAGTTATCCACTGAAAGTTTATCTCTGTGTGCATGCTTTTACACATTGGTGTACAAACATAACCTGATGACAACTTCTTCGGAACGAATCTGGTATGAAACTTGGCTAAGTGTTATACTGAAACTTGAAGCCTACAGCCCACACACTAAAAGTGGGCTTGTTGTGCAAGTGAGAAAGATCTTGTGTCCTGGACTTTAACTTAAAATGAGCAAACAGCATACTCATAGATCTAATTTCCATATTGTGGGGGAACAAAAAGATGTTATTTTTCCAAAAGGATTACTTTCATATCTCAAACCACATCTGAAGGTGAGCTTTATGACATAATTTAAGGGGTGGAAAGGTATTTAGACAGTTCAGTCAAGTCAGAATGTAGAATATACTTTAACAGATACATACTTGGGCAAACCCTACAAAAAACAGCTGATGGTTTGTCATTCCCAGGGCAGGCAGCGTAGCTTCCTCACCGTTCCTTTTGATCCAGTTCACATAAGCCTTCAAAAACAACAAATGATCATGTTACACAAACATTATCAATGTTATCTCCACATAAACACCTACACAGCTATTCAAAACCAAAGAGAAGAAGAGATCAGGTTTAGCATGGTGTTATTTTGCTAAGGAAAATGTATTAATCAGTGCTGGGTCACTTTTACTTCCATATTCCTTGCTCATCTGCTTCATAGCTTCTGACCTTTCATTACATGGAAAGAATGTGTGCATGGAAGGAAGTAACCAGAGGCTGACAAGGCCACTCATAACCACCTGTTACATATCCAGGCTTCACTGTAAACTAGACAACCTACTTTTTCCAATACAGATTAATAGATATGGCCCTCAACAGCCCCAAATAAAGTAACGCAGGGGATTCATGCAAGGGTAATGTTATAGTTTTCTGACCTTATAAACCCAGAATCTGACAAAAATGAAGCAAATATTTACATTTTCTAAACTAATCCAAACTAAACCAGATTTTTTTTCAGTCTAGATTGCTCACTGAGAACCCCCCTCCCCCCCCCTGGTGGTAGTCTAACCCTGTACACCACCCCCCCCCCCCCCCCGATTTTCATCATTTTATCAGACCTTGTAAGCAGCTTTTAGTCCACCATTGTCAGCAATGTTTTCTCCCAGTGTGTGTCTTCCATTCAGGGGCTCCTGGTTGATGCTGTAATTGCCATACTGCTCCACCATGCACTGGGCCTGCTGCTTGAAGGCCTCCACAGAGGAGTTCTTCCACCAGGGGCGCAAGTTCCCATCCTTGTCGTATTCCCTCCCTTTGAATGAAATATTACAGAATATTCTGCCAACTTCTGCTTCAAGTAACTCTTTATTTTTAAAAAAAATCTAAAAGTAAAAATGTCTTTTTTTTTCTTACTAAACCATAAATAACTGTAGAGATTTCAGTTTATTTAGATTCACCAACCTTGGTCATCAAAAGCATGTGTCAGTTCATGGCCCATAACCACTCCAATGCCACCAAAGTTAAGAGCTCTGTAAAAAAAAATTATATATACTTCAGAATATATAAGTAGCATGAAGCCAAATCTGCACAAAATGTTGGTAAGAACAACTTTTCATAATTTGTGTGCACAGCTAGGAAGTTGGTCAAAGCAATATTTTTTATATATTTTCATATTCACCAGCAGGGTACCTTCTTACTTTTGCATGAAAAAGGTAGCCTGGGTTTTTAATTAATAAATCAATAGTGTAACTGTTTCAAAGCCAAAGTGTGATTTTAGAAAATCTACACAAGCAATAACTTTCCTATTCATCTACTTTTGAATCTCTGCTCTTATCTCTGAACTCTTCAAAAATTAAAATTGAAAAGAAATATCCAACTCAAAGGTATAAATTAAATAAAACAAATTTAGTCTGTACACAGCAAGACTGTTCAAAAGAAGGGTTAGCAATTCCGATATTTAGCCAAAAACAAATATCAATTCTGGTGCACAACATAACTGGAGTTTGCTGTAGACAGCATAAATTCACCCAACATGATGCAGCAAACTGAAAATACAGCATGCAACACATACTTAGGCCACGATCGACTATAGAATGGAGCTTGAAGGATTCCTGCTGGAAGAACCATTTCGTTCTTGGTTGGGTTGTAATACGCATTTACAGTTGGAGGGGTCATGCTCCACCTGTAAAAAAATAAATAAAAAAAGGAGCAGATAATTAAAACACCATGCTGAAATCAAGGTCACAACAAACTGGGAACATTCATTCTGCACAACCTGCTGTACCAAGCTGACTACAGATCAGTTTGAAGGGCTTGGGAATGCTCATCTAACCCCTCCCCCACTACCTAATTACTGACAAGGATCAGTTCAGTGGAGAGAAGCTGGTTGCCTGGGAACGTTTGTGGATGGCAGCAGTATTCTGCTGAGTCAGTACAATGGGAATGTGTTCCCATCAAAGCATGCCACCTCCTCTGAGAGGATTGGGGCAGCGGGGAGCAACTCACTGGTTTCTGTTGGGAGTCTTTCTCAGCTGGTCTGCAGTCACTCTGGCTGAGAAGTTGTAGTACTGCATGACATTCTGGAAGTAAAGTTCTGACACCACCACAAACTAAAAGAGAGAACCAAAAGCAACGGTAAATGGAGTTCAGTGTTTGAGTGAGCCAAATGAAACTGTGATAGATAAACAGCAGCAGTCCCTCATTTACCTACATCATTGAACACTTTGTCCAGTTTTGTGGCACTCATGATGAATTCTGGATAACCAATCATGTTGTAAATAGCATCTGCCTGTGAAAGATGAGAGGTAAAACTGTAAAAGACACATTTTCACACCAGGTGGCAGTGCTGTCTTCTGCTGCCACTTCAGCAATGAAAACTGTTTTATAACAAACCATCTGTGGAGCATTTAGAAGGACTTAACAGAGAAATATATGCAACAATTTTTTGTATCCACCTTTTCTTTTGCTGCTCCTTTTGTTTCCGAGTCCATCCAGCTAACATACTTCAAATTATCTTCAAATGCCCATTTAATTTCTCCAACCATCTCCTCAGCCTGGAGCACAGAAGGGATAAGTTAAAATCACATCATCTCACACAGCAGGAGTTATTATATTGTGTGAGAAGAATCTGGAGACACTCACAATGGCTTTGCTATCCTCAGCAAAGGTGTCTTTGACAAACATGGCTCCGAGAGCAAAACCCAGGGCGCTGTCTGTGTCACTGACACACAATTTCCAACGCGGAGTACAGCTCTACAAAAACAACACACCAAGACACACTGAGAAAATGTTGTAATGTTTGTTTACTGTTACATTGCAGTGGGATATGTTTTTTCCGCCCCCGATGTTTCCCGTTATGTCCAAATTATTTCTTCTTGTATCACGTGACCACTTCCCACATTTTGTAGATGGAGTGAGACTAAACCAGATAAATGTGAAGTGTTGTACTCAAACCTGGGCTCCGTGTGGCTGAAGAGAACAGATGTGAAACTATAGCAAATTGAAAGCACGCAAAGGAAGATGTTTCGAAAAAGTCTGCACTTTGCACTAATAGACAATTGCAACATGTCGCCTCATCCTGCTCTGTTTACAGTGTGTGCAAGTAAAACTAAGAACCACTAACGCTCTGAATATAATAAACAAAAATTGAAACTATTAGAACAGATGGATTTCTCTCTAAAGTGAAGAGCAGCTATTGATTGAATTCCTTCCAAGGGATTTGATTTCCATTAAAAAAATGCTTTTTTTAAGAAGCCAATTCAAACTCAGGATGGTCTTTTCCTGGCAGGACTTTTGATATCTGCCGCTTCTTCAGATTGTCTGTGTTACATGTTGTCCAATGTCTTAGTTTTCCATGATGGTTCGTCCCCCTTGTCCTTATGTTCATTGGGCTACGTTCTTGGGAACGGTACTTGTCTTTGGAACCTTTCTGTCTGCTCAGTGTGCAGGGTTACAGTGACTATATTGTTTTTCAGCCATAGTCTCTCAATAACCTAAAGACAACATGTTCCATCTATGAAACTGAGTATCATGTTTAAGACAGACTCATGTACATTTTTATCTTGTCTACAGTCAGAATAAAAGCGACTGAAGTGAGCCAATTTGAACATGAATTACAAATGAAAACACAAGGCAGGAATTTCAAGAGTTCCATTCTAGTTTGCAGAAGGGACTTTCACAACGTGCTGAACTATCATTTAGTCATGTCCTCAGTAAAGTAGGTTATAAGGACTATTTAATAAAGTCTAAGAAAGAAAAGTTATTTCTTTAGATACTGATTTTTTGTGATGTTTACTGAATCCATCATTTGAAGAGCTTATGCACTGACAACAGATAAGAAACAGTCCCTGAGTGAAAAATGTATAATCAGGCAAGAAAAAGGACAAATGGAGCTGCAAGTTTAAGTATGTAAAAGGGAACAAGGTCAAAGTAAGGAAATGGGGAGAATTCTGACCAAGCAGAGCTGTAAAGTTTACTAGGCACACAGTAAGAGATGGCAAGAGTCACAGCTGCACTCTAACATAAAGCAGAGACACACAAAGAAACTTCTGGTTTGTTATTACAGCTTGACCCTGGGGGAAACAAGACAGTGGAAACAGGATTCTGCTTAGATAAGGGCTGGGGTCACGAGAGCCCTCACAGTAACACAATTATTCTCTATGAAGGAAGTACAACTGGCTGAAGTGTCATTCACACATGCATTTATGCTTGAATATCTTTATCTGAGTGTCTCTCATTAAAGGGTCAGTTAACCCATTTAAGAAGTAAATATTTCTTTGTCCATCTGTATTGTAGCATCCGCAGGCTGTTTTGAACTTTATTTAAAACTTTACCTAACACACTGCACTAGCTACATGTCAAGGAAAAGTTCTGTTTCTCTGTTGGATGACTACATCCATCTATCTGCGCTCAATGGAAATTAACATTGTGTCAAACACAAGAACACAGGATCAGGAGAAAAGCTCTCCAACCTCAGCTGTTTGGTTGTGGGCCAGATCCACTGCTAGCATGCATCCGACTTAAAAAAAATATATATATCCCACACACACTTTGTCCGATGGGGTGTTTAATATTTCCTACTTACTCAGTGCAGCCATGTCCAAAACATTATAAAACACTGCAAAAGGCCATCTTCTAGTTACAGGTAGAAGTTATAAACCAATGTTTCTTGACCCGGATCATGTTGATATTTCTGGATCTAGTGATCCATAAGGTTTAAAATATAGGGGGTACTGGGTAGGCTGTTGGGCCTTTTTTCTAAGGTTTTTCTAAGGTGAGTCACCCTATGGCTTGTTGGGTCTGTGCTCTCTGACTGTTTCTAGTTTAATATCTATTTGCACAACAACTACATAGGGGCTGGTTTACTATTGCTCTGTGCCTGGCACAAACTCTGTTTTGGTATTGACAAGTTACTGCTCCTATTTACTGTTGACCTGAGAGGTGTGGACAATCATTTCTGCATTTGGTCCTGTTGCATATGTATTTATGAGTTTCTTTTTCAGGGTGCAAAGTTTGTGAAGGGCTGTAATCAAGTTAATCCCTTTAAGTAGCTTTGTGCAGGCTATTCACTGCTGATTAAAGTATTATCTACCACCAAAAACAGCATGTCTTAAATTCTGCACTTTAATTGGCTGTGATTTTTGCAGCTGGAGGATGCAAAGATGCAACACGAAAAGGAAGAGAGAGAAAGAGTGGAGCAAATGAGTCTCCCTTCATGTAAATATATCAAAATACCAGAAGACAACATAACCAGACTGCTTAATCATTTGATTCTTAACTAACCCAAGAAACTGAAAGATATCTGGCATCTCTAATTAGAAGGAGTCATGCTACACCTGTTGCACCAATTTGTTTGTTTCCTCTTAATAGATACACCATCATTTCTGTAACTGAGGTGGAATTTTACACATTTTCAAAAGTATTGTCCATCAATGAAGAGGACTGTAATATAACTAAGTAGTGAGGAGGCTGTACAGACTGACATGTTTATATTATATGCCTTCATTTTCTTGAGTAATAACTGTTTACAATTACAGTGGTAGGGTGATAGGTGGCAGTTAGGTAAGACCAAAATGTTGTCATTATAATGGTTATTTGATGAAAGGTTAAGCCTTACTGACTATTCCTCACTTAGCTGCCGTCCAATCTTGAAGCATAAAAACACATTAATCTGAGATTTTAAAAAAGCATCTTTAACAATTAAATGAATAGTTTAATGCTTACATGGCCTTTGTTGTAACATACAAACAAGTTGCAACTGTTTTTTTGTTTTTTGTTTTGCAAATGACAGTTTCCTGACTGTGTTTGTAGATCATTACAGTTTACAGATAGATGCAATTTACAACTTGTGGCATCATGCAGAATTGCCTGGTTTAGTAAATAAATCTTGACCTCAGTTCAGAAACATGATCAAAAATAGACTGTATATATAAAAACCTGCCATCCAGTCAAATTTTTATACTTCTGTTTCCATCCATTTCTATCTCTTTAATTTCAATTCTATATCTACATATATTTGAATCATGCTGGATTACAATGTCTGTGAATGCTGTCAATGTCCATTTCTTACCTTCTTTGTCCCATACATGACTTCAAGGAAGTGCTGCTCTGCACCCTGGAACCTTTGGTCTAAAACAGAAACCATCTTTCTAACCACCTTCATTATCATGTAGTTGTTGAGTAGGCTGCAAATAAAAACATGAGACTCATTAGTACTAACTGAATTAATAGGATTGTGCCTTTCATTAGGATTTGATGTAAACATTGTAAAGCATGTAAAGTTTATTAGGATATTTACATAGTTGCAAAAATGTCACAACATGCACCATGTCTTTGAAACATTATTAAAACAACTACTCAAAACGACTGAGTACCTCACCTTTTATTTGTTTTGGAAATGAGGTCAGAAACTTTCTGGAGGTATTCTTTAGCGTAAACAACCACTGGTTCTGACTCGTTAAGTGGCACAGGCGCAAACACTTCTGTGAGATACGGCATCCAGTCCACTGCAGGAGCCAGATCCTGCAACGGCAAAAGATTCAACTTAAAAAAAACAAACAACAGCAACATGTTGAGAAACATCTTTTAGAGAAAGTTTTCTGAAATATTGTACATCCTTCTTGCTGGTTTTAGTTGACAACACATCAGGTGACACTCACTTTTAGGTCCTTGGCCTCCATCTTATGGTAAATGAGCTCCTCATCTCTTCTCTCCTCTTGCGGGACTGTGATGTTGGCCAGGGTAGTTTCAAAGACCATAATCTCTTCCATCAGCGTCCGAGACGTCTCTTCTGAGCCACCCAGCAGAACCCCTAACTCCACGAGGAAGTTGAGGTATGCCGTGAGATACTGCAAAGTCCATGTGAACGACACAATGAGTTTGAGGTGGGGTGGTTGTGGAGACAAGATGTGTGTGTGTGTGTGTGTGTGTGTGTGTGTGTGTGTGTGTGTGTGTGTGTGTGTGTGTGTGTGTGTGTGTG
>JAOXYM010000003.1:13918563-13938287 GCA_028567055.1 Leptatherina wallacei | reverse complement strand
ATAATAATAATAATAATAATAATAATAATAATAATAATAATAATAATAATAATAATAATAACAATAATAATAACAATTATAACAATAATAATAATAACAATTATAACAATAATAATAATAATAATATTCTATAAGAAAAATAAGAAGCTAAGAAATAAGCAAAAGCAAAAGTGATTTAATGAAAAATAAAAGCAAAACGCAGCAATGATGAGGTCACCTAACTTCATGCAATATTCCGTGCAACTTATTTTGTGTTTAACAAACACACTTTTATTATAGTTTCCCTGTAAATTTGGGTTGAAAAAATGTTGTTTTCACAGTCTCGCATTCATCTGTGGACAAACCCTTGCAACGAATGAGCGCGTGTAACGTGCTGTCATTCAATTAAACGTTTAAAGACATGCATGCTCTGTCAACAGCTAGAAGACACAATCTTACCCTGCAGTCACACGGTCCGTAGCCAGTGCCGTGACTTCAGTGCGCTTTCTGACCGGTGGGACAGTGAGAGTTTCAGCCTAAACAACCAAAGAGGCTGCGCTTCAATGTCAAGATAATTCACTCCCCCCCCACTGAAACTTCCGCTATCCCGGAAATGATCACGCAAATACGCATGCATCAATATAGCGTGACGCAGTACATCGTCACTTGGGTGGGTTTATTTAGGTTTAATATTAAATAAATGTTTTATTTAATTTCAGTTTTAAATAACACAATGTTCACTTTAAATGTCGTTAAACACGAAGTCTGATATTAATTACATGGTTGCGATTTAATTGACACCCCCAATGATGAACATATCAGTTTGCCTGTTAGCCCGCATTAAAGCCATTCAACACTGAATTAAATCGTTTAACAAAGATTCTTTGGTTGTATTTTCAAGAGTAGCCTGAATATATTACAAAGTTATGTTGTTGTAACGATACATTCACTTTCATTTAACAGCTGCCAACTAACATCGCAAATTTAAACGTTCCTCTCTGTCCACTTTTTAAACCAAAGCTCACATAAGAAACTCATAAGCATGTGACAACCCCCCCCCCCAAAAAAAACAACAAAAACAAATCAGAAGCGGCAGTGCGCTCAGTGAAAGCCTTTATACTGATTCTTTTCAGGCTCTGCTTTTGTTCTGTAAATATAGATTTCTCTAGTCAGGCACCCCATTAAATACTCCGAGGGAACACAGGACAATCAAGAAATCGAAATCCGTCAGCAGGCTTTACACATATAAAAATCAATTCTGCTGGAACTAAAACACACAAGTTAATTCCACACTGGACACTGATAAAGGACCCTTACCTAACTTCATGACTTCAAAAAATTCAGTGCAAATCAATGAATGAGACTGGAGTGGTATAAGAAAAGATCACGTTAAGGTGTTGCATCTTAGATTCTCCTTGTAAATTTGACAGAATTGTGATTAAACAATCTTAAGTCCTACAGCGACACCGAAAGGAGACTACCGTACACTGCAAACATCTTCCTTCCATTCATCCATCTGTTTTTCGGATACCCGCTTATTCTTTATGCAAGACCGCGGGAAGCTGGATCATATTACAGCAGAAATCACGCACGAGGCAGTGTGCACGTGGGCATATTGCCAGTCCATCATAGGGCCTCCAAAGATCTTATCATTTCTAAATTAATTGGAAGTCACTTAACAATTATTAGTGCAACACAGTAAATGATATATTCTGGTTTTTGAGATATTGCCAGATAAAATCGCTCAGACCCAAAGATTAAAACATGCGTAGGCTACTCTCGCGATATTTATGTAAGCGTACACCAGTTGATTGCTGTTTACTGAACAGTGTTATGAAGTAATCACTGTATTATATCACTTACTGTAAGAGATACATGTTTGGAGGCCTGTAAGCTCCTGTTGCTTTCCTTATAAATGTCAGGGTGAAATTAGACTTACTAAACTTAACTCGATACTGTATACTTACTTGAGAAATTCATCTATTTTGGATCGTCATCGTCAGACAGATCAAAGTCCTCGTTTGTTGATTTTGGTTGAACTTTTGTCGAAGATTAAACGCGGAAACTTCTTATTATGAAGGCTGAATACTTATTTTAGTTTCACCATAACCATAGTGCTCTATCCATGAAGCAACGCTTGTATCCTCAGGCAGGCGGAGCTCTCGATCCATCTTCTCCCACAGCAGCAGTGCATCATTATTTGTAAGGGGAGGAGGGGTGGGGGTCCTCCTCCCTCGTGGGATACAGACCGCTATTCTCAGACCTAGTAGCAGGACTCGAACAAGTGTGGCCTTCTAAAGAAAAAGAGGGGGGGACGGTGAAAGCAGCGACAGGGACACATTTCAAGGCGAAGAATTGAATGGACTGCACGCACATCTGGACATAGATTTCATCCACGAAAAATCATCTTCAGTAAGTTGAAGTACGATTAACTTTCTTCATGTTTGCTCTCGGATAACAGGTTGCTTTTAGGAAGACCACGCTGTTGGAGTGCCAAGAGAAATTTGTGCATTCATGTCGTTTTTTCTCATGTTGTCGTGCATCTTTCCTCTGGAAACAACATTTCACTATGAGTGTTTTTATTAATTAATTTTAAATGAGCTATTCCAGCGTTTTTATGAAGATGGTTTGTGGTCAATTGTTTCACAAAGAATAGCTCAGTTTGATCATATCAATATAACCAGTTTAATAAATGTGTTTTTATGCAGGATTTTGTACAGCACAGTCACTAAAAGTAATTTTGATTAAAAGATTTTATGGAAAACATTCAGGAGCCATCTTTTGCATGCTAAATTGAGTAGAGTTGTTAGATGTTAGTTATTCTGTGTGCATGCAAAAGGATGAATGAGGCAGCCTGGTGTGAAAAGCAAAACAAGTTGCCTTTTTTAAAATAGGCTACTGGTGGCATGGTTCAGTCTGATATCAGTGATCAGAAGCAGAAGTCTTGACACTGGATATCAGAAACGTTCATCTTCTCATTTTGATTGAATAAATTGAAGGTAAGCTTTCCTTTGCCAACCGTCCACACTTGAGCATGATAAAAAAAAAGAAGAAGAAGCAGCTTAATCCATGCATTACAGCAGCTACCTGCTGGATTTAAGATTCTGTGTAACCTGCCTCAGGATTCAACAGCAGCTCAGGGTAGAACTGAGTGAGGTAAAGCTGTTAGGCACTGGAAACCTTTACTCAATTTGACACCAGTTTGGATTCACTGGAGCAACTGAATACTTGGTGGCACCATGTCTGAAGAGGGATTTCACATCATACTGACCACCGTGCTGACCGGCGCTCTGCTGGTGGCTGTCTTGGCTTGTCTCTGTTATTTCACCTGCAGACTGGCAGGGTCGATACCTATGGGTGGACCTGGCCGCTTTTGAGGCCAGTACTGCAACTACCACTGACATGCCGCATCTGAGGAATGGTAAAAGTAGCACCCTAGCATCAGTATTGTGCCTTGTAATTATATTTATCAACATATGCCTGATTGTTGCTGGATTTTTCTTTTATAGATTCTGTTTGATTGAGACATGCCTGTTTCTTATTAAACCAGATGGAACTTGGCCCAGTTTCAAGTCTAGGCAAGATTTGTTTGGAAGCGAATGAGGTTCTCTCTCCAAACTGTTTGGGGTTTTATTGGATCCAGCCAGAAAAAAGGAACAATTCAAACATTAGATTACTAAGAGGTTAGGTCTGGATGGGGAACATAAATGGATGGGATTAAACAATGTAGTTGTGATTAAAAGGTTTGATTTCATAGATGGTTGCATGCAATGCTTTCCAGTCTCACGGAGACAATCAGAAGTCTTTTGTCGGTTGAAGATTTGGTCACGTAAGCATTGTATTTTGAATCTTTTGTGCAGGGGGTGGGCAATTACAGCCCATCATTTGGTGTTAATCGGCTTTGTTATGGCTCTTAAACCTGCCGGTGCTCTGGAGCTCAATCCCATTAAAATGACCTTGACTATAAGCACGAGAAAGGAAGGAGGAGGGTGTGGATAATTATAGACGAAAGCCTGACTGGTCAAGGCCCATACGGGTCACTGCTGTGACCATTAATATTTTCGGGAAGGCTTCAAACTTATCTTTACAAACATTTGTGTCGTGCTATGCTGCAAAATGTTGGTAGGTTCAGAGATCTTATGAAATAAAAAAAAGACATAACTCTATATATATGCAGCTTTGATAAAATTGAAAAAAGAGAACAGTATTCATGTTCTTTCTGCTTTTCCCAGCATCCTTATTTGATTTGTTTCTTTATTTTGAATGCATTTGAAAGACTTAAACAAGTAAAAATTACTTTCTTTATAGAGAGCAGGCAAAATAACTAAATATATGATCAAATTAGGGTGAACATGACAATTTTGCATTTTTGATAATGCGCTCGATATTTGTCATTAGATCTGTTTGTGGCCCATTTTGTTGAAAGTTTGAGATATGTAAGACTGTAGTTTCAAGATTGGGTAAACTCAATCTCAAACATTAAGGTTTATGCCAGGCTAGGCATTAAAAATCAAGGTAACATGTTTATCCAGTACTCTCAAATACGACAACATAACCTCCTCCTTGACATTTTGAGCAGTTATTTACCTGACACAAAGTGTGTTTGGTCAAATCATCCCATTGTAAATAATGTTAAACCAATGTGTCAGAGTCAATGTATGACTGGATGACACATACTTAATTACTAGTATGTGTTCTTATTCTCTTGTAGTTGGTGACACAACTGGAGCCAGACTTCCACAGCTTGTCAAAGTGGCATCTTATGGCTGTCTAGACTTACGCATCAGCCACACGCAGACAACAACATGAAAGTGTCAGCCCTGCTCATTGTTTCCTTCTGTCTGATTTCGGGGAGCTTAGGAAAGCCACAATTCCCTGGTAAGTAACAGTGCAGCACCCCAAAAAACAAAATGTCCAGTTGTTCATATTTGAGAAAGAAGTGTTCATCACAAAAAGCCGATCAAAGGTTTTTAAGGAAGTTTATTATTCTCAATGGATTTCCTGGTTTTCCTGTTGACACTGGGTATTTTTGTTGCTGAACTAAGCTTTAACAATATGACCCCGTTTCCTGTTAATAAATCTTTAACACTGGATCACACTTTGCCATTCAGAAGGCCGTAAAAGTTGAAAATTTAAATATGCTGTGATTATGATTATGAGAACAATTTTTTTGGTGTCCCCCCTGAACTCGGTGCCCTATGGGCAGTGCGTGTGGCGGGAGCAGAGGGACTACTTTATAGGTTTTATTAACTTTAATGTTATTTGAGATCTCCATTCTATGAATATTTTGATCGACTCCACTCAGTAAAATCCTTTTTCATTTGATCAAGACATTTCAGAAGGTGGACTGTTTTCTATCCTCAGTGTTCAGTCCTGTATGGAAAATTAGTCCAAGATGAGCTTTGAAAATGTGACTTCACAGCTGAAGGTAGATGTCACATGTTTTATTTAAATATGTAGCCTACCTCGTCTTCGTCTTGTTTTATTAAAAGGTGTTTAAACCTCTCACTGGGTAACGTTTGAGTTTGTCAAGAATATGAGGAGGGAGAGTAATTCACACTTTCTCCACAGTTTTGCACAAACACCCAGTTACTCTGTCCTCTCTGCGCTGCGGCTGCCTCCTCTCTCCCCTTCCCTCTCACCAACTGTGAGAAGGAAGGGATATAATAAGCGAGTGTAGGAAATTAAACACAAAGCGAATCCGATGTAAACATATTTGAGGCTCAGATAGAGCAGAATCATGGCCGGATTTTTTTAACATTTTTACAGGGAAAACTTCATTGGGTGATTTCTGTAACTGTTCATTTATAATTGTATCACTCAGAACAAGAGAAAGATCCCAAGTTTTGGAACACTTGGGCTCAGCAGACCCTGAAGAAGGCTTTGACCATGCAAAATCTCAATAAAAACAAAGCAAATAATCTCATCCTCTTCCTTGGAGATGGTAAGACTTGGCATCATTCCTTTCTCATTTTGATTCCTAAAATGACGTTCTTAAAGTTCATCAACAAAATCTACAGTTTCATTTCAGTGTTGGCCTCTTTTAATGGGCAATATTATGAGCTTGTTTTATTCAAGCTGGAATGATATGATAAAGGGTACAGGATGAGATTTTTCTCATGTTTTCAGATGGGAAGTAAATGAAGAACAGCAAACAAAGCTGCCATCAGATCACTGGGCTTCTGTTTGTGCTGGCGAACTCACTAGCTGCACAAAAACTTTTATCCTCCATCAGGCCTCTGCTGTGTCTTTGCACTGGAGGCACAACGTTGCATTCAGGGTCATGTTAGTACAGTTACTGAATACCTGGGAAACAGTTAATAATTTAAAAGAAAGTTGGTAAATACAAATGTAGAAAATCTTTCCCAAGCATTGTTTACTTCATTCCAGGGAAATTAGAAATTAGAAAATAATAAAAGTCATGGAAAGTTCCATTCTTCCTATGATCCATTTTTGAGGTAACATACACCTAAGAAAACATCTTGCCTGACAGCAGTCGTCCTGCTCTAAGATGTCAGTGAAAACATATCACCTGAAAAAGATAATGAAAAGGTTTCATGTTTGATGTTGGGCTGGTTATTTCTGTTCCTGCTGTGGGAAAAATCTATCTTAGAACTCAACCTGTTCTTGGTGTTTAGGCATGGGCATCCCCACGGTGACGGCCGCTCGAATACTGAAGGGTCAACTGAATGGAAAGAGTGGAGAAGAGACGCAGCTGGAGATGGACAAGTTCCCTTTTGTGTCTTTGGCCAAGGTCTCGTTATCATACAGTATTTCATGATGCATTGATTTTGTTTATGCTGCTGATGGTTTCCTGACTGGACATGTGACAATTAACAAGGTGGTTGATTGTGTCACATTAAACCAGCCATTTATTTGGTCATAGATTTGATTAAAAAAAGAAAAATGTTGGGCCATTTAAACAGTTGAACATCTAGTCAAATAACTGTCAACCTGAAATGTGTTTTTCTTATTAGCAAATCTAATTGATAATATAACTAATAAAAAGGTTACTTGTGTACTTTCACATTAATCACTTAGTCTATGTATTTAAGGTCTAAATATTTCCCACAGCCCAAGTTAATTAATTATATCATGGTAATAAAACATTGTATTTAAGAAACTTTTTGCAAATATTTAGATAGCTATTTAATAGATTGTCATCAATGCATAACTTCAGTTTTGTTTATTAATTAATTATTTTCTTTAATGTGTATAATCCAAGACTTCAAAAAGTCCCCTAAAATGACATTTTTTTCTGTTTTTAGTACCTTCTTTAGTTATTTGCTTAAAATGACAATGACATAGTGTTATAGGAAAATATACAGCATGTTATTAAACTAAACTTATCACAAAAAGAAAGGAATATTGTGTTTCCTCAATTATTTCTTGGTTGTAACAATACTTCTTGGCAATAAATCTCATATAGTTGGAAGGCCTGTTTATTTTCCTTTTAAATTGTGTCACATTTGTAAGGAAAATTCAGTTTTAGGATGAGTAACAGAGTTGATTATGTGGGCTACCACCAGGAAAAACTTGCCAAATCTTCTTTGCCAATGCCAACAGCTTATCCTGCTAATTGACACCTGTTTTGAGCTTTTGATACCCAAGGTGCTGACAATCAGGGGCCTGATTGCTGCCTGATTAGCTGCACCTCTGAGTATGCACCCTGCTACAGTGGTCAGCTGGATTGTGGAGTGGAAGTGTGGAGAAGATGTAGAAATTGCTTTGCTGAATGCTAAACAGCTTGTCCCCCACATAGCAGGGTTTATCAGGGACTACATCCAGAATTTGGGAGTGGATAGGATGGAAATGCCTGCCTGCAGTCCTGACCTCAACCGCATTGAACACTTGTAGGATCAGCTTGGGTGTGCTGTTCATGCCAAAGTGACCAACACAACCACATTGGCTGACAAATGCTGGTTGAAGAATGGGATGCCATCCCACAGCAGTGCGTGACCAAGCTGGTAACCAGCATGAGGATGAGGTGCCAGGCTGTTGTGGCTTCCACATGTTACTGAGGCCCCTGTTCGACAAACTAAGGAATTGTTACATTACCAAATATGTCTTGTTTCTTCAGACTTCAATCCTCCAAACTAATAAATGGCACCAAACAAGAGTCAATAGCAGAATCAGCTGTTAGGCATTGGCAGAGAAGCTTTGGAAAGTTTTTCACGTGTTTGTAACCCACATACTCAACTCTGCTGCTCATCCCACTAATGTTTTTTCTTGACAAATATGGCCCCATTTATAATAGAAATAAACAGGCATTACAACAATATCAGATTGCCAGGAAGCATTGTCACAGCAAAGAAATTATCCACTATACACAAATTTCCAATTTTTTGGTGTAAAATATATATTCATGAACTGTTTAAGGGCTCAGAGCCAGACAAATAGCAGTAGTACAACTCTCTAGATTTTCAATTTTCTTTCCAAGTGTTCTTTTCATGATATTTGTTTGTTATAAAAATGATTGCAGTTTTGTCCTTTGCAAACCCATCAGAATAAATAAGAGATGGTAATGACTTGTCAGAGGTTTGTGTTTTTGCAGACATACAACACCAACGCACAGGTCCCTGACAGTGCCGGCACAGCCACGGCTTACCTCTGTGGAGTTAAAGCCAACGAGGGCACAGTTGGTGTGAGTGCAGCTGCTGTCCGTGCCCAGTGTAACACCACAGAGGGCAATGAGGTCACCTCCATCCTCAAATGGGCTAAAGATGCAGGTGAGGAGACTTTAAATAAGCTTGAAATTACACTGTCGGGCGGGGGGGGTTCTGTTCAAATTCTAGAATTTCTTGCATTTCAAGTCTGAAGACACTAAATTATGCCTGCAGATAATGTTATGTTAATGTGAAGGGGGAATATTCGCTGCAGTGACTGGATGGCTTAAAGCATTAACTTTGAAGTGGTCTGGAAAGTGAAGCTCCGTAGACATGTTTTTCAGTCTGCTCATTCCCAGTTTCAGCCGTTCAACCTTTGAACCAAAATTACCCTCAGAGCAATTTGTAAGTAAAATGAGCTTAACCAAAAGACTTTTTTTTTTCTCAGACAGGCCAGGACCACTAGTTATTTAATTATTCCCTTGCATCACCATTCCACACCATGATGTATCTGAGGTCCTTGGTTTAAAAGTTTTTTTCCCTCTGAGTTACTTTCTACATATTTAGAAGGTAATAAAAACATTTCCACTTGGGTTTAGAAGCAGGAAAGATAAAAGTACTCAAGCCGATGTCAGTTTGTTTGCAAAAGTTAAGCGAAAGCTTCCCACTAAGTTTGAGTAAACCCTAAACATACAAGTCAGGATTAGATATCTGCAATGTTTAAATGCTCTAACCTCAATGCGGTGAAAGTGGCCATGCTTAAAACATTAGCTGCAGATGGCAGGTAAGCTAGCACTGAAAACGACTTTATTTAAAATGTAGAGGAGGAATAATGAATGCTTACAAACTGCCCAGTTTTCATCTGTATAGAAGCACAAGTTGACATGAAAGTGTGATTAAATGTGTGTTTTGTACATTTAGTGTAAATTCTCTTTCTTATACAGAACTTCAGCCCTTCCCATAATGCAACATGTGCGCCAGTTGTTCCGCTTGAGTCAACAGTGTACATAAGCATGTCAGAGCAGTGTAAACGCTACTACACACTTGCAAAAATGGGTGTCAAAGACCTCAGAAAAGAAGCAAGTGATAAAAACATTTGTGTGGCAGGTTTACCTGAGTCTGTCATTCGGTCCTTGGTGATGTTAGATTCGGGAATTTCAATGGCTGGGGAAGCGGGTGCGATTTTGTTAAATTGGACCCGTGCAGAAGTCTCCCTTGGCTATGTATGTGTGTGTGTGTGTGTGCACGCGCGTGTTCCGTCACTTAGACCCCTCTTTTGAGTCGCCGGAACCCCCTCCTCTGTGTGTTCCTGTACCTCCCACTTTACAAATTAAGCACTGTCCACTGGGACCTGAAGAACAAGCTTGCTGGGCCAACACACATAACACAACGGGCAGCAAAAACAAAATGAGAAGAAACCAGACAGATCTGAAGAAACAGCTGCATCTCACACCAAGAAGCAGTGAAATCACTGATGAATAACATCCAACCTGAAATGGATTATTCTATTGTCAATGAGAATTATAATGCCAACATGTGTGCCTTATTTTCGTACATATGCACATGTAGTTCGCCAGTAAATCACAGTTATATCACTCTGTTACGGGAGTCACCATAGCAACGTGTTAATGAACTGGTTCAGATCAGCTGGCTTTGACAGGTGAATGAGAGAAACGCGCTGTAACATGGATTCTCTTGACAATGTTGTTTAGCATAAAAAGTACATCAAGGCCAACACTAAATAGTTCATAAGCGTATTTAGGAAGTTAGAAAATAAAAATAAACATTTGTTATCAAATGTTTACTGTGTGACCGTGGGCAGATTAAACGACTTGGATCTGTGCATTACACGGTTTTAATGCCGTCTTCATTGTTTATCGTTATGTGAATAACCCCCTTTCTGGGAAGGGAATAAACTACCTGCAAAGTGGGGGAGTAGATCTGTGCTCTTATTACTGTTATCCTTACCTCTGCAAGAGAGATTTCAGTCAATATGTGTTATCCTCACGGATAATGTAGAGAGGTGTGAATAATTTAATAAACATGCTCCAGCTGTCATACTGCCATGTTATGTTTGACACTGTAACGGGCATAGAGCTTTTAATTAATATTTGATCAAAAGTTATTAGATAAAATTTATTAATAGCTAAAATTAATTAACTACTAATAAAATGTGTAGTTATGATTAATGACCAATATAATAAGAAGAAATAAAAAAAACGTGGGACTCCCCTCTGTCAACCAAACCCTTTTCTTTAGCCAATTGCGATGCCTCAATAAACTTTTCAGCATGGCTGGCGATGAACATGTCTGAAGGTCATGTACCATACATATGGGACACGAAAACAACCCCAGGATGGGCACTTATGGCATGATATTTTAGGACTACCAAGCATATTCAATGTAAACAACGTCACCGGAACATCAGGCAATGAGTGGCATTATGGGAAGGCCTGAAATACTCGATTCTGTTCTTTTTTTGTTTTTTTTAAAAGAATAGTTTAATCAATACAAAATGTTGTTTGATCAATTAAAAATCTAAATCACCTTGTGATCTGTAGTGGCCAATCCTGCATCTGTCTCCCAATGAACAGCAGTACATGCATGCTCCCCATTTCACTTAAACAGTGAAAAAATGGAAACTGTGCAAAACCTTAAATATCTGAGCCTTCATATTAGCAATAGACACACATAGTCCCATGTCATTTCATATCCGGTAAAGAAAAGCATAACAGAGATTGTGCTTCCTGAGAATGTTGAAGCAGGTCGGACTGTGCACTCAGCTCCTGATGACCTTCTACAGGAACACAATAGAGAGCATCCTCACTCAAGATGTCAGTGGTTTGCTAGCAGCTGACCAATGTGGTCAAGACTGCAGAAAATTTTAAGAGCAACACTCCCAGACCTGCAGTCTGTATATACTGACCGCCTCAGACAGAAAGCCTGCAGCATAAGCAGAGACTTGACACACCTGGGTCACCACTTGTTTACATTCTTATCTTTGAGTTAGACATACTGGACCATCAACTGGTCAAACAGGTTAAGGTGGAGCTTCTACCCCTGGGCTATGACCTCCATTAGTGTGTGTGCGCGCGCGTGTTCCGTCACTTAGACCCCTCTTTTGAGTCGCCGGAACCCCCTCCTCTGTGTGTTCCTGTACCTCCCACTTTACAAATTAAGCACTGTCCACTGGGACCTGAAGAACAAGCTTGCTGGGCCAACACACATAACACAACGGGCAGCAAAAACAAAATGAGAAGAAACCAGACAGATCTGAAGAAACAGCTGCATCTCACACCAAGAAGCAGTGAAATCACTGATGAATAACATCCAACCTGAAATGGATTATTCTATTGTCAATGAGAATTATAATGCCAACATGTGTGCCTTATTTTCGTACATATGCACATGTAGTTCGCCAGTAAATCACAGTTATATCACTCTGTTACGGGAGTCACCATAGCAACGTGTTAATGAACTGGTTCAGATCAGCTGGCTTTGACAGGTGAATGAGAGAAACGCGCTGTAACATGGATTCTCTTGACAATGTTGTTTAGCATAAAAAGTACATCAAGGCCAACACTAAATAGTTCATAAGCGTATTTAGGAAGTTAGAAAATAAAAATAAACATTTGTTATCAAATGTTTACTGTGTGACCGTGGGCAGATTAAACGACTTGGATCTGTGCATTACACGGTTTTAATGCCGTCTTCATTGTTTATCGTTATGTGAATAACCCCCTTTCTGGGAAGGGAATAAACTACCTGCAAAGTGGGGGAGTAGATCTGTGCTCTTATTACTGTTATCCTTACCTCTGCAAGAGAGATTTCAGTCAATATGTGTTATCCTCACGGATAATGTAGAGAGGTGTGAATAATTTAATAAACATGCTCCAGCTGTCATACTGCCATGTTATGTTTGACACTGTAACGGGCATAGAGCTTTTAATTAATATTTGATCAAAAGTTATTAGATAAAATTTATTAATAGCTAAAATTAATTAACTACTAATAAAATGTGTAGTTATGATTAATGACCAATATAATAAGAAGAAATAAAAAAAACGTGGGACTCCCCTCTGTCAACCAAACCCTTTTCTTTAGCCAATTGCGATGCCTCAATAAACTTTTCAGCATGGCTGGCGATGAACATGTCTGAAGGTCATGTACCATACATATGGGACACGAAAACAACCCCAGGATGGGCACTTATGGCATGATATTTTAGGACTACCAAGCATATTCAATGTAAACAACGTCACCGGAACATCAGGCAATGAGTGGCATTATGGGAAGGCCTGAAATACTCGATTCTGTTCTTTTTTTGTTTTTTTTAAAAGAATAGTTTAATCAATACAAAATGTTGTTTGATCAATTAAAAATCTAAATCACCTTGTGATCTGTAGTGGCCAATCCTGCATCTGTCTCCCAATGAACAGCAGTACATGCATGCTCCCCATTTCACTTAAACAGTGAAAAAATGGAAACTGTGCAAAACCTTAAATATCTGAGCCTTCATATTAGCAATAGACACACATAGTCCCATGTCATTTCATATCCGGTAAAGAAAAGCATAACAGAGATTGTGCTTCCTGAGAATGTTGAAGCAGGTCGGACTGTGCACTCAGCTCCTGATGACCTTCTACAGGAACACAATAGAGAGCATCCTCACTCAAGATGTCAGTGGTTTGCTAGCAGCTGACCAATGTGGTCAAGACTGCAGAAAATTTTAAGAGCAACACTCCCAGACCTGCAGTCTGTATATACTGACCGCCTCAGACAGAAAGCCTGCAGCATAAGCAGAGACTTGACACACCTGGGTCACCACTTGTTTACATTCTTATCTTTGAGTTAGACATACTGGACCATCAACTGGTCAAACAGGTTAAGGTGGAGCTTCTACCCCTGGGCTATGACCTCCATTAGGAGGAAAGATCAATTCATGCAACATTGAAAAGACTAAATGATGAAAGATACCACAGCAGAGGAGACAGATATCACTAAGAATAACTGTCATGGATTAGCGGTGGGTTAAAGTCAGAGCTGGGTGAAAGTCAGGGTGTGCGTGTTTGGGGTGGGGTAAATGTCGCATTGGTTTAGGTGTCACAGATGGCAATAAAATCCAGTCATTCATGACGAAACTTCGAAGCATTTGACATCTTGCACAAAGCACAAACAATTAGATGTTTTTCTGTGAGGAAGGCCATTTGGTATGTTTCAGTGATGCATGGTGTTCCATGTAATAATACATTCAAGTTTTAGCCAAAACTGTTTCAAGGCTGCAGTACGAGTTATCAAAACAAAAATGAATACACCCTCACTGCAGCTCAGCAAGGAGACGTTGAAAATAAAATCCTTCCTAAAGGGTTGTAATGAAGTAGTTCCAATATGTGCTTGTGTGATTAAGCTGCTTTTGTGTGTTTGTTGCAGGAAAGTCTGTGGGAATAGTGACTACAACACGTGTCAACCACGCAACTCCAAGCGCTGCTTATGCCCACTCTGTGGACAGAGACTGGTACTCTGACAATGAGATGCCAGCTGAAGCCCTGCAGGCTGGGTGCAAGGACATAGCCCGACAGCTTTTTGAAAACATTCCCAACATTGATGTGAGTCAAAGTTTGTGTTTTGATAGTTGATTAATCATTGTGTTTTCTCACACAGAGAACTTAAAGATGTCCTCATATCTAGCTGGGAGTTGTTTGGTGCTTGTCCTATTTTGGCAATCTCAGTAATTTGGGCTTTGTAGCCAAGATAGTTGTGACTTTGGGAATTGTAAGTTTATTGATGAGGCCCAGACTCAAATAAAATCTCAACATATGGCTTTGGTGAACCCTGAACTTCATAAACTGTTAAATGTTTACAAAAATGACAGCCCAACCCTTGACAATAGCTTTCACATTTTTAGTCACTGAAGTTACCAAACAGAATAACTACTCACTGATTGGGATTTGCTGTGTGATGTTTAGTTTTTGTGATTAAGATTGGTATTTAATTCCCCCACTATGTGACTTTTCAGGTGGTTATGGGTGGAGGAAGAAAATATATGTTCCCCAAAAACATGTCAGATGTAGAATACCCTAATATAGCGAAGTACAGCGGCTCACGGAAAGATGGAAGAAACCTGGTGAAAGAATGGACCGACAGAATGAAGGATAAGGTTGATCTTTCCTCTTCTTCTCTGTTTTATTGACCCATTAGGTTTTCTTGTTTTGAAGTTCAAAGGGACTGCAGTGTTACATTTATTTTTTCCCTCCTGCAGAATGGTTATTATGTATGGAACAAGAAGCAGCTTCTATCCCTGAATCCAAACAATGTGGATTACTTACTCGGTATGTCTCAGTGTCATTATGAAACTCATTGAAGTGTAAATGAAGAGGCATTAGTCTATGCATTTGCTGTAGACTTATTTTCTGTGTGTAAGATGCTGTTTCTCTTTGCATTGCTGCTGTTATTCTAGGTATCTTTGAACCAGTAGATCTGTCTTATGACTTGGAGAGGAACTCCGACACAGATCCTTCACTGACAGAGATGGTGGATGTAGCTATCAAGATCCTGAGGAAGAACCCCAATGGATTTTACCTGCTTGTAGAGGGTGAGTTTGTTTAACCTACTGTGGCAAAAGGGCATGTTCGTCTTTCTTCTGGCATTGCCTACAAAGATGATCTTGAAAGCACGTCATGGGAACCTCATGTTAATAGTTAGCTAAAATATTTTTTTGAGTATGTTTAACACATTAAATTTATAGACCGTTTTCCTGTGATTGCATTGTTATGGAAATATCAAGTACCAAACCCCCAAAGATGGCACTTAGGCAGATTGGAGGCCCAGTATTCACAGGGGTAGCAGTTGCAGAGCCATGCATTTCTAATTGGTTAAATATTCCCAACCACTTACTTCTGCCACCTAGTCTGCTATGACTCAGTTTATTTTAAGGTTACTCTTCGTAAACACAACATTGAAATTTGGCCATTTGATCCCTGTTGCATTCAGCGGAAGAGAAACTGTATGTCAAGGTTAGTTGAAGACCCAAATACAGGATGTTTGCAGAACTTTAGATAACAAAAGTGCTTCTAAAAATCTAGTTTCCAAAATAATGGATAACCAATTAGTGGGACCATGATACTGATAATGATGATGAGGATTTTACAATGAATAAAGTAAAGCTGGAAGTATTCATACAGAGGGAGCTTATGACAGAAAGTAGGTTGTGGTAATTTGCTAAGTGAATCCAGGTGAGCAGAAAACCAAAGAACAGATAAAGAAGAAATCCAACAAGATCTAATCTTGAAATTAGAAAACTTGAAATCTCAACCCTACAGGCCAATACAGTAGGTGTACAGACAGAGAGAATCCACAGATCAGACTCAAGCAGTACGAGTTATACCATCCAAAAGAAAACCAAAACATGAACTTAACAAAACCTAAAACAGAAATCATGAAAATCTGAATATTGAAGTAACATTAAAACAGAATAAAAACAGCGAAACCCAAAGTATGATATCAAAGAGCTACCTAGAATACTAACTAAGCCAGAACATGAACTTTTTAAAAGCAAATAAAAAGTAACCCAGCAAAATGCAAACAAAAACCCACAGACTCAACAGTTATCCCAAATAAAACTGCCCACACTTCAGCACAGCCCAGTAGGAATGTGATAGTATGCAGAAAGAGCAGAGTGGTCTGCAATTACAGAGACTGGCTTTTAATTCATAGACTTAGTTGTATACTGACAGCCAAGATTAATATACTGTGTTCTCATGGAAACAAGTTCTGATAAGGATCCATTAAAAATCTAAAACTACTGAAGTTGTTAAAAATGTAACTGAGTTAGAAAACAGATTTAACAACTTCATGCCACAATATGTAAATAAAACATGTTTGTTTGTAGTTTGCTTTAAAGGAACTCCTATCTCCTAAAGAAATCCATATTTTGAAGAAATTTATTATATTCTGTAACATTCATATTTAATAGTTACACAAAGGATGACCCAGCTTACAAAGACAAAATCTTTCAGGACTCATAGGCAGAAGAGATGTAACATACAACGTTGTAATCTCCAAGAAAAAGGCATGTTTCAGCCATGGAAGCTAGCAGCTTACGCACACAGTAAATAAAGTTAAAGCATGCTCTGCTGTTACAAAAAAAAATCTGTATTTTTCTGAAACAATAGGAATAGGTCATTTGGTGCTGATTACCGTAGGCGCTTTAAGATTTTTCAGTCGGCTCACATAACTCCAGCAGGTTGGGTAAAAACAAGTTCTTCTCCAGCATTGAACAGCAACTGAAACACCAACCACCCCACACCTTTGTGATGACAGCATTTTTGGGATATTTTACCATTTTTGTTATGCTTACTAATGAAGTAAGGTTAGTGGAGGTGAGATATGAAGCAGGGTTTAAACTATTTTGGCACTTGTTCAATGTACAAACAAAAGAAATTAAATGTCACATGAACTAATTCATGTGTAAGAGCTAATTGGATATAAATTCACCTTTGCTAGGAGGACGTATTGACCATGGACATCATGAGGGCAAGGCCAAGCAGGCTCTTTATGAAACTGTGGAAATGGACCGGGCCATTGGCCGTGCAGATCTCTTAACCAGCATCCACGATACACTGACCGTAATTACTGCGGATCATTCTCACGTGTTCACCTTTGGAGGCTACACGTTGAGAGGAAATCCGATATTTGGTAATATATTGTCAAAAATTTAGTAGATACCGCATGACTTATACCTACAGTGGTGAATTATTTAGATTGCTGGTTGTTTAGCCTTTAGTGTAATAACAACACTCCATGGTCTGTCATCATCCACAGGTCTGGCTCCAAAGTTTAGTGATATTGATCAGAAGCCTTTCACTTCTATTTTATATGGAAATGGACCAGGTTATAAACTTGTCAACGGTGCAAGGGAGAACATTTCAGCTACGGACTACCGTAAGTAAATTCTTTTTGGCTTCAAGCGATCAGGATGTAGATGGAGAATCAAATGCAAATGCTAACATTGTTTTAGGATCTTTCTTATAGTACCTTAGGAATCGAAGACAATAATGTCTCTTCTTTCCTGTCTCTTTCTTTCAGAGGACAACAACTACCAGGCCCAGGCAGCTATACCTCTGAGTTCAGAGACTCATGGAGGAGAAGATGTGGCTGTTTTTGCAAAGGGTCCCTTGGCTCACCTGCTACATGGAGTCAATGAGCAGAACTACATCCCACATGTAATGGCATATGCGGCCTGTATCGGTCAGAACAGGGACCACTGTGTGTTACCTGGTGGAACAGTTGGTTTGCAGCCAGTCTTTTCTAGTATTGCAACCGTTTTCACAGTCACTCGACTTCTGTGCTGACCTTCCCCAGACAATAATCTTTTATCATTTGTTTTATCCCGTCTCTCATTTTAAGATTGAATCTTTTTTTCATTTTCTAATTTCTCTACTGTATTTCGATCATGGGATGTTACCACTATAAAGACACTTTTTTTTAATTATAGAAATTAACCAACAGAAAGCATAATCACAACTCTACTCAAGGGACTTAAAATGCACCACCCATTTAATTCAAAATGAGTTTTAAAATGAATAAAAATATTGTTGTGTTAACAGAGCATGATGACAGAGGACAACGTTCACATTCTCCACTTAACACATTTTAGTGTTAAAACGGCCGTGAAGTGTAGAAACAGTGTGTGATGCTGGCTGAAATCTCCTTTGCAGGGGACCTCGGCAAGTCTTGGTCACATGTGTAGCTGACCTAGCTGGAGTCAATCTAAAGTAGCATTTTACTGTTGCTGCAGAATCATATCCTCGCACAATCATGGACTGATTTCCATTCTTTGTTCAGGCATTTTCTTTTACTTGGCCATGTACTTGTGCAGACATGAAAAAGATTAAATTTTTGGGTTGTTTTGTTGCAATGATACATGCAATCTTTCAAAGTGGCTGTTTGTCAATTCATTTAAGGAGTGAGAAATGCCCAGCTTGGGACAAAATTATTTTCTCCAGCAAGTCAGTGAGAACATTATTGTTATATCACTCAAACGTTTCCCTGACTGAACAAGGATAAACAGTAGTTTTTTTAAATGTAATCTTATTTCTCATAAATTTGAAAAATGAGGGTGGTGCAATTTAAAAATGTTGGTATCTATCAGTTTCAGTCTATTCAGCCAAATATTTATGTAAAAAAAAAAAAATCACCCCTGATGTATCAAAATATCTTTTTTTAATAATATAATTGGATATATTGATTGTAACCTTCAATTTTTAATATTTTAGTATGTTTAGTCTTGTTTCATTTAACTGAATTGATTTAAATAGACAGAATTTGCAAATGTTTGAAGTTGTTTTGTATTTCAAATGTGTTCAAATGTGCAGTTAACAGAATCTACCTCAGTAGCTTCCAAAACATCACTCGTGACAATAGTATGTTCTCATGGACAGATTTTGTTGAGCAAATTTTGTGCCAGAGCCAGGGGCAACTGAATGTATAATTGATAAAACATCAAAATATACATGGATTTCTTGTCAAACTGTAGCCTGCACTTTCCATATTCACTTAAAGCAATGAGAAAGCCCATGTTCTGTTTTGTTCAAGGCAATTACCATTTCTGTCTTGTAAACAATGTGTGTTGTCTGATCACCTTGCTGTCTGTTTCATTGCAACATTAATGGTTTTAACCAATTGTGGTTATTTTGTCAGGGTTTATGTACACAGAAAAAAGGCTGAAAAATCACTGAATCTGAACAAGCGCACCTCAAAGTGGAAAATTGTCATATAGCCTTTTGTTTCCCAGAGATATCAATTAACGAAGTACAAAGACTTTGCTTCCTTACTTAAGTAGAAATTTGGGGTATCTATACTTTACTGGAGTTATTATTTTTCAGCGGACTTTTTACTTCTACTTCTTTCATTTTTATGCAATTATCTGCACTTTCTACTTCTTACATTTTAAAAAATAGCCTCGTTTCTCCTATTTCATTTCGGCTTGTTTTCAATCCGGCTTGTCATCATTTAAAAAAAAAAAAAAAAAAAACAGACACATACACACACACACACACAAAACTCCGTACCGTACCGTACCGTCCTCTTCCGCTTATCCGGGGTCGGGTCGCGGGGGCAGCAGCTTGAGCAGGGAAGCCC
>JAOXYM010000003.1:13841504-13860802 GCA_028567055.1 Leptatherina wallacei | reverse complement strand
CTACGTTCACACATGGGGAAATGTTCCGGATAAGTCGGTTGTTGAAACAGGGTAGGACGTCTTTGTGTTGCAACTTGTCCTGAACATTTCTTTTGCGTTCAGGGAAAACGACGTGCCGCAACATTTCCGCTCTTATGACATGGGGGTTAGCCGGTAAATGTCCGCTACAGCTCCGAGGTAAAAGAGCGGAACGTTTGTTTGAATGCAAACGGTAGAAAAGACAAAATCCGCAACATTACCGCTTTTCAGAGCAAGTCTGAAAGGGGCTATAGAGAGAAACGCGGTTGAGCCAACTCATGCTGTTAAAGTCAGATCGTTATGAGTATGAACGAATTCCTGCTCTAAAAAATTGCAAAACATCTTTGTGAAGTTGGAGATACAGATGTGACGCCAGGAACAAGCAGCTTTTAGCAGCATCTTGGTGAGTGAGAGTTTTGTTAGCAGCTAACGGCTTAGCAGCACTGACGTCTGGCCTCGTGTTTCCCGACTCCTGATATTATTTCTATTCTCCTACATCAGGTTCTAAACCTTTTCCTCGCTGTAATGTTATGTGTTGGTGGTTCAATTGTTTTTATGTCATTCAATGTGTCGTTGCACGACCGCCATTCTGTGCACTACTGTTGCTCATGGTTAGCAGTGTGCTTTAGAAAGAGATTACAGCTGTGTTGATTATGCTCTTAAATGAAAAATCTAAAGAATAAGATGATTAGATACATACTTTTTAAAGAATGTGTTTTTTCAGTTAATGTTTAATAGATTTAATTTAAATACCAACTCCAATGAAAATCCTGTTTTTCAAGCTGTTCACATGCTCATGAGAACATATTTTGCAAAAACTAAGTTCAAAATAGCATTTTCGACCTTTTCTGCACTGACATCGCTGTGAACCAACGGCAGGCTCAGACAGACTGGATTTCATACGTAACTTATCAAGTGGCCAATCACAGCGCTCTGCTGAAAGACTCCAGTTGCCCCGCTCCACCCACTCGTAGTCGGAGGAGAAAAAAGTGATCAACATGTATGTGCTATCTGGTTGCAATGCTAAGAATAAAATGAACTCAATGTCTAGCATCAAAAGTTGTAGAACTCACTGAAGCGAACTGTCTCATCCACTTTCTCTGAAGTGCGTCTCTCGCTAGTTTTTTTCATCTCTCTCTGTGTGTAACCTCGTAGCTCACACATGAGATCCCATAACCAAAACAACTCAGTGCTTTTCTGTTTTTTTTCTTTTTCTTTTTATCTGTTTTCACATCATGAAATAAAAAGTTTTCTTTTCCAAACATATTTCAACATGAATTTAAACATTTTTAAACAATGAAAATATCAAATTTTTAACAGCCTCTTAATGTATTTTTAATCAGCCATGAACCATTTATTTAAATGTATCTTAACATTTCAGCAGGGTTACAAACTGAATTTATATTTAGTTTTACACTTCATTTCACACATTTCATTGAGCATGAAGCGGGCTCATCTTCAGCGCACAAAACATTCATGTCACGTTGGTAAGCAACCTGAGTTTTTTAAAAAGAAACTTTCTGAATTCCCCTGGACGCGTCTTACGCTGTGTCTTTGCTCGTAGGTAAAGCTAAAAAAACTCTTCACTATAGCGGAAGACCTGCTCCTTCCAGCTGCCGTTATTCTGGCTGAGATGATGCTGGACAGAAACGTGGCGGACAAATTAAACATGGTGCCTTTGTCAAATGTTTGTTGTAGAGCTGAGAAAATGGGCACAGACATTGTTGAGCAAGTTGCGGAGAAACTTAACAACACATGTTCCCTCCAACTCGATGAGTCCACGGATGTCTGTGGAAAAGCACAACTTGTTGCTTTTGTGAGCTGCATCGATACTTACGACATTTATGAGCACATATTATTGTGCAAAACTATGGAGGAGAAAACTACAGGAGAGGACATATTTAATGTTGTCAACACCTTCTTCTGTGAAAAAGGCCTGAGCCGGAAATGCTGCAGCAGCATCTGCATGGACGTGGCGGCATCAATGACAGGCAGAGCGCGAGGATTCGTAGTGCGCGTAAAGAAAGAAACCCCGAAGTGAATTGGACTCACTGTATCATACACAGAGAGGCGCTGGCATCCAAGAAAATGATCCCTGAGTTACATGACGCTTTGAACGACAGCATCAAAGTAATAAACATCATGAAGTCAAGGACACTTAATGCACCTGTTTCGCCTTCTTTGTGAAAATATGGGAGCTGATCACACGCAACTACTACTGCACACAGAGGTGCGCTGGCTCTCTTGAGGAAGAACACTCAGCCGGCTATTAGAGCTGCAATATGAAGTACACACCTTTCTGATTGAGCATCAGGCTTGCCACCTTGTTGCAAGACAAAAACTGGCTTGCACAGCTGTGCTATTTGGCTGAGATAATCAGCAAACTGAATGAACTGAATATGTCTCTGCAGGGCAAAGACGGCAGTATTTTGAACTGCTATGACAAGGTGGGTGGCTTCCTGAAGAAAGCAGAGCAGTGGAGAAGGTCTTGTGCTCATGGAAATTTCACCTGTTTTCCTCAGGTGGATGATTTTCTCACTAGTGAGGATGTGGACAGAGCACTAGTGAAATCAGTCATACTGGGCCATTTGACCAACTTGATTCAGGGCTTTCAGTCCTACTTTCCTGATATGGAAAATGAATCTGCACAGCTGGACTGGGTGAGAAACCCATTTCTCTTGTCTGAAGCAGACGGAAACAAGCTACCTGTCACTTTTCAGGAAAATCTCTTGGAAGCGTCATTAGACCGTGGCCTCCAGACCGTGCTGCATCCTGAGCTGGAGCATTTTAATTAGTTTAAATTTTAGAAAATGTTTGTTTAAAATGAAGTTTATATTCCCGTGAACATTTTCTGTGCAAACTTTTGTTAATTTCTTTTTTGAGAAGAGTTGTATAAAATTAAATTGAGTCATTAAGGTTATAAATGAATCTGTTAGGAAACAAATTTGCTTGTGATGTTCAAATGTTCATTTAGAATTTTACACACACACACACACACACACACAGCTATATATATATATATATGTGTGTGTGTGTGTGTGTCCTTATGTCATGTCTAAATGGTTCATTACCATTGTTTTACACGGTTAAAGTTTAATAAACCAAACACAAATGACAAAGTGCTATCTTTTTCATCTTTTTTTTTATACCAAAAATACTTTGCGGTGACAAAGCAAAAACTGATTTTGTTTGTCCTTTTGGCTTCTATGAGTTTAACTGTATGCCTCGGGATTACAAATGCCCCGAGCCCTTTTCAAAGGCTCATGGAAAAGTGCATGAAAGACATAAACTTGAAAGAGGTCCTCGTCTTTGTAGACGATTTAATCGTGTTTTCAGACACGCTTAAGGAGCATGAGATCAGACTCACTCATGTTCTTGAACGCCTGAGAGAGTATGGGCTGAAACTTTCGCCAGACAAGTGCAGGTTTTTTCAAACCTCTGTCAGATATCTGGGGCACCTTGTGTCCAGTGAAGGGGTAAAAAACTGGTCCAGATTCATTAAAAACCTGGCCAAGACCACAAACCTGGAACCTGTCTCACCACTGGTTACCTACCCAGACAGAAAGGCTGCCAATCAAATCCAGACCATGGCACATATTTAAATCCGAAAGAACCTTTTGGTGATTGTTGGTGCGATATGTGTCAAAATGCCTTTGAGGAAATCATTAAGAAACTTACCTCTTCACCTGTGCTTGGTTATGCAGATCTTAAGTCTCCGTATGTCCTTCATACAGGCGCCAGCACAACTGGTCTGGGGACTGTTCACTCCTGGGCATAAAGAAGGTCAGAACCAGCCCTTATCACCCCAGGGGCAACCCAGTTAAAGGCTACAACCGGACTTTACTCAGTATCTTGGGTACATTGAAGTACAAAGAGAAAACCCACTGGCGTGACTATGTGAAGCCCCTCACACACGCCTATAACTGTACTAAAAATGATGCTGCAGGCTTCTCTCCTTATGAATTAATGTTTGGGAGAGGACCCATCGACATTGCCTTTGGACTGCCGATCACTAATACATCAACTCCTTTACATTCTCAGTATGTGAAGAGGCTGAAAAGTAATCTTGAAGAAAGCTACAACATAGCTATTTCCAACTCTCGCAAAGTAGCTGAAAGAACAAAAGAAGATTTGATAAAGCAATACGAGAATCCTCTGGCGACAGAGTAATAGTTCGCAATCTCCGTTTAAGAAACAAACATAAGCTAGCAGACCGATCGATGGGAGTCAACAATCTATACTGTGGTCAGGAAAATGGGAGACTTGCCTGTGTATAGCTACTCTTAAACCAGAATCTGAGGATGGTCCATTACGGACATTCCACAGAGACCTCCTCCTACCTTGTGGTTTTCTTGCTCAAGCAGAAGAGCCTGAGTGGGTCAGTAAACCTCAGCGACCACAAACCCGACACAGTGCGAACCAAGCAGAAGGAAGCTGGTTGCAAGACGAAGATGATGATATGTGTTTTCGGTTGAAACCTTCAAAGGACATCCAGAAAACCCAATACATTGAAATCTATGACAATCCATTGACAGTCTGACAAATGCAATGAGGAATAGGAGATTTCAGAGAGTAAATCTGTTACTGATCTTCCCTGTAGGTACAGTAGGAACTCCCTCCTTCTGAAAGCAACTTACCTGAGACTTGAAGCCCTTTCCCTTGTAGCTCAAAATGATCACTGGAGCTTAGCTGAAAAAAAGGAGTGAGATGGAGAAACAGTTACCTGATGTGGAACAAGGACAAATGACTGACGGGGAACCTGAATGTCAGTCTAAGTCCTCCTTTAAAGAAGTGCATAGTCACTCAAACTTACCACTTTTCATCTCCAACAACTTACCTGAGAGTGATGAACATCTGTTGGAAAAAAGTGTGGCAGAAGCAAATGATAAAAAATCTGATGAATCAGAAATAAGAAACCAGAGTGAAAATCAACCAAACTCTGTCAAACCCTCAGATAAAGGAGAACCTCAAACACTCAGGAGATCTGAAAGGAGTCATCACTAATTGTTTAACAACACTTATTTTTCTTTAATTCTCAGGTAACTATTTTTATAAAACACTGAGCATGATAATAAAATTACATTATAATCAAAACCAGTGTTTTGGGAGTAATCAGATTACTGTAATAATCTAATAAGATTCATCAAGATGCACCTCTGAAATACCAGAATAATACAGCGTTTCTCCCGATTCACAGCCAGAAATGCTGTTGTGAAAAAAAAGAAAAAAAAATTCAACTTTTTAAATCTCCTGATGAAACCGTTTCATTCAGTGAAGTCGCTCTAAATATCATTAAAGTTCAGGTCTTAGATAAGGTGTTGACGTTAATAAAACTTACAAAGAATACTGGATCCATTTTAAGCCCCAATATAATTCAGAGATTCCTACAATGATGGTGACAATGACCTTGCAGTGCCTGTCTCCATGACAACATGACGCTCTCATTGAAACACCAGAGCAGGATAAAAACTCCAGCTGCTCTTCACTGGAGCGAGAGGCTTTCCATCTTCACCTCGCTGACAGAATTTTTAAAACTCATATTTCTGTTTGATTTTCTGATGTGCGCTCTTTCCGCCGATCACCTGTGCGCAGTACGCATGTGTCTGTCTGAGTGTGTATGTGTGTGCGCTCACTGCAGAGGACACAGAGAGCAGCTGTGAGCCATCATGTAAATCAGATCAATAACTTCAGACTGTTTAGTTTTTAGTAAAAGGACAAAGTGTAAATCTGTTCTAGACGAAACGCGACTCAACTTACCTCTGTTGAGGCCTGATGAGGCGCCCAAATCGGAATTATTTTGGAGGTACATAGGTGGGGACATCGCTTCCTGCTGTTAAATGTGGCGGCGCTCGCGGACTTAGGGCTAGCTGCTAACGTGAGCGGTAATATGCTGCTAAGTAGTTTAAATGTGAATATAATCCATACTGGGGAATGAAAATAGCTGAATGTGGCCTCATCTCGGCAAGAGAAGCTGATTTTGGACCGAAGTGAAACAGGAAACCAGTTGTGTTTGCTAGGATCTCACAGAGCCTCGGGAAGTCACGCGAGAATTTGGTCACGTCATCAGAAAATATGGACATAAAAAGAATCGATCCTTATGTTTTATGAATCGATATTGAATTAATTTAACTTGAATCGATTTAAATCAATTAATAAATTTTTTAAACCCAGCCCTATTTATGAATACACGCATGGATTTCCACCAGCTTTTTTATTTTATATTTAAAACCACTGATCCTTGCTGGGCTAGGTAGTAAACAATCAATACTGCTTAGCGCTCGTGAACCCTCAGGAACATGTGCGCTCCTCTGCTCTGAGGTGTGGTTTCGGGGGAAAATTGAAGAAAGGAGTTTGGACTTTTGAAATGTGTATTTTCTAAATGTAGCTTGCTCGAAGCGTTTTTCCAGGATCTCCTACCCTACCTTTAAGTATTATATATTAAGCGTTAATGAAATTAACAGCAGATGAACTAGAGGGGAAACAATGAGATGACCCCAAAAACAGGAATGGTTTTACAGGTGGAGCCCATAGATCATTTCCCTGTCTTCTTCTTTCCTGGCTGATATTTGGTGACGTTTGCATTTTGCCAGTGCCCACACCAGTAGAGGTAACAGGAGGCGGTGTCTGCAATCCACAGAAGTTGCTCAGGTAGTGCAGCTCATCCAAGATGGCACATCAATGCACGCTGTGGCAGGAAGGTTTGCTGTGTCTCCCAGCACAGTGTCGAGAGCATGGAGGAGATACCAGGAAAGCAGGCCAGTATACCAGGAGACGTGGAGGGAGCTGTAGGGGAACAACAACCCAGCAGCAGGACCGTTAATCTGCTCCTTTATGCAAGGAGGAAAAGGAGGAGCACTGGCAGAATCCTACAAAATGACCTCCAGCAGGCCACTAATGTGCATGTTTCTGCCTGAACTGTCAGAAACAGACTCCATGAGGGTGGTATGAGGGCCCAACATCCACAAGCAAGGTCTGTGCTCACAGCCCAACACTGTGCAGCCCGATTGGCATTTGCCAGAGAAAACCAGGATTGGCAGATTGGCCATTGGCGCCCTGTGCTTTTCACGGATGAGAGGAGGTTCGCATTGAGCACATGTGACAGATGTGAGAGCGTCTGGAGATACAGTAGAGAGCGTTCTGTTGCCTGCAACATCCTCCAGCATGACTGGTTTGACAGTGGGTCAGTGATGGTCTTGGGGGGGGCTTACCCTTGGAGGACCGCATAGACCTCCATGTGCTAGCTAGAGATACCCTGACTGCTATTAAGTACTGGAATGAGATCCTCAGACCATATACTGGTGCACTGGGACCTGGGTTCCTTCTGATGCAGGACAATGCTCGGCCTCATGTTGCTGGAGTGTGTCATCAGTTCCTGCATGATGAAGGCATTGATGCTATGGACTACCCTGCCTGTTCACCAGACCTGAATCCAATCCAGCACCTCTGGGACATCATGTCTCGTTCCATCCACCACCGCCGCGTCTCACCACAGACTGTCCAGGGATTGACTGATGCCCTGATCCAGGTTTGGTAGGAGATCTCTCAGGAGAACATCTGTCATCTTATCAGGACCATGCTCAGACATTGTCGGGAGTGCATACACATGACTGAACCTCATTTGAATTGTCTTGAGGAATTTCCACTGAAGTTGGGTCAGCCAGTGATCTGATCTTTCCACTTTTGAGTATGATTCTGAATCCAGACCTCCATAGGTTAATGATTTTTGATTTCCATTGATCATTCTCATGTTATTTTGTTCTTAACACATTCCACTATGTGATGAATAAAGATTTTCAACTGGAATATTTAATAAATCAAGATCTAAGAGGTGTTGTTTAAGTGTTCCCTTTATTTTTTGAGAAGTGTATGTACATATATAAACATTTATAGGTTTTCTCCATTTCATCTGTATTTGCTCAAAATTGAACAAACTGAACAAATAAATGTGAATCTGACCGTTGCAATCAATGAAAGCAACCAATTAAATTTCTTAATGAACTTCTTTGTAATCTTTCTTTTTTTTTTTTAGGATGGAACTCTGCATGGCATCTTAATTTGACTTTAAATTACGCAAATGTCCGGCCCCATGATTTGTCATTCTTCTTTCTCTCCTCCTCCTCCTCTCTGCCTCCCTCTCGCTCTACCTCTATCCATCGCAGATAATCTCTCTGAAGGGGAATGCAGCTGCAGCACAGTTACAATCCTCCTCTGTGGACCTTCGTCTGTCTCCTCTTTTCTTTATAGACCTAAAGCGTGGCCACCAAGTTTTACATTTAGCTGATGATCCTTCATTTGTCTCATTTGCTCTGCTTTTACCCTATTTACAAGCATGACTGCAGAAAGTGTGCAGCATAAGAGGCGACTTGCAGCCCATCAACATCAAGGTAAGGATTTATCTTTAATATTTTCTATTTTCAGCAAAAATTGTACACTGCAAATGTTTGATCAGTTTTAAAAGGTGCCATTTTTTCTTTTTGAGGTCTGTTTTTGATTTGTTATAACATTTTTATTATTTGGATTGATGCATCTAAGGGAGCATAAGGAACAGTTAAGCTTAAATGAATTAGAAGAGCAAAAACAAAATAACAGAAACAGCCCAAATGAAGAAGGTGGATTAAAATTAAAGCTGTGATTTAAAAGTGCCTTCAATCTCATTGTTACAGGATATAATTCTTCATGAAATTATCAGAAGAATTGAAGTTTGATTTTCTTTAGGGATTATTAAAGAAATGTAGTTCACTTCATTTTTGCCAAACATGCCCGGGCTTGCATGATGTGTTCTGTGTAGAAGCATAATTAACCTTTCAGAGGAAGTCATTAGTATACATCAGTGAAGCGCGAATAATGGCAATTATACTTTACAGCCATGATGAGAATGATTTGAAACACATTATTTTGATCATAAAAGGTGTACATGTACCACCCTGGAGACTGCAACTCCAATGCCAGTCAAATCTGTTTTAAGTGCTATTTCTTCACCATGTATGATCAATAAAATAAAAATGATTAAAAAAAACTATTTTTAATAATAGTTTTTCAGAGTAACATCATATGAGTAAAAATCAGTCTGGTAAAAAAACAAAATAGAATAAATAAGTATTTTTGCGTCCATTTTTTGCAAAGAGTGACAATTGTTTTAATGTATATGGAAATCTACAGATAACATAGTTATAGTATGTTTGGATGATTTTAACATTTAATTTTTGCTGATGTTCCTGATGTTCTCAGTAGGTTTATGCTCCAAAAAATATTTAGTTCTTTGTTGCTATGATGACAAAAAATGAGCTATACATTTGGACTTTTCTCTAATTAGAAAATTAGAGATAGAAAATTTAAAAGCAACGGTTTTGATGAGCAATTGCCTTTTCCAAAGGTGGAAAAATGAAGTTGGATTTCTTTTAATTTGTCTATTTTAACATTTCATATATAAAATAATTTCCTCAAGCAAGGAAACAATTAGTTCATGAATCAACAGCAGAGCAAATGATGCTAAACAATCTTTCATTTTAAGCACGCTTGACAAATAAATAAATCCAAGAGAACTGGGACAAAAAAAAGAAAAGAAACATAAACTCATAATTTTCATCATATTACAGTTTACTCTTTATTAAAAAAAAATTCTTTTTTTCACAGGTCCAGACACCAACCCCAGACACCAATACAGGATGTGTTGACATCTCATCTCATCCCAACAGCTCTCCTTAGTACCATGGAGCTCTCTTTTCAGGCCTCTGCTTCATCTGCACCACTCTACAACACGACCCTGCCAATAAATGCCTCAGGGAATTACACTATTGACCAAATCTCTAATGTCAACCTATTTGAAATCCTTGGTCCAAAACGATCTCCCTTCTTTTTTCCAGTGACCATAGTTTACCTTCTCATATTTCTCACTGGTTTGACAGGAAATCTGCTCACATGTGCAGTAATAGCAAAGCACAAGAAGATGCGAAACCCCACTAACTTTTATCTAGTGAGCCTAGCTGTGTCTGATCTCCTTGTACTTATGTTTGGAATGCCGTTAGAGATTTATGACCTCTGGCAAAACTACCCATTTCCCTTCGGCGAGGGCGGTTGCTACTTCAAGACTTTCCTTTTTGAAACAGTTTGCTTTGCCTCCATCCTCAATGTTACAGCACTGAGCGTGGAGAGGTACATTGCTGTTGTACATCCTCTCAAAACACGATACTTGTCGACCAATCAGCATGCCAAACGTGTCATCACAATCGTGTGGGTGGTGTCGATGATCTGTGCAATCCCCAATACCTCACTGCATGGCATCTTCTACTTGCCAGAAAGAATGGAGGAATCAGCTATATGCGCTGTACTCAAGCCCATATGGATCTATAACTTAGTCATGCAAATCACAACCGTGTGCTTCTATTTTGTACCCATGATGATTATTACCATACTGTACTTAGTGATGGGCATTCATTTGAGCAAAGAAAGGCAATATGCCAGAGAGAACTTGGGAAAGAATTGTTGTAGCAGCACCAGAAGGAAGATCAGCATGGAGAACGGGCGCAGAAGACAGGTCATCAAAATGCTTTGTGAGTACAAAATGGTAATGGACAATTAATATTGTCTGAATGGATCATTTGTATTCTGACAGGCTTCATAAAGATTTCAACCTCTTGATGTACAGTTTATCAACGTGAGTGTGAAACCAAACTGTAATTCATGAATCACTCTCTTCATTTCTTACCAAATTTGCATCAGAACTTTTATTCCAGATTACTGCATCAGTCTTTTAAAATTCATTTCTCCATAAACTAAATTACAACACATACAGAATTCCATAAGGCTCTCTGAAAGCTTATTTCTTGTACAAACTTCGTATTGCCAGTAATGGATTTCTGTCACTAACACAGGTAGAAAGCTTGAGAGGGATTTTCCCAGCTGATTTCTGGATTCGTGCTTTTGTCTGAGCTCTTCTCATAAGTGAACAAGAATCTGTTGGGAAAAGCTTAGGTTGGATATTGGCACTACCTGTTGCTTTATTGATTGGTTTTTAGACACAAAATATTATCAATTAGAACTGATAGAAAGACAAAACAACATTTGAAGCAGTACAGGATAACTTATTTTCAACTTTTAGAAGGTTAATGTATTGTTATAGGTATTTTCTTTTACTTGAAAATTGATTTTTAAGACAAAATATTTACAGTTATGGAGAAATAAGATCTAAAACCACAAATTCCTTTTTTGAACATTTTAATTTTATGCTGCTGTCCTTTAAAGTAAAGGTTAGCGATCTATCAAAACCAAAATAAGCAGAGAAAAAATACCGCTTAAAGGTCATCATTTCTTGGAGTCTTACTATACACTTGATATTCAAGAGTTTGAAATGTCACCCCATGTAGACAGATGTGAGACATATGTGGAACACATAATATACACATTTTGTACATGGGAAACTTGGGGATGTGCAAATTTTCATGGTAATAACCTGTGAAACCCATATAATCCCATGTGAAAACTATAGTTACATGTAAAACCCATGTAAAATCTCATGTGAACACCATGTAAATTTTTATGTGAAATCCATAAATTCTCATGTGAAACCCACATAATCATATATGAAAACCAGGGGATTAGATGTAATACCCATGGGATTTTGTATGGTGACATTTTACATGTTAAATGTGTTATCAACATGAAAATGTTCCAAAACCACATGTTTGCAATGAGCTAAATGCGTTTTTCACAAGTATCCCACATATTTCACATCGGTTTCACATGTCCAAAACCACAAGGGGGTGACATGTGAAATATGTACTTTTTCTATGAAGGTATTATTTTTAAACGGCATAATCATACCCTTATAGTGAATATTTGATACAAAACCGCCTTATGGCAGTTGTGTGCCTGAAGACATGAAAATAAATTTATACTGAGGTGCAATATCACAGTTTAAAAATAAAAAAAAATGTGTCAAAAAGTGCATGAAATCAAAAACAGCTTTGTCGGACCATTATGTTAAAAGTCAGAAGGCATTTCTTAAATGCAAAGCAACATAGCTTTTTCTTCCAGTTCAGGAATTTATCATTGTTTTGATTGAAATAGAAAATAGACCCATTAATGAGGTTAAACACAGGTTAGAAGGTAAACCTTTCCTTCTGCAAACAAGCTGTGTTCCTTTTCTGGTTACAATACCTTGCTTTGTACAGAAACAAACACTGGTCATTTTACCCCCTTAAAAAACCAATCAACTAGTGTCTTGACTTAGCGTATCTGAAATAAAAGCTAAATAAACGCACATGTATACACACTTTCCTCTAGATTCGTCTCTCTCTTCTAATATTAGATCTTATTCATGTATGGTGCCAGTTTTGTTTGATAAATCATTATACATTATACAGTATGCACAAAACTACTGAGGCAGGGTCAACTTTAAAGAGGTTTTTGATTTACAGATCTCTCCTCGTGGTTAATTTCACTACAGTCATTCGTGTCACACTGTATATACCAAGGACACATTCATTTAAATAAAAGAAACTCTGTGTAGAGTGCTAGAATGGCATGTAAAACTACCCAGGGTATACCTCATGACATCTGTAAATCTGAAAAAGATTTTGGAAATATGAGTGGAGCATTCAGGACCGTGATAACATTTGATAAATAAACATCCTCCAGGATCATTTAAGTTGTCAATAAGAGGATTTATTTTATTGTTTTTCTACCAAAAGTCAAAAGACAATGAAGCGGGAAATTGGACATTTTAGAGCAGAAGAACAAAGCTTTGACTGTTCTTCAAAAGGGATGAGAAATCTCATTGAAACTTATCTGAAAGAAACTTGGTTAATGAAAATAGAGAAATGCTCCCACACTTTAGGTAGCAGTATAGAGCACCTTAACACTGGAAAATTCCATTAAGAAAAAAAAGGAAAAAGAATAAGGAAGATGAATGGATGGATGGTATGGCTATTTTAAGGTTTAATGCATTAAATATGCATGTCTCTTTGCATTCATGAATAGGAATATAACAATATTGTCGAGCCAAAGTGTCAAGTGTTTGGACAGAGTTCATGATGAGCTGCTGTAGTCGGTGAGTGACAAACAGAAGCTGGGCTAATTTGCATATTCAAAGCTCTGCACATTTTTATGAGGTCTAGAGGCAATAAATTTCATTTGAAAAGTTACATCAACTTAATTTTCTTTAAAGATTGTTTGGGATATTGCAAAATAATGGCCAGTGTTTTTTGATTACAGACCTTATTTAAACTCAAACAATGCAGACAAACATTGTTCAAAACTAACTTTCTTTTTAATTATACTGAACACCTCAAAGTTTTATGCACACACACACATACAAAAGCATATATCATCTTATAGCTTTAAAGGTGGAATGAGATAATATGGAATTTAAAATGGGATTTTACCAAACAAACCCCAAAGTTTTTAATGAGGTGAAAAATTAAATAGACAAAATCCCAAGAACTCCAACAAACCAACCAATCAAGTCACTTTGCTGCCATAGGTTCATTGTAATGAAATGCTAGAATTTAGCCTGCCTCAGCAGCACTTCTGTCAGTGAGAACACTGGTAGACCATTATCTGTGTAGTATTGGCAGAAGAATTTAAAAACACCATGTAATACTCCTTGGAGAGAAACATTTACAGCTGGTTTGTTTTCAATTTATATTTAAAGGTGATAACAGAAGTGCAATAGGTCTACACTATACAAGATATAATCAAGTTAAAGTTCTCATAAGACCTTCCATATTTGATCTATTAACAACCTTTTAAATAATTTCTAAGGGAGAATATGAGTTTTATTTGATGTAGATGGTTGATTGTAGCTGCCATAGTGCTATTTTTGCTCAACAAGAACTGTAATTGCATTATTGAGGATTTGCACGTGACGTCACAAAATCACGTGACCTTGTTTATGTAGCCACATTGGTATGCAAGCTTCCCCAGAAGAGTCTATTTGCTAGCGTAGGTTTTGAAACGTTGTTTTCTTTTCTTTTTTCCCTGAAAATATGCAGCACAAATAATTCCCCTGATGTGATTTCTCTTTCTGACAACAACCAAGCATCTGGATAAATGATGTAAGCGCGTTATCTGGATAAAATAAAGCCAATTGAATCCCCTCAGTCTTGAGTGCGGCTAACTATCCTAATGTTTGCTACCCGGACATATATCACTATATTATCCATAATCCTCCTGCATACACTGGTGTTGAATTGAAAGCATACAAAAGCCTGGATGCATATTAATATTTTACCAGCGGGCGTTGTGAACAGGTTCATGGTGACCGTTGAAAAAGTGGGAGCTTTCTTATATGGTTGCTTACTAGTACCATATAATACCTTTTTCTAGATTGAAAAAAGCATAGATCCAAGAACATCAATGGTTTATTTAAGCAGACAGAATCAATGCATGTTATATCTACTATTAGAAAAAAATCATTCAGATATGTTGTGCCAAACATCGTCTGCCAAAAACTGATCAACGGCCGCAGGTTGCTCAGTTTTGCTCGGGTCACAGTGAAGGAGCAACATAACCGAATAGCCTATCGTTTCAGATTACAGCACATCTCTTCGTCTGCACTTAATATTAATATGTTAAAGCACAAATGTGAAGCAAAACATATGTTTTTTGTTAAAGTGGACATATTGTTGCCTGTATTTTTGTGTCACGTTGGTTTTGTGCCGAGATGAACAGCAGCAGACCCAAGACGCCGAGAGAAAATGAGTGACCCAGAAAGTGATCTTCTGGCAGGCAGTCACTTTTTGGCACATCCCAAAAACTCAAACGTAAATTAGATGTATTATTTTGTTTTGGTTTCCCTGTTTATTATTTGTTTTGAGTTGAAAATAAGATAACAATGGACACATGATACACGGACCGTCCTCCCGTCTCATGGCCACATTTGTTTTCTTTTGGGGTCGGCTGAAATCGATAATAAGACTCGTCTTCTCTTGTCTGTTATGACAACCCACTGCTACACAAGTGGTAACAATGGCTAAATATACACTGCGTTTCAAACTAATTAATATTTCAAGAAAACGTAACGTTTTCCACGTCAGGACACCGGAGGCCTGCTAAGGTTGCCTACCAAGAGGGCGTCATACACACACAGTCACGTGGTTTCGTGATGTATCTGCAAAACCTCAATAGCGGATTGAGAATTCCCATTTCATCAATATTCTATAGAGTCATTTGCTTTAAAGTTGGCATGAAGTAACCTGAAGTGCACATTTATATAAACTTATGGAATTTATGTCTTGTTTATTTAGCTTAGAAACACGACAAAAAGAACTGAAAGGATTCTGTTGTCCATCTGTACATAATTTCACCTCTTTCAGCCTTAAACTGTTATGGATTCATTGGGGAAGGCTGCTCACAGATGTATAAAAGGTGCCACAGGGCTTAACTATAATTGTTGATAATGTGTTGTATGTTATCAAGATGTCCATAAGCATGCTCTCTCTCTGGCCTGTATCTTCAGCAATTGTGGTGGCAGTCTTTGGAGTTTGCTGGGCGCCTTTCCACATCGAGCGACTCCTGTGGAGTTCAGTCAGTCAGTGGACTGATTTGATGCACAACGTTTATCAGTATGTTCACCTTCTATCAGGCATCTTCTTCTACCTCAGCTCTGCAGTCAACCCTATTATCTACAGCCTGCTCTCCACACGGTTCAGGGAGTGTTTCCGGGAACTTGTGTGCTCTCAGTTGGATGACAACAATTCTGTCAGAGACTCACCACCTCTGCCTAACATTCTACTGGATCCCTCCATTTCAAGGTCCAGAACTCCAACAGAGGATAAGGAGTCCAGTTCTTTCATCCCTTTGCTGTCGCCTAATGTAACACTGAGTATGGATTCTGAAGTCCTTACTTACAAGTGCAAAGAGATGACTTGCAAGACCTCTGTGTTCTGAAGGTCCTCTTAGCTCCCCTGTAATTCGAATAATGCTGATATGGAGTACTGATGAGTACTAATAAATCCCAGTTCACTAGTAAGGAGTGTGGACTAGTATGCCAGAAGTGTGACTGAGTGGTTGTGTGATATATCAAATGAGTCATACTGTAGCCATACTCTTAGTGCAAAATTTGAAAACGGTCAAAATCTTCATAAATAAGGAGGATAAAGTGGTTTTAAGTGGCCTCTGTTCACTGCTGTGAAAAAGCAGCTACATCTCCAAATTAAAGTTTGATCGCAGAGAACGGGTCAAACTTGGATATTTTAAATAGCACCAGTAGTAGAGTAACTTTGTTTCTGGACACACTAAATATGAGGCTTGAAAACAGCCCAAATCTCCATAAATAAGCAGGTTCAAGATTTTTTTCTTTTGGTACAGTGATGCCCAAAGTCAGCTTGATGAGATAATGCAAAATTCTTATTCTTAGAATAGTACCAATAAAAACTTTGTTTCTGGATACCCAATGATAAAAACTTTAAACATTTTTTGGGGTGGATTGGGTTTAGCTGCAAACATCAGACAGAAGTTCGGGAAAAAACCCACTTGGATTTCTTTCAACGTTATCCTGAGGCCTCACTCTGCTGTTGTCCCATGACATCAGCGTTACTACAAACAGAGTAGGTCAAATTTCCCTCTCCAATTATTGCTGATTATAACTGGGTGTCTTTAACAGTAATTCAAAAACTCAGCCTTTCGTTTCAATCAGGTCTTAGCTATATTCAATTTAGTTATAAACTTCCTTAAATAAATTGAGGATTAGACCTGCAGCAATTGAAAAGCCTTGAAAAGCATAATTATTTACCAAACAAAAGTACTTACTTTGCCAAAGTAAGGCCTGCAACAAGCAATCTGACGAAATCAGGGGATCAGCTGCAGGATATTTTGGGCAAAGCAACATGGACATATTTGTTTGAGTACAGGGAAAGATATATTACCTTTCTGATGCAAACGTGAAGCCAATTCGTTACTAAATTTAAATGATGGAATTGTTTTATATAACAAAAAATTTGATCTTATGTGGCCCTCTTTTCTGGGTGTTTCTTAGCATGGATGAGAATTACTCTCTGATTCTCCAGAATGTTGTCAGACAAGCCCACTCCAAAAACACCCCCCAAAATAAAAATGAAATAATTTACTAAGGGTTTGTAAGGTAAGGTTTAAAAGGTATTTTTATTGGGCAGCTTCTCCCAGCTATTTAGTCTTTATGCTTTATGCTGTCAACTCAGTTCCGGTTCCAGTGTCATCATTAATGGACAGACAATAATATCAACAATCTCATATTATTCTTGCAAAAACAGTGGATTTGTTTATTCTCCATGATGTTGAATTTCTCTCTTCTATATAATACATGCTATTATTAAATGCTTGTGTGTAAAGTTTGACTTTGTTTTGTCTGATACCATCAATAACAGTGCCTACATACTCCACCTGCTGTCTTATTCTGTAATTGCTGTATGCCTTAGGGAGGTCAATCCAGTGGGAAAATGGATCAATGAAATACAATTTGACTTACAACATGCTATACTTGATTATTTTTTCTATTGTTTGAAAATCAACGTGTTTTTTGCCAAATTAATCCACATATTCCTCTGTGTTTCAGTGAAACATGTAAACAAAGAATGTAATGCTATACTGTGATTTTCTTGTAATTGCTCTTTTGTCTGTTGTTGCATGGCTAGCAATCATGATCTGAATGACTGGTAAGCTGTTGTTTACTGTGACTGCAGTGGTGAAAACTAACTATGGGTATTGTGCAATGGCTCATTTTGAATAGGTACACAAATAAATGTTGATCTATCCTTACATAGCTAGTGAATGTTTGACTTAAGTTAACGCCTTTTGATGCTTTTATCATATACTGGTTTCTGTACAGTCATTACAGAGGGGGTGCACAACAAGGGGGCAAAAAGCAGAACTCAACCCATTTTGTTTAGCAGTCAAACTATGAAATAAAGATGACAACAGTATTTACCCATTACCCAAAAAGATGAATGGAAATTGCTCAAAATTCCAAGTGGATCACAGCTTTTTGCCAAAAGCAGAGAATTGATTATCCAGACCAGTTAAAGAATGGCCTGAGGTCCTGCGAGTCCCAAAGGAAGTGAAGTCTCTACAGCACTTGCTTCGTTTCACAAAGTGCAAAACTTTGATTCTATATCATCAGATTTCTCTCATAAAACTACACAGATGTGTATCAAAGGTAAATCTGCATGATTATGAAAAACCCTTGGTGCCATTCTCAGTAATGTTTGTCAGGCCATGCTCATTTAGATATGTCATAGCACAGTCTGGGACTGAGTGTAGCAAAATTAAATTTTTTGGCTTGGATTACTCTGTTTATATATGAATAAATAAATCTGTTATCATGGACTGCTCAAAATTTGTTAAAGAATTTGGTGAAAGAGCTGGAATAAAAAAAAAATCCCCAAACTACTCCTGACTGAAGCGTTTGACATGCATGTCAAATTGTGAGAAAATCCCTATCGTGCTGTGTGCCGTGGAGTGTCTATGGTGTTCTAACTCACTACCAGACCAAAAGCTCATAAAAAACAACTCTGGCACTTCTTTAGGGTTTTCCAGAGTTTAAAATTAAGTTTTTAATCGAACAAACAAGACTTCTGAACTATAGTTACATCACAACAGAGAAATAGTCTATCTGCTGGTCTTCAACTCCCCCCATGTCTTGACCTGATTTTCTGGGCCCCACCAAACTTCAGTACAGGAATATTTGCAGAGAATGTATGTGAGTGTGAGGGAAAGAGACCAAGCTTGAGTGTGGGACATTTGAACCTGAGAGCGAGAGGGGACTTTTTCAGTGTGAGAGTAGAATTTTGAGAGAGAGCGATATATTTAAATCTGAAAACATGAAATCTTGCTCCCAAATTGAAAAATTACGCTCTTGATTAAAAGGGCCTCATGTAAGTGTAAATGTTAAAATTACAGCTTTTCTACCCCATACATGCTCCAACAATGCTGTGATGTGTAGAATAACCCTTGACCTAATTACTACGACCCCCTCTAAAAGCCTGTACAGCCAATATAATAGAGAGCAGTTCGTCCGAACAGTCGATTTCCTGCCGAGTTACACATTTGTGGCGTAATCAAGGGGCAACCACAGGCTTAGAAATGTGAAGCAAATGCGGAAGTGCCAAAAATTGCAATTCCCCTCTCACCCGCTAAGTGCTGGCTCCAAAACAGAGCAGATCCCCTTTGACTCCCATGTTAAAAAGGCCAACTTCACAACAGAAATAAACATGTTTGCAGTCTGGTTCCAAAAACCATTTTAGGTTTAATAGGTCAAGTTTACCTTCGTGACAACTGTGGGGGGAGTGAAAAAAATTCTACCTTAT
>JAOXYM010000003.1:13822509-13841404 GCA_028567055.1 Leptatherina wallacei | reverse complement strand
GGGAGAGGGAAGTCTGGGCTTCCCTGCTCAAGCTGCTGCCCCCGCTACCCGACCCCGGATAAGCGGAAGAGGACGGTACGGTATGTACGGTACGAGCTCTATGTTAGATTTTTTCCCCCTAATAAATGTTAAGAATTGATTGAAAGTAAGTTTAAGGGAGAATGGATAGCTAAATAGACCAGATGATGACTCCTTTAAGAAACACGGGCAGTTGCTTTTCCCACAGTTACAATGATTAGCATGATATACTTCTACAAGTGCAGTTAAAACAGCAGTTGCACAATTGTGATATATTAGCTGTGTTTCAATTCAGGGTCTGCAGACTTCAAAGTGCGGATTCGTGGACTGCATACATCACATTGGCGCCCAAAGTACTGTCCCAATTCAAAAGCCTCTGAAGGAACCTCCAAATCCACCCTACAAACCCGCACTCTGTTTGGCCTGAAACGAAGGCTACTGGCAGTGTATCCTTCACGGCCTCTTTTCTCTCATAATTAATTTTGAACAAGATGACAGGCAGAGCCACAGCTCTAGTATAGTAGCAAAATGAAGAGAAGTACATTTTTAAGTGTAAGTATTTATTTTACCTTAGAGATGTGACAGAATATAAAAATAAACTTTAAGTTTGTTAAACTGTGGCATTAAAATCGTGTAATATTTAATATTTGTTGATTTGTAAGTGGTTAATGAAGTATCTACAAGCAATTTAAAAAAAAAGAAAAGCAAGCCACTGAAGCAAATTTAAAAACGAGACTTTTAACGGAAATTTCTGGCTCCATTTAATTTTTTAAAAATGCAGTTATTTGAAGGAATTAGCGGGAAGAATTAGAACGCTTTCATATCTGCAGATGCTAGGCAACAAGGGACTGGAGCACTGGGAAATTCTTTCACACTAAGTAGGCTATCTCATTTCACAAACGACTAGACGGCTTCAAAGTTCGAAGCCAAAAGAGGCCACTATGTAGCCTTCGTAGGCTGTGCGCTTGAAAGTGTGCAGACCCTGAATTGTGACAGCTATCGTTTAGTCTCTTCAGTTAGCTCTGCAGTTAGCTAGCTAGTGGTTGTGGGGACGAGTCAGTGAATGATTCAGTGGGTAAAAGAATCATGATTCGCGAGTCAGTAAAGTGATTCTCTAGCACTGAATGATTCTCATTCATGACTCGCACAACACTAACTATTGCTGCAGGGTCAAAAAGAAGTTGCTGTACTCAAATTAAGGGCCGATTTGACCAAAAAATGGCTCAGAAATTTCATTAAGATACCTGAGAATTTTTTCAGATTGGGAATAAAGTGCATTACACGTCAACTTTAAATATTACAGATTGTGAGGTTTAACTTGCCATGAACATTTTTACATTTATAGCCCAGTGAAACTAACATAACTACTAAGCTGATGAAAGGAAAGCAGACACACAATGTAAAATAATTGGAAAAAAAATGAACAGGAAAGATCATAGTGAATGCTTACAATTTTCACAAGTCTGTACGAACACTCAGAATTATAAAATAAAGTTTTACAAGCAAGTTATCACCTCCTCCAAGGTGCGGAGGTAATGTTTTCGGCGGCGTATGTCTGTCCGTTAGCAACATAACTCAAAAAGGAAATGGGCAGATTTTGAAAAATGTTCCAGGAAATCTTTGAAATGGTATGAAGAACTACTGGTTTGATTTCGTGGGTGATCCAGTTCACCATCTGGATCCAGTAATTTCTTTAAGGATTCTTTACTATGTGGAGATAAGGATAATTTTGCCATTACAGCTTCTGACTCAACAGATAATGCCCAGAGTCATTGGCAGAAAAAAAGAAATAAAAATTACAAGAAAACATCCTGGTAGATGTTATAGTCCAACATTGTTTGACCCGGATCATATTGATATTCTGGATCTGGTGATCCAGAAGGTTCAAAATATAGGGGGTACTGGGTGGGCTGTTGGGCCTTTTGGGGTTTTTCTCAAGTGATTGAGCCTATGGCTCGGCAGAGGTCTGCGCTCTCTGAGTGCTTCTAGTTTGATCATTGGATCAACAAAAAATTTTAAATTATGAAATTGTATGTTTTTTCTTTTGTTTTAAGCAAGTTCATAACCAAATCCCGTGACTACCAAGCACAGTTATTCCCCCTGGATGTGTTCACATCCAGTAATGTTTGTAAGAAAGCTGTCTAGAAACATGATTATATCATAGGGCTTTGGAGTTTTTCCATCACCATGATGACCCCATGTCACTCCTAGGCTGTATGAACCCCAATTTGACATCTTTCTCAAAATAAATAATTCAAAATAAAATTTTCTTCTCCTCACCAGCCATGAGCACAACCTTTAACTCAACGACTTGGATATTTCACTTGAGGCCAAACATTTTCAATATCCATATCATTTCCATCACATCTTCAGACTGGCTATCTAAAACAAAAGGGGAACAGCAGCCTCTCCGTTCTAAGGATTGTCTTTGTTTACCTGAATGTGATCTTTTCCTTGAGCAGTCATGAGAGTGTAAATCATTTTGTAGCAAGAGGTAGCCACTTGTTATGTATGTAAAATCAATTTGCTCTTTGTCACATCTGAGTGCATGTTCGATGTCATTAAATCAGGAGCTTCAAAACTGTGACAGGACTCATTTTTCTCAATCTTTTTATCTACCACAAGTAAAGTCACATGTAATACTTTTTCATCTGACCCATGAAAACTGAAAATATATGAGATATATATTTTGTGCACTTTCAATCATGGATAAAGAACTGAGAAAAAAAATCCATTTAATTTTTCTATGTACATGCCCCACAGCTCTTTTGTCTGAAGAAAAAGTCAACAACTGAAGAGATCAGGGCAATGAGAATGGTTTAAATAAAGGCAGGAAGAGTAAAAAAGCACTGGAGCACCACAATGTGAATGTTCAGCTAAGAGGTATGAAGGAGTAGAGTCAGGAGGACATTGATGCATGTCACCGAGCAGAGTAATACATTTATTTCCTGGAAATGTTTTCTCTGTCTTCTGTCAAAAACACTCTTCAGTCTGTTATCAAATTTACCATCCCAGCATTTCAGTGTTCACGGCTTCCTTTTTGCTTTCAGTCTCTCACGGAACTCAAAGTTGTATCATTTGTCTTTAGGTAACAGCTTAGCTGCAGCTCAGCTGGAGAAAGTAGGTTTGCGGGCTATTCTTACTACATTGTATGTGTTAAGTCCTGGTGCATCAAAGCCAGGGGACAAACCCTGCTTATTAAATAAGTAAAAGTTAAATAATTGGCCATCTTGGGCTTCCAGGGACACTGAGGCTGTACCAACTCGCAAAACACAGGGGTATTCTTTTTCAAACACAACTCTGAACACTCGTTCAACCAGGTAGTTAAGCTTTATTGTCCTGTACTTCTCTGGGATCAGCTCTTCGATCTGAGGCCCGAACTGCTGCATGATCAGTACTCCATCTGACCCCACTTTGATCTCATAGAAGGTGATGTTGCTGTAGGTGAAAAAGCCGATGTAAGGATCTGGACTTGGAGGAGCAGCAAGGACTTTGTTGGCTTCTCTGAAGGCTTTCTCTATGGCTGGAATAATGTAGCTATATGCTTTTGTGACCACATCCTGTTTTTGAGACCTGCTGCCTGCCATGAGCACCACCATGCCGAGCTTAAGTCTGGGAATTAGAGAGAATGTGGCAGAGTAGCCATCCAGATCACCGTCTTTTCGCACCATCTCGTAGCCCATCAGTTCGTTCACCTCCCACGGTGTCCCTGTGCGGTTTGCAAAGTAGTCCTTATCGCATCTGAAGAGTGGAGTCAGCATGATCTTCAAGGAGTCGGGCTCTAGCAGTTTACGGTGATAAGCACCCAACAGCATCATGGCAAGCTTGGCCAAGTCTGCGGACGTGGAGAACATCTGACCAGAAGGCCGGTACCAGCCAAGGTCATAAAGCGGGGCTGGTTTTCCATTGGAGTAAACCCCCACCGCCATCTGGCTTTGTAACCCAGGGGTCAAATCAAAGCCTGTGTCTTCCATCCCCAGCCGGTCCAAAATGTTTTCCATGACCCACCGCTGGTAATCAGTTCCGACCACTCGCTCTGCCATCACATGAGCGAGCAGAGAGAATGCAAGGTTACTGTAGTGACACCTAAAGGAAACAAAATAGGGTGATGAGAGATGTTCAGAAAATTAAAAGAGAGAAGCCCCTGTACTTTGCACATTGGATCACATCAAATATCTGGACAAGAAGCTTATAAAGTGAACTGAGCTGTCAGAATAAATTGTGTGTTTGACATATTACATTGCCTGTAAAATATGACCTTCAGCAGCTAGTCTCGGTACAGTATGATCAGCATGACCAGTATTAATTAGAGCTGACATTTAACCTCCGAAGGTAAAAGCAAAGTAGCCTCTAGTGAGGTATTTTAATTGAATTGATTCTTGTGCTTTGTGACTCATGATCATATAATACATTTAATGAATATGAAAATGAGAGTACACTGCTGTCCTAAAATGCCAGTAATTTAATGAATAATATTTAAATGAATAAGCAATCATTTGCACATAAATGAGTCTTACTTGGTGCCTGGATCTGCAACTAGAACATCATCTTGCAGCAGATTAATTGCAGATTGTGTTTTTCCTTTCCAGAGCAGATTTGTGGCGCGGAGCCTCCTGGGCAGACCTGGAACAGAGTTGAATAAATAGATTTAGTGATTATGAGTGGCAAAAAAAAAACCAAACAATTTGTATGAATCAATCACCCCCCCCTTCTTTTAACATTTTTTTCCTGCACTTCTTCTTTCACTTGTAATTTAAGAGCAGGGTTTATAACAGTGGTAACAGCACTTCAATGGTTTGTGACATATTCAGTTCTCTGAACACAATAAATATGTTCAGTCCTGAAACCTTGATCACAAACTCAGATAGGAAAGGAATATTTGAAGATCCATAATTTTTCCTGCTTCAGATGTTTCATTTCACACAAACTGAAGCATTAAAACCTGAAAGGTGCAACAGATAAACACATGAAGTACTTTAGTGGCTGTGCATATCAAGAATCACTCTAAGTCAGCTCATGTGTTGACTGTTTGCACATTTTTCATTAAAACATAAATATATACATTTTCCATTTGCTGTCCTATTTTTAGATTCCATTCAATTAGGAAAGTACATATTTATACAAGACTAACAGACAAAGCTGCAGAGCTTAAGTACATTCTGTACAGTTCTGTTCAATTAATAAATTAAAGCTCAGAATTTTGTCTTATATTACAGCAGTTTGCTCTTTTAGTAAGGTAAAATACAAGCTGTCTGCAGTTTCATGTCCCAAGTCATTCATTTTTATCTGATGGATCTATGTACCTGAAAGTTGGCTAGCCATTCTGCGCAGGGTGACTGAGGAGGAACGAATCTGAACCTCCCCGCTGTCTAGAAATATCAGGCCATCTGTCACATATTTCAGCTCAGAGTCTCGTGTCTTCCCCAAAGGGTTTTTTATGGTGAAATTCTCCACATATTTTTCCAAGGGGTCATCTAAGGAGCTGATCTTCCCATCCTCCCACAGTCTGTACAGCATCAGTGTCGGGAAAATCTTGGATAGGCTGGCAATTCTGAAAGACAGATAAGAGGAAACTTATTGGTTTTTACTTCGGCACAAAAGATGTAAAACTCTGTTTGCTTTGTTATTCTGTTTTGTTCCATTAATGTGTGTTTTCTTTTCTCCCCGTCTTGCTCTATGTCTGACAGGATAAATGAGAAATAAGCCTCGACTTGGCTGAACAAAAATGAAAAGCAAAAAACTAATTGAAGCAAGTTGAAATACATACAAAATGTCAAATCTTTGTTTCAAAAAGGGACTACTTTTACACGACTTCCTCATTTTGAGTCGAATATAAATTTGAACTGTAGATTTTTAATCAATTATGAATTTTGAATGAATATCTTGTTATTCATCTGAATAATCTCCTGACGTAAGTAGATCATTTTAAAGGAAGTTGTTCATAGTGATCCCATGACAAGATTGAATTTGTTTAGACTAGAATAAAACAAGAACAAAGATTATTAGAAAAAAAGAACAACCCCAAAAGGCCAAACAACCCACCCAGTACCCCTATATTTTCAACCTTCTGGAACACCAAATCCAGAATAGCAACATGATCCGGGTCAAATAATGTCAGATTATAACAACTACCCGCACCAAAAGATGAACTGTTGCAGTGTTTTATAATGTTTTGGACATGGCTGCACTGAATGCATGTGTCCTCAACCGTGTCCTCAATGCCAGAATGTCCATGCGTTCATTATTGAGCTCTCCACATGCGATACAATAAATCAATATAAGCTGACATCCAGCGCTTTGTTTTGTTACTTTAGCACAGTGGTTCCCAAACTGGGGGTCGGGCCCCCTTGGGGGTCCAGAGTTATGATAAGGGGGGTGCAGCAAGGCTAAATAAAACGTATAGTTTTTGCACTCCTAGCAAAACATGGAGAAATTTGTGAAAGTATCAATGGGCAAACAATGATGAGACAACAACAGAGATTTAAAGAACCAAGAAAAAAGAAAATATGATGAGGCATATCTTGTCCTAGGCTTGACCAAGTAATGGTAATTGGTCAATGGGTGGTAATGAAGAAAGACCACACTGTTGTATGTCTCAAAATATTAGCATCTGACAGTATGAAGCAACCTGTGAACTTTTCATCCAAAACACAAAGAAAAGCCTGTTGATTACTTTAGAATTAAACTACTCAGCTATCGTATTAGAGTTTTTTGGTTTAAAACCTAATAATAATAATCCCTTCTGCCGCTGACATGGTTTTAACAATAGTTAATGAAGTAGCAGCCAGTAAACTAAAGAGTATTTTGTGGCACATTTTTTCAAATCAAATCAAACTTTATTTATGAAGCGTTTTTCATGCCAAGGGCAACACAAGGTGCTTTACATGATTAAAAAAATTCATGCATATTAAATAAAGCAAAACTTCACACAACGAAAAATAGATAACATAGCAATTAGAAACACATTAATTAAATTCCCTTTCACTCACACACACACACACACACACACACACACACACACACACACACACACACACACACACACACACACACACACACTCTCTCTCACACACACACACAGACACACACACACACTCTCTCACACACACACACACACAAATAAAGCAATTTCCCCTGCACAAACACGACTCCCTGACTTCTGTCTCTTAACTGAATGTAGGTAAAAATGAATAGATAAAATAAAAACAAAACATAACAACAATAAACATCTGGCTTGATGCTGCTGTGAGGAAACAATATCTTTGGGATCCATCCACACCAGGAGCCAGTCCATCCATGTCCACAGAGGCTGCCGCCACAGCAACCACCCAGACCAAGGCAGGCCAGGTCCACGCCACAGCCATACTGCTGCAGTTCAGGACCCCTCGTCACCCAGATAGGGGTGATTACCGTGACAACAACCCCCAGACCAGGCAGGCAAAGCTCCCGTTTGGAGGATCCCCAAAAGGAAAACACTGGAGTTAAAACAAAGATTAAATTACCGTAAAAAACATTGACAACAAGTAAGAGCAGCAATAGTAAAAAAAAACAGTACATATAAAGGATTTTATAAAATAATGTGCTAAAGAAGTAATTGAATAAAATGAAGTAAAATAACATCAAATAAATTAAGATGAAATAAAATTCTGTTAAAAACTAAGCTAAAAAAACAGTCTCCGCAGCCCTGAGGCTCTCTGGCAGGCTGTTCCACAGACATGGGCCATAATAACGGAAAGAGGCCTTGCCGTATGTTTAGTTCTGACCTTAGCAACAACCAAAAGGCCGGTACCAAAGGACCTCAGGGTCATCAAGGGTTCATAATTTAAAAGCCCAAAGTAATTCCATGTGCTGCTCAGTTAATTATTTATTTATCGAAGCTTCTCTATTCTTGAATGATAGGGAAAAAAATTGGCCTCTGTAAACGGCACTTTAAAAAAAAAATGTATGTTGAGTTTGCAGGGTGGAAAAATGACCCCCTCTGGTGGTAGTGGAATGTTGGCAGTTCTTGTTTTAAAATAAAGTCTTGAGTCCAGACGGTAGTCCAGATCACCCAAAAAAATTTAATCAGTTGTTCCTTACCATTTTGGAGATTTCCTGAAAATGTCATCAAAATCTGTCCATAACTTGAGTTTTGTTGCTAACAGACAGACAGACAGACAGACGGATAGACAAATGTACGCCGGCGAAAACATAACCTCTGCGCCTTGGTGGAGGTAAAAACGCCGACTATGTCTTCCGACATGAAACAAAACTGCCAACAGAGACAAAAACACTTAACTGTGGTAAAAAAAAAAAAACATTTTAAATAGAGGACATCAGTCCTGTTAGGAAAGGCTGTGAATGTACCAGAGCACACACACATTTTGCCTGAAGGTACTCCATAAATCTTTAAAGTTCCTACTTTTTAATGTTTTCTAAATGCTTAATGTGTGCTATGTTTCACAAAGTGTTGCAAAATACTGCAAGGAGTGACAGTTTTATTTCTGTGTCAATTGATTGGTACCTTGTAGACAAAGGAGGCCAAAGTCTTCTTTAAACGGTCCTAAAACTTTGATTTGGACATCAAACCAGTTTCTAATTGAATTGAACTATCCTAAAATGTAATGAGGACATTAAGTTAATTTCTAATAGATTTTTAGTAGGGGTGTAAATCTGACAACAAGTCACAATTCAATTCGATTCTGATTCTTGGGGTGACAATTCAATTCTGTATTGATTTTCGATTCAAACCGATCTCAATTCACAGTCCCGTTTTTAATGTAAAGCACTTTGAGTAGCATTTTTATGTATGAAAAAGTGATCTATAAATAAAGTTTGATTGGGTTTTGCGCAGTTCAGAGATCAGAGGTGAAATGATGTGCAGTCGTGTAAATAAAACAAATAGCATCATACTGTTTAGTTGTTTAATAAAACGATAAAGTATAAACCTGTACCAAAAGAAATGTCTAAAGGTAGGTGGGGCGCCGCCCTATGATAACTGTAGACGAAACACTGTTATGAGAATGGATTGAGAAGCCAGATATTGAGATTATGCATCACTCATTTATTCATGTGGTGGATTTGTTTGAAGTTAAAAAGTGTCACAACACAGTGGTTTAGTGCTTCTTTTATAGCATTTTTGGTTGACTTAATATAAACATCTACAGAGTTTTTATATTAAGTGATGTGTTATTTTCCCTTTTTTAGACTAGATCTATTTTGGCATCCATGTAAGTCTGAAGATATTATTGATCTGAATCATTTAGTTTACATGGTTTGTGTGGAGTTGACAGATTCTAAACTCAAAGTAAACTCTTTTTATAAAATTATGTAGACATTACCCCATATATCCGTGTTGTATACTCAGAAATTGGGTCAGGAATTGATGAAGGAATAGATAAAGAAATGGGTTAATAGGCAGAATCGATAATTTCATTGATATCAATAACATCTCCTCAATTCCCATTCTTAGTCCCTGGTAAAAAAAAAAGAAAAGAAAAAAAAAGTTCTCTTGACGGCAGCATATAATGCATGAAATTTCACTTTTCTGCATTAATTTAGCTATCACAGATGTGTAAATTACCTTTACCAAAGACAATGACACAATTCCTTACACGGACCCTGAAAGGTCCTTTCGGTCTTAGTCTAGAGCACATGGTGTCAATCCCTTCCAAAACAAAGAAAAGTTTACTGTAATGACTTAGCTACTACTGTAAACCTAACACTCGTTTACTGATTGGAATACTAATTGGTTGGATCATAGTACGTTTCCACCATTTGATCATCCACCCATGCAAAGCAGATGAGTTGACAGTCTCTGAATAAGGTTGACACAAGGTTTCTTTTGTTTTGCACAGTAAAGGTTCAAGTGGCTTTTTTTTCTTTCTTTCTTTTTAGAATTATAACTCAATATCATTGTGCTTGCCAAAGGTTTCCCAGATTAATCCCTTGGCTTTGTGGTTTTATCAGTAATTGATAAATGATGGTTTTTGATGCAGTACTATCTGAGAGAGAGCTTATGGTTGCCCAGCTTAGGAATGTCCCCTTTACATTTCTGCAAAATCATTTCAACATATCTTTGAAGAAAATCGCTCTTGATGTTTTAGATTTTTTTTTCATGCATTTGTTTACTAACTGGAAATCCCATCTTTCCTGCTCAATCATTCAGCCTTTTGTAGATCCTGTTTTTTTATACATATACGACTACAATCTTCAGTTTATCCATTTGAAATAACATTTTATGCATCTATTTGTTTTGTTTTTTTATTCATCAACATTGCAAACTCTAAATTGCCCTCTTCCCAACTTTGTTGGAATGTGTTTCAGGCCTGACATGGGAAAAGTGTATATATATATATATATATATATATATATATATATATATATATATTTATATTTGAAATGCAATGGATAAAATATCTTGGGTTGATATAGTCAATGAGAATATACAGTCAAGTGTAATGAAATACAAGTGACAGTCACAGTAATACAAGTGTAAAGATCAGTGTTTATATTTTCTTTTTTAAATTTGTTTTCCCATACTGTCTTAACTTCTCCTGATGTATTGTTGTACATGTTAAAGTAGAAATGACTGCCTGAATAACAGTCATGTATTGAGTTGCTGGTCCATCTATGAAAATGAAAACCTGTTTGTAGGTACATCTAGTTAATGTGGCTGTCTGTATAGTACCAACCGGTAAATCGTGTACTCATTCGGTGGTCCTGAGAGAGGGTCACTGGCATTCCTCTTTCCAAAGTTTCCGGTCCACAAAACAGTGTCATTTAGGATTACAATGGCAGACAATGCAGGAAGGCTGATGGGGTTGATGCTCTGCCGAAGCAAAACATCTACCTGCAGGAAAAGAAAAAAAAAGATCAGCTCAGAAATATTTGCACTTTAAATGGATGTACATAGTCAAAACATTTTGGACAATCTGTTTAAAAACAGGATTAGGACACGCCATATTCTCTGGGCTTCAGAGGAGACAGACCATCTGGCCTGTTGCCAGTTCTCAGTTAAAAGCCTGCATCTCTGTCAATATTGGGGTTCATTATTGCTCACAGAACTGGCAACTTGCACATCTGGAAAGGTGCCATCAGTGCTAAAAGGTATATACAGGTTTTACAGCAACAAAAGCTCACAGGCAACTCTGTTTAGGTAAGGCATTTCAGCAAGACAAAGCTAAACCACTTACTGTATCTATTTTGTCGGCATGACTTCTTAGTAGAAGAGAAGAGGTACTAAAGTAGCCTGGCTGAAATCCAAATATTTCCTGACAAAAATATTTGGCGCATCATGAAATTCAAAATATGAAAACACACCCAGAATCAGTCTTCTCGGAGAGGTCCAATAACTGGTCTTCTCAGTTACCCGACATTTATAGATTGTTGACCTCGTCCCACCTCTTCTGAGATGAGTTACTACCATTAAATTCAAGACAAATTCCAGCTAACATTTTTTATGAAATTTTTTAGTCAACATTTTAAATGTTTTCTTTATTGATGAAAAATACAATATGGCTCACACTGCTAGACAAAGAACAACAGCTAAAGGATGTGTCACCACTTCATAATTACAACCATGGAGTGTAGCACTACTACATATTGGACATTTGTATTAGTATGTCTTCTGTCAAAACGGGGCTGTAATGAGGAAAACATATTAATCATGGGGATGAAATAGTTCATTTTTATCAAGTATATATCAAATTGAAGACTGAATTTATGTTGACTCACTGTGGCTGCAGAGATTAAAAGTGGACTTCTGAGAGGATTTAAAACTTAACCAGCAAACTGCTGCTCAATCTTAGATATACAAGGCAAGGTAAGTTTTTTTGTATAGCACATTTCATGTACAAGACCAATCAAAGTGCTTTACATAAATGGTGCAAAGAGAACATGTTTACAAATGTAGTTCTGATATTCTTCTATTCCTTTTATACACAGTTATGCCCTCACTAATGATGTGCATATAGTCTGCATGGAGCTTCACAATCAGATGATAAAATGCTTCTTTTGTGTAGAAAAACAAGCTTTTGCTGAGATGGACTGTTTATCTTTTTTCCTCCCTCCATCTAGTCTGTCTTTAATCTCCTTCTGTCAAATGAAACGACATTTGGTGTCATGGATTACACGCCAGCCTGTATATTTACTTGTTGAGAGGGAATAATAGAAAAATATCTGCAGATGGTATTGTGCTCAATGAACGTATCTCACCTTTTCTAGTGCTTCTTTGAGACTGGGAATAGGATGCTCCAGAGGGAGAGGCTCGGGGAAGCGGGGACACATCATCTCTGATTTGGCATTTCGACCCATATCTTCATCTGGGTGACAGATCAGAAATGTGAGGGGGATGGGAGTAAAATAAAAGGATGAAGGAGCCCAGAGACACAAGCTTTTGTAACCACCTGCTGATGTTCTACAGCATATGTTGGTGTTCAAGACCCCCCCCTAGCAATTGCGTGATATATCAGATGGGTCATCCTGCAGCATCCTTGAGATGCAGGGCTTTAAAACTCAGAATCTCCTTTTAAAATGGAAGATAAAGTGTTTTCTAGTGGATTTGGTTCACTCCTGAGACAAAGCCTACATGCCCAAAATCAGCTTTTCTCGCTGATATAATACCAAATTCAGATTTTTAATGACATGTGTACTAACTTTGTTGTTTATGCATGAATGTGTTCATAAATTAAGGTTCTAATTTCACAGATTTATCTCTGAATTACCAGTTTAATTTTGACAGCCATGATACAAATCCCAAATTTATTTGATAAAATGTAGGCTATATATTTTTTATAATTACAGTATCTGGCGGCCTCCTTTGGGGTCCCGACCCCAGGTTTGAAAACTACTGTTCTACAGAATAATATATTTACAGCACAAAAAGTGGGGATAACATGGTTTAACTGGCTTAACTGGTCTTGCATGTTCATATACAGTTAACTTTAAATGATACAACCAGACAGGATGTTTGATACAAAAGTTACTGATAGAAATGCTTGTTGCCTAGTCCTGCTGGGAACTTTGGATTAATAGTGATAATATTGTAGCATTTGGCCACTCTGCTTCATTCAAAAATATGGAGAAATATTTTTTTGATGTTGAAAAAGATGTCTGAATACATACCAGAGATCTGCTTTGCTCATTAATTATTATTGACGTTTCTTTACTTATAGATTCCTGTTATAAATAGTGTTTGAGGTTGAAGTGTTTTGTTTGTAAGATCTGTGTAGAAGTGGAGCCTTAGAGGCTGGTAAAGTATTTTAATTATATGTCAGCATGTTTAAATCCGACTTTTGATCCAAAGTATCACTGCTGCAGTTGTATGGATGGGATATAATGATGCTGTCCGTCCTAATTAGAAATAATTTTCTGGGTATTTATTTCAAACGTCAGTTATATTGATTGAGCCAAGACTTAGCTGACACTTCCCTCTGAGAACTTGAGCTTGCTATGGATGCACAACCCCACCGAGATAAAAAGCTATGTTACTGTCAACAAAACAAGGCAACGTTGATTTATATTAGAAATATGGGTATCTTAACTACTTATGAAATTAACTAGATCATTTCTCATCATTCACATTGAGAACTGATTAGTGCATTGATGCAGACGCTCAATTAAAACTATCCAGAGTTTTAGTTGTTATTAACAGATTTTCAGTGTAACAAACGACTCACAATCAGCTGCTCATTAAAATAAATTTGGATTTGACATGATGATGTTATATCTCTAAATGAACAAAATGGACAATTTTCATGTTGCTTTGTTCTAAACAATTAATCAATTTATCAAACAAAGATTTAGGTGAGTTATATTTTGGCTGAGCTGCCTCAAGTCAAACTCTGCACCCCTGCAAGAACACGAAGAAATGACATTTTTGCATAGTATGATGGTTAAATTGCATCACAATCAACATCAGTAGTCTCAATATGGATTTACACTCAATTAAAAACACACCTCACAGTTCTGTCACATGTCAAATTTCTTTGGTTTACTGTTTAACTTTGACACTTGTTAAAGTCTTGAAATCTGGGTTATTTGTCATTTTTGAGACAATGTGAATAAAACCTCCTCAAAACCCCTTTGAAAATCAAAACATAAATAATAAAATATTTCAAAGGAAAAAGCCCTGCAAAACATGGTTCGTCACCTGATACCATCAATCTTACCTGGCAGAACTTTTGGCAGCTGGTACTGCCAGAAGAAGCAGCCTGTCATCACCAGTGACAGAACAAGGAAAAACACCAAACCCAGCTGGCTCCCTTTTACCTTCATCTTGTTGGTTTTAGAGAGTCCTTCGAACGTGACAGCAGCTGGAGCGGGAGGAGCAGCCACAGCTGGAGTTGGCTTATGTAGAGACAAACAAACACACAGACATGCAATAACAGACAGTAAATTAGCTCTGAATGTCAAAAACATATATTAAATATTTCCTGTAAACAGAGTTTTTCTGAAATAACAATTGTATCAAGCTTGGGGGAGATGTGATCTTCCATGGTGAGTTCAGTACTAGGATATCCCTGTCACTATGTTCAGTATCAAAGTGATCCCTGTTGCACTTAACAGTACTCACCACCTGATGCTTCACAGGCCAGACCAGAGCAGGATTACCAGACACAGAAATCTTCTTATCCCTCTATCAACATAACCATTCATTCAGAGTCAGTTCTGCTATTTAAGTAATTCCTACTTTCCAAAGGCAGTAAACGGTTTCTCGTGGAGGTTTTCCTGAGCAGGAGAAAGGCACAGACATGGACTCTCATCTCCGATTTCTCACCGACTATGCTGTAATCCTGGGCCATGGGTGCTCCTGTTCTTCGCAATTCAATTTCCTCTCTAGCAGCCAAAGGCTGTTGACATCATAATCCCCAGATTTACTCCACCAAAGCGGCATGGGAAATCTTAATCCCTAATCCCCATGAATCAATTCACTCAAGCTGCGCCTCGTGGAGCCCAATAGTCAGCTGATGTGACTTTGCTAAGATGGCGACTATTCAGGCCAGCACAAATCATAGGTGGGATCTGTTTGCTTGAGGATGGTGTGAAAAATACCATCACTTTGTCAATCATTTGGATTAAATAGAGTAACACAGTTTGAGACACCAATGAGGAATTTTGATAATGACCATGGGAAACATGCAAACTATTTTCTTCACTGTAATCACTGACAGTTCTAACAACTTGAGAGATAGCACAGACACGTTTTCTAACACTAACAGGATTAAGGTTAATATGTTGACAGACTGACCAATAACAGATTTTAGGTCAATAGAACAGTCAATAGAGGAAATAAAAAGTTTAAAAATACATCTTTACAGTTGGGTTTGAAAGAAATTTTATTATGTTTGGTCAAATAATGATTTGTGTGACAGAGGCAGATTATATAAGATTTTTCTTCTTTGTGCTCAGTTTCTTTCAGGTGTTTGAGATCTATCTTAGTTTTGACTGTTTTGAAAAGGAAATTAATAGGGGAAAAAAAACTACCAGTTCTTTCTGTACAAATTAGTGCCATTTTCATTGTCTTGGGGGGGGGCATATTAAACCTACCAGTAAAAGAGTGTTAAGCCACTGGTAAATTTATTTATAAGTGTGCTTAAACTCTATTCTTTAGATGCATTTTAAATATGTTTTAAATTAAAGTTACATACAATTTCAAACCGGCTATTCATTTATTCATTTATCTCTATATCTCCCCTGGATCAGATTCCTAAGGTTTTGATGTTTAGAAGGGGATATGCTGATTATAAATTCAAAAGACTGCCCATGATATATTTACTTCCATAAGAAATCAATTCTTGGTCCTCGAGGGTCGCATTTCTGCAAGTTTTCCATGCAGTTTTTTCCATGCATCCCTGCTCCAACTGATTCAAATCAAATGGATCCAACAGCAAATAACAGTGGTTTATTAATTTGAATCAGGCAAGTTGGAGCAGGGATGCATGGAAAACTTGCAGGATGAGGGCCAAGGTTCCCAACCACTGGTTTATACTCATGCGGGGTCTGTGCCAGTTTGGTTCGCATAGCTGATGCAGATGGAGTGTGTGATTATACTCGAGCATAGGGTAAAAGCATCACGGTACAGTTTTTTTTCCAGATCCGCAGGTGGCAGTAGGGCTGGTATCCGAGTTTTTTCAGTGGTTCACTTGAGTTCCGTAAATGCGTGATCACAATGTAACCAATCACAAGAGAGTACTTCCTTGTACTTGCGTTTGTATGGCAAGCCAAAAGGGCCATAATACGCCCTTCGAATGACGCGTTTGTCACAGAAAATGTTGTTTTTTACGCACGTCAAAGTGAAACAAAACAATAGCAAGCCGTTAGTATAAATAATTGGATGTAAATTAAAGCCGTATTCTTAACCGTAAATAGCGGAATATGCCGTTTTTTTCGCGCAAACACGTTGTGAATTTGAACGTGCGGTGGCAAAAATTACGCGCTCACGTAAAAACTGTATTTACTGACATCAAACCTGCAACTCATGTTGCTAAGCTATAAGGATATGCCTTATCTATATTATGTAGTTGTTCATAATAAAAATGATCTATAAAAAGATAGATCTACTGCTTTGTGTGACTGACTGGTCTTATTTTTTTCATCATGAGGAATCAAACATGTCATTACAAAATGACTGAAAAAAAAGGATCTTTATTTATGAGAAAAATAAGCAGCAAAAAACAAACAAAAAACAAACACACAAAAAACACCATCTTCCTACAGGTGTCGTAGGAACATATCATCCTCCATTGAGTCTTTGACTATTCACTCCTGACATGGATGCTTCCCTGAGTGGGAAGAAACCAGAGAAGCTGCTATTTTAATAAAATCACAAAAAGAGAGTTCTGACCATTTCGGTGCCAATCCTTTCCTGTGTCATTCACAAACTTTTGTAACCTTTTTCTCCAAGGTCTGGTTGAAGCGTTGAACCAAACCGTCTGAGGATGGTGATGCCCAGTTATCTGTGAATTTGTCCCATGATTTTGGATGTAAAGTTCATGATCATCCAAATTTTTATCTGTAATTAGAATCACAATTTCTGCAATTGTGGATTAATTAATAAATGTGTACATTCGTTAGAACATTAATTTTGTGTCTTTATGTTTATTATTACCTGTTCTTTACATTACAGACCAATTTATTATTAGATTTTGTTTTGATGACTGAATTTATACAAGTTGAGACCAAACAAAAGAAAAACAGCAGTGAACTATATTTGATTGATCGATTTTGTTTATTTCAGTGTCATGCACAAAAGGGCCCAGCAACAGGTACAAGACACTATACAAATTAAGTCTAGACAATTCAAAGATAAAGGCAGTTTGTCCTGTAAATTGTGTATGTATAATCAAATGGTATTATCTTTTAAATAAAAAATCAATTGTCTGTTAAACATGACTGATGTTTTTTTGTTCAAAAGTAAGGTATAGTGAGTTGAATGTTAATCCAAACCTTATTGTTAAAGTGAGTCTGATTGAGACAGGAGCAGAATGGCAGGTGCGTGTAGCTACTTTTTGTCTTTCACCAAGGATCAGCGATCTTCTGGTTATGTCTGCCCTTGCAGTGCACTGATTGGGTGCGATGCCCTAAAATCTAGTGGCTGAGCACTCAGAAGACAGCCTCTTGATGATATGCATATGCATAAAACGCCACTGCACGTTATTAACGCCACCGCACGTTATTAACGCCACAGCACGGTTGTTACGTTAGCGTGCGTAATTTACACCACCGCGCGTTCAGATTCACAACACGTTTGCGCAAAAGAAAACGGCGCATCCCCCCATTTACGGTTTAGAATACGGCATTAATTTATGTCCGATTGTTTATAGTAACGGCTTGCCATATTTAATGACCACAGAAAACACCGTTTTTTCCAGAGTTTCAAGAACACGTGTAAAAAGCGCCGTTTTGTTTCACTTTGACGCGCATAAAAAACAGCGTTTTCTGTGACAAATGCACATTTGTCACAAAGGGCGCATTAGGGCCCTTTTGGCTTGCCATATTTGCGTAGCTGGGATGCACATCAAGCCTCTGTGGACAAATGCAGAGCCTACTGCGTTTACGGCGTAACCGACCTGACACAGATGAGTATAACCCAGCCTTTAGGCCCCTCTTTCCAAACTTTTTCAGACTTTCTTTATTTACATTTTACAATACTATGGCATTATCACAGATATGCAGATAACACAGAGTATCTGTTACTTTCTTGTTAACAGTCATATAGACTTCCCTCAATAGATAAAACTGACCATAATTGTTGGTAATAAAGAAGGGGGGCAAGCACTGATTGCTTAACTTGAGTCTAGAGAACTTAAGTAACTAAGTAACGTGTAGAATTGATGAGGATTTGAATTTTGGTGCCTATATAAAAGCTGTAATGAAGCCATTGTTCATGTATGAAAAACATGTCTAAGCAGGACTTGGAAATCATCATTAATGCTTCATCTTCTTTTGGGGTGGACTTTGACGCAGTCATTGCTCGCCTTCCAAATAAGACCATTAGATATTCAGATTTATTCAAAATGCTGCTGCCTGATTACTGACAAACATTTGCTTAGGAGAAAATGTATACACCTGCTTGTTTTATGTAAGACTGAGCAGTCTGGGCTCTAATTATATTGTTAAAAATTTGACCGGGTGCCTCAGCTCTGCAGTGACAGCTCTTGTGAAGTTCTATCTTCAAATCAAACAAAGGGGAAATGGCATTGAAGAAGCACTTTGGAACTTCTGCATATTATCTGTGACGTGACCTCTATCGTCTGCTAATTCGGCATCCATCTTGCATTCTGGCTGAAGTCTCTGGGCTAATTTTGGGATCTGGTACGGTGTTACGGCTGTCATTAGTTTGCCTAATCAGTATCACTTCCACATGCAAATCAACCTGTTCCGTTGCCCGGCTGGG
>JAOXYM010000003.1:13762283-13772819 GCA_028567055.1 Leptatherina wallacei | reverse complement strand
AAAACAAAATTAAACCCCCCCCCCCCCCCCCCCCCCAAAAAAACAAAAAGCATTTCCCCCATTTCCCCCTCTCTCCCTATTCTACCCAAACAAGAACTCTCACCCCTATTTTCTGTTTAACTGAACGTAGGTACAAAAACACAACTAATAATAAAACATAACGCTCTTGTGAGGAACAATATTTTTGGGGATCCATCCACACCAGGATCCATCCCACCCATGGTCATAGCGGGCGCCCCCACAGGAACCACCCGGATCACGGCAGCCCGGGGCCCCCACCACAGCCATAGCCCAGCATCACCACTGTCCTCAGGTCTCTGCCTAGGTTTCCAGTAAAATCCATTTTTGATTTTAACATTCTTTTATATGTTTTTAAAGCTCTAAAAGGTGCAGCTCCAAAACACATTGTCTAACTCCTCTGCCCGTGTACAAGTTCTAGATGTCTGAGATCTTCAAATCAACTGCTTCTATCTGTTCCTGCAGCTAGAAGAGTGAGAAAGGGAGATCGGGCCTTCTCCATTGTAGCTCCAAAGCTCTGGAACAGCCTTCCCTTTTAAGTTAAAAACTCAGCTTCCATAAATATCTTTAAAGCTAAACTGAAAACTCATCTATTTTTCAAAGCTTTTGGTTGCTTTTAAAAACTGTTTTGTTTTTAACGTTATAATTTATTTTTATAACTCTTATTGTATATGCTTTTATAAATGTTTTAATGTTGTTTATCTTTTGCTTCTGTTGATTGTTAAGCACTTTGGTAAACCTCAGTTTTTAAAAAAAAATGTGCTATGCAAATTAATTTGATTTGATTCGATTTGATAAGGCTGCAGTGCAGGACTCCAGCCATCCTGTCAGGGAGCTCACAACAGAAACCCTGCAGACCAGGCAGGCAAAGCCCCCGGTGTGGAGGGTCCTCATGTGGATAACACTGGAGTTCAAGATGTTATAAAGTTAGAACAAAGGTCAAATAACCTAAAAACAACAACAGATAAAAGTGTGATTTAAAAAAAATAAGACACTAAAGCACAAATAAATTGATAAAGTAACTGCATAAATGAAAAATAAAACACAAATAACACATAAATAACCATAATAAAGATTTAGTTAAAAACTAAGCTAAAAAGGTAGGTCTTGAGCCTCTTTTTAATATGAACAAGGATGTGTGAAATATCAAGGCTTTGTATCATATAGGATTGGTAAAGCATAACTTATTTCATGACTTACATTTAGAAAAACAAACAAAGCTGTCAGAGAAAGCAAATACAATTTTCTATTTAGTAACAGATAAAATACTATATATCATATGATCATATAGAAATATCAATTCAAGTGTGAGAAATTCTGTGGAAGCCCCCAATATGCTCTGCTTCATAAAGCCGTCCGAATACAACAAATGCATCATAGCTGCCTCCAGAAAATGTAATGCTAAGAAAACTGTAAACGATTGAAAAAAAAAAATATATATATATTGTATACTCTGAGATACAAAAACTCAAGACAACACATATTAGTAAATATAATTTTAGGTATATGCTGTTAATTTTTCATTTTCAGAGCAGTGTTACATAAATGTACTGCTTGGTGATGTCTATCTATAGTTCTATCAATCCATTCACAATATATACTTTATTCTTATGATCATGGGAGAAATAGCCATTTAAGAAATAAAAGCTTGTGGCTCTCTCTATTTACTTCAGAGAAGTAGCCTGTAGGCAGTATGAGAGCTCAATAGATTTTAAACTTGTTTCTAATCTTCACCTGGAAGAGAAATTTTACTTTCATGGCTACTTTTATACTGTAACCTGAAGCCATTAAAGACACATTAGATACCAAACAGTAGTGGCAGTTTTAAGCACAATAGACAAATAGAAATATCAGCTCATGTTTTAATGTATCTATTTCATTGATGTTAGTTCCCTCCACCCTTGTTCTTGGAAGGCTTTTGTGTTGTAGGATAATTTAGTCGTGCATAACATACTTGAAGCCTGAGTCTGTTGGCTGTTTTTCCTCCATCCTGTGAATTTTCAATGTTTTCCACTGATTTATTAACACCTGAATGACTAAAATCTTATGAGTGCACTCTGAGAGCTCTCCAGCTGTGCTATAACTCCAGTCTTAGTAAACTATACAGATGTACCAGGTCAGTGACAGATAGGTGGCCATTTTAAACAAAATACCATATAGAATCAGGTATTATAAAGGCTGAACTCCTACAGAAATACAGTACATGCATGGTGGAAGGAAAATAGGATTTATGCATACAAATGCTATTTTCCTTCTAAGTGAGGATGTTGAATTCTTTGTACGCTTTTATTCATGTTGCTGTGAAAGCAAATTAGTTTTTCAATAGTTTATAATATATCATAAAACTAGTAATTAATATGAAAAAAAAAGAGTAGCACGAAAAGTGAAGCCCACACACCAAATTGCTCCAAATGCAAAAATTATGCATGTCCTAGTTTAGTACTGTACGTATTGGAAATGTGTCATTGAGACAAAAATTGTTTTTAGGTTAATGGCAATTCTTCATCTCTTGAGCAGTCATTGATGAAAGTTGAAAAGTAGCGTTAGCTACCCATTGGTCTGCCCTTTTAACTCTTTTCCACCTCCCCCTTTGCTCAAAGATCACTGTATATATCCGGGCCAACATCCTGAGTGCAGCGCACTCTGTTCCAGATATTAAATTACTCATGAAATATTTGCTCGGCCTTCAGGCTCAACTGCAGCTTGCTTGCAAACCTCCACTTAGCCCGTGAAACATTTCGAAGTGCAGGCTTGTGTCACCTCTGTGAGGAGGGTCAATTTTTCCAATTTAAAAACAAGGCATTAGAAGCAATTTCAAATTGCATTAGTGTCACAGTTCTGCTCTTGTCACGTCTTCTTCCTCTCACCAACCGTAAATCTCTTTCTTTTGTTCAGACAACTAGCCTGTTTTCCTTAAACAAGCCATATGAGAGGCAGAACATTGCATGATTCAGTAACAAGAAAAGGCCCGATCACTCTCGCTGGGTGCACTTTACTGTACCAGAAAGTTCCATCAAGCTCAGTGAACCTTGAGGACATTTTAAAGATACAGCTGCAGAGTTCAGAAGGACAACATGAGATTAGAAGCTGTCTGGGCTGACGTGACATGACTGAACCTGATGGCTGCTGGTCAGAAGGTTAGCACTGCTACATTAGTCTGTCTTTTAATCTATCAGCTTTCATTTAAAAAGCGATTAAAATGGCCTATTTATTTACAGTCTGGCCAGCAGCATTTTGACACTTATGCAAGCGTCTCAGACATCGTATTATGGGATTAAGCAAGAACAAACATTATTGATTTTAGGGAAAAAACAAGAAAAAAAAACTCTGTTCTGAGGTATTTTTATTCATGCTGTTTTATTTGATTGTATGAAATGTATCCTTACAATTGTTTACTGTCATTTATGTGAAATAACTTCTCTAATTAATATGGAAAGAAACTTAAAAACTATTTAAAACACTACAGGTTTCATTTCTGCATAACCCAATTTGCCATTTTATCATTTGATCAAACCCCATTCTACCTCACCAAAAACAAAACTAATGGATATATCTAATTTAAAATGCACTTCTATCTCAAATAAACTTCTTCTGAATATTTCCCTGAAAATCTTCCACTGCAGCCAGAGTGTTCACGAGCAACGCCAAGAGATATTCTGCCTGTGCTAGCCTCCGTACATCATCTCCCTGTTAAAGTAAAAAAAAAAGAAGATTAAAATACTTCTCATTCTGACCTGTCTGAGAGATCTTATTGTTCCATGTCAACCTACAACAACACTTTAGTCTCAGCTTACGGGACTGCTCCCCCCTCGCTCTTAAAATATCTGCTTTATCAAACCATTTACTTTGATTTCATTCAGCTTTCATTCAGTGTTTGTCATATGTAATTTTGTGAAATTTCAAGCCTCTGACAAAGTTGTGTTTCCTTTTATTCTTCACATCTTTCAAATGAAGAGGTTTTTTTTTATAGGCAGATATCCAGACCACTGACCACAGTAGCTTCTATTGACACTTAAAGAGGGAAGAGACATAGCTTTAAGAGATTTCCACAGGAGCTACATAGTATTTTTTCTAAGTATTTTGAATCATTTTCAGATAATGACATCCTGTATTAAACAGCTTAATTGAAATATCTTAAATACAGTGTGATGAATTGTCTGCTTTTTATAAAATACTTTCTTTCCTAAGCATGGGGAACTTTGAATAGTTTTATCAGCATATGAAAGCATTTTTCTTTAACATTTCAAGATGTGCAAAATTACATCTACATCTGTGGTATCACCATTATAATGATTCGTTTTCAATATGTTTCTAAAAAATTTAAATAAAAAAATATTCCTGGCTTCAAAGCTACTGTAGTTGCAAATTAACTTTTCACAGTAATAATAAGTTGGATTTACCATTTTAGAATAATTACAGCAATTCTTCCTTATGTAATCTGTTATTTCTTCCGTCTGGAAGCATATAAGAAGCAGGTAGATGAATAAGAAACAGATGCAAAGAATCCCCTGACTTCAGACCCCGAGCATTCCCATATGTGCTCTCACTTATAGATCACAGCAAAAAAGGTGAAAATCCAGTCACCCGTGATTATTACCAGCCCACTCATGAAATCGGGAACCACGGGGCAGTGATAGAGCGAGGAGAGACAGTTAGCGATCAGGAGCAGTTTTCTATCAGACTGAGTTTGCCCACTCATTCACAGAGTGCTGCCTCACCGCCTTAAAATCACCTGCTAAATACATATCTATTGATTAAAACTAAATATTGGAAACAGTTTCTTGTTAAAGACATTGTGCTCCAAAGTTATCTTTGGCCTTCCACTGAGAAACTTTTTCATCCATTGTTCTGTTGATATCATCCTGATCAGTCTGTGTTCGTTTCTGTGTGCAGCTGTCTACAGTGAGAATGAGAAAAATCTAGCAATAACTTAAATTTAAAAGTGCAACAATGAACGTATGTCTTCTGCAACCACATTCCTGTATTTGTGCGGGTTTCGAAACCTTTTACAAAAGGAAAAATAAAACTATAAGGCCCATTTGAGGTCAGCCAGCAACACAATACCAATGTCCCAGCCGCAAGATGTATAAATCATTCATATTGGTGTTTCTGCTCCATGGGTGCTGGCTTCGCACCCTCTCCGGGGGCTTCCACAGAATTTCTTGCACTGATGACTTTGCATGAGTTTAGCAGTATGAGTATTGTGTGTACAGAGATGTTAAAAAGAACCGAAGCAGGGAGAATTCTTTATTTGATAGAAAGAGAAGTTTGAGATGTTATTTATTCTTCACTAAATAATAAAGCATTCTTCAACTTAAATCCTTGATGTGTTGGCAATTTGAACTCCTATAAAACTCATTGTGGCCTTGTTACTAAAATTAGGCATATTCTATATTTTCTCTACATCCTTCTTACATTTTTCTGTAGTTTTAGGTTTTGTTTCAAATTGTTTCAAGTTAGATTCAAATGACAATGGATCATGTCATTTTTGGATTAAAAAACATACAAAGAGAAACAGTTTGTAAGCAAAACTATTAGAAGGTTGATTTACAATTAGTATTTTAACACTTTGTGAAAAGAGTAGAAAAGTTCAATAGGAATTGATCATTTCTTTTATGATGGAGAATAATAATATGTTCTTTCATTACAACTTGAACATGGATAATGTTTATGCATTCTTATATGTGATGTCACAGTATTTACATCTAACATAATGCACCTCTAGTCTATGTTTAACAGATCTAAATATAAACCCTTTACCACATCAAAGTTGAATGCAATGACTTTAAAACAACTTTGATAGCCAGCTTTAACAACTTTGAGGGAAATAGCTTTGGTTACTTCATGCTCAAGGGTGTGGTAGAAATAAATAAATCACACCAGTATACAACAAAACACAACAAGGGATGATGTGAAAGCCTGCCAGTGATTCGTGACTTGTCTTTTTAGTGAAGGAATGGATGCAAAGGACAAGCAAAATTGCATGTGAAAATTCCCTGCCTGTAGTGTGGATGTAGCTCCACATCTAACTGTATATAATGCTACAGAAGGTATGTAGATGCATGTATATAGGACATTCATATTAACCAATTAATCTTTATAATGGTGATTTAGTGCTAAGCAGTACAACTCCTGAGGTTTGTTTTTCTCACGGATGGACAAAAAAAACAAACAACATTTCCTAACATACAGAATTAATGGGTCATTTCATGAAGTTGCCATTAACATAGACATTATCATACAGTTGAGCCTTCTGATGGGCTAAGCCACAGTGTAAACCAGCTTTCCAGTATAATTTATAACCCACAAGTCAAGCCAGATTAGGCTTGATTGGATCGCTGGTGCCATATGTGACCTACAATCTGTGCCCCGCTTGTAGAACATGGCGGGAGGGTCAGTGATCTCCCTGGGCAAAGGTTGCTATGGGAACGACCTCTGGATGCTTTTTGAGCCTTAACACATCTTAAGGCAGAATTATTCACGATTTCTTTATGTCAAGTGCACATTCTTCTGCTCTACTTCCCCACTCTGTTCCTCAGTTTTAGCTCCCGCTGTTACCTCTCCTCACGGACAACTTTACATGCAAAGGCATTTTTCATGTATGCCGAAACGTTCATGGACACCAACATGCAATGCAGTCCTGCCACCCACACACAGACATGCGTCACTCTGTGCTAAATTATTCCGACTAAACCAGGACGCCCTGAGTTATGGGTTGCTGCTTGCTAAATCAGTTTCTAGTCCAACAAATTTTTAGCTTGAATGTAGCCTCTATCTTTGCACACCATCTTGAATACTTTATGAACCTAAAATATCATCCTTTACTTATCTGTCATGTTGTCTCTGCTGAAAGTCTCAGTATCCTGAAACCGTCAGACAAATTCTGGACACGCACACAAAACAAATGCGAGTGAATACATAAAACTGTAAATGACTGAATTCAGCATGATCTGCAGGGGAAATATTCATCAATGCATTTGAAATTGCACCATGCAAACTTCAAACCATAGCGAACACATATTTATGGCATGAAGTGTCTAACAGCTCAAAAAACTGTATGACTTTATTCAAATATTAAGTTGCTACTACATATACAGGGAAGTACTTTATGCCATGTTATATTATTCATTGGATTAAAAGTGTGTGAGATTTCCACCAGGATAGGAAATGTAGAGGTCAGCTAAAGGGTCCCCTCTGAAAAATAAACCTGTTTTCTTAAGTCTACTGAGAAAAAGAAAAAAAACAGTAGTAGAGTAGAAAAAGATTGTGTTGCACAGTCATTACATTGCAGAGAACACAGGAGAAAATATAATTGGTTTCCCCAGAGGTTCCCAGTTAGTCTCCCCGCTTCCGTTTAAGGTTGAGGTTAAATACAAAGGAAACACAATATAGGAGGTAAAATCCCTCAGAGCAGCAACCAGGTTAAATTAACCGCTTTTATGCTCTCCAATAGTTTCTACATCCCATAAAGTCATTAAATGACTGTGGTACTTTTATTAGATCTTTATTGAAGTGGACAAGCTTGACATACCTTTAACTCTGATAGCCGGTGAATATAGTGAAATTGCTTTTGTGAATTTCTTGAGAAGTGCTGATTTAAAGGTATGCTAGTAAAGTAAATTAAGTGAGTGCATAATGTGATAATACATAAACCAAACAGGAAAACGCTAGTAAAACTGCCCCACTGTGCTCAACAATTTAAAATATCTGTAATGTGGACATATAAGATCCTCAAAATGCAAACACCGACTTAGATAATCTAATGAAATGATAGGTATTTGCTTTAAAACAGACCAACCAATAAAAACCAATACATAGCTGTGGAATCCTGCATAATACAAATAGACTTTAAGTAAGGAAAAAATATATAAGTCTTAACATTTTAAACTTCACAAAGCATGAATAACCCAAACTCACTATTCTCAAAAATTTACTGTGCAAATGCGCTCGGGTGGGTAAAAGAGTTTTTTGAAAGGCAGGGTCAAGATGTTATCAGGGTTTGTGTGCCAAAAGATGTGAGGGAGGGTATTCCTATAAAATATGTTGGGGCAATACATTTTTTGTAGAAGGATTCAAGTTTCCATTATGAGGAGTCTTGACTTTTTATTTCTGAAGTTGGAAGATTTAGAAAAACACAAAGTCAATATCCACGAGACATACTGTAGTCTCAATAAGCGAAACATTGTCAAAACAGTTCCACTTATAACCAAATCAAGTCCAACTTTATTGTATTTGCAACCGTTGTGACCTCAAAAACAATGTCTACATATTACAAATGATTTTCCATAAACTCTAAAATCTTTTGAGAGTTGCGAAGATTTTTAGTGTCTCACTGTATATATTTACCTAACTGATTCACATCGTCATCATCATCGCAGACATTGCCACGTTACTGAGGCTGTAAATAACTGACTGATCTCGGTACACATTGGTTAATCCATGACCTCTTGTGCTTTCAAATACGACTCGGGGAAAAGACGCTTACTTTGTTGTGATGCTAACAATGGTCACAAAGAGAAGAAGCACTGATCAGATTTACACTGATTTCATGGAATTCTTGATAAGTTTATTTAGAGAAATTCCGTATTTCTGTTGTGGACAGGTGAGAAAACTCAACACTGGGTCATTCACAGACAGAGTTGGCACATACCTTCAAGTTCTGAGAGAAAGTGCAAAGTTCAAAGACTCATGATACTACCAGGACTTTCTAATCCCACCTGGTTAATTTAATGTAATTCACAGCGAACTTGATCAGAGATGTCTGCTTGCCAAGCAGGTCAACCTGTGTGGTGGCGGGTTACACAGGGCTTAAACAACAACTGTACATCGGATCCAGTAAGCCAGTCAAGCTAGGTCATGATGAAAGACTTTGTCCACGCAAAAAAGTCCAGAGTGACAGGCAAAGAAACAGGAATCCTCTTAGTGGTAATATCCTGTTGTGCACCTCCATCTGTTGCTCTGCGATGGCCGACAGTCTAGATGGAGAGAGAAGGGGAAAAGATAAGGAGGCGAGACATATTCTGGCTTTAATCAGCTCAGTTCTGGTTACAACATTTAAAATAAATTCTAAATACAGAGTGTACATTTTATCTAATGGTGCATACTTTTTTATTAATTACATAATCTTACCAGAAACAATTATTTTCACTCTGCATAAATTCTTCAAAAAAAAAAATAAATAAATAAATTTTTTTCTTAACTATGATGACAACTAAAGCTTTTTTCATAATACGCAATAACTAAGCATTTTCTCTCACTAAGGGTGCAAGGCACTAAAAACACATTTCCAGGGTCTTTTATATTTGTACTTTTAAAAACAACAACAAAAAACATCAAAATCTTTTCCCAAGTGATAGCTTTGCTCAAAACCAGCCGGCACTTTGCAGGTCTGAGCACTGAGGGACCGAAGGAATAAAAGAAAATGAAAGCGCCTCATGAGAATAAAAACTACAAAGATTAAAAGTTGGAGACTGCATCTGCTGCCAGATCCACTGTTTATCTTGCAATTTGAATGAGTGATGCAGATCCACACCATAATTTAAAGACTTCTTCCTTTGGCTATGCTCTACTTCTTCACTGCCATCACAAAGTCTGTATCGGTCTATTTAGCTTTATTCTGCCAGATGACAGACAGACAGGAAGACAGACAAAATGTCTTTGCAGAAAAATAAAGGAACTAGACTTCTGAGTGATTTCTGTGCTTTTCCCTACAAGCTCTGCAATGTGCGCAAGCCATTTGGGCCACGGTAAACTGTAGCACCAGTAGAAATGAGAAAACATCTAAGCACCGATGATCAGAGGTGTCAAGTAACGAAGTACAAATACTTCATTACCTTACTTAAGTATAAATTTTGGGTATCTATACTTTACTGGAGAAATCATTTTTCAGTTGACTCTTTACTTCTACGTCTTGTATTTTCACGCAATTATCTGTACTTTGTACTCCTTACATTTTAAAAATAACCTTGTTACTCTAATTTCATTTTGGCTTCTTTTCATTCCGGCTTGCCATCATTTAAAAATCCCCCCCTCCCCTCACATACACACACTCACACACTCACAAAAAAACTATCCAGCCATCTGGATAGAGTGAATTTGATTTAGGTTGGATGAAAGGATAAACATATACCATTCTAAAACCCTATTGGTCTGTACGCGATCTATTGTACCTGCGCATGACAGAAAACACGTCACCGTCCAGCAAGGACTTAGCAGACATATGTGGCCTAGTACAAAGAAGTCTGTGACAGAGACTCAAGAAAACCGGCACCCTATAGCATCACAAATTTATTCTAAAATTAACATTTTAAAAATAAAATCATAGTCCTGGCCTTTAGAATAATGTGTTTTTGAGGAGGTGGGGTAGGGCACTATAGGCCCCTTTGGCGTGACCTACACTTTTGTCTTTACTGGCATTTATTTCCCATTACATTACTTTTACTGCCCTGTGACAGACTGGCGACCTGTCCAGGGTGTACCCTGCCTCTCGCCTGATACTTGCTGGGATAGGCTCCAGCC
>JAOXYM010000003.1:13736720-13748349 GCA_028567055.1 Leptatherina wallacei | reverse complement strand
AATCAATCAATCAATCAATCAATCAATCAATCAATCAATCAATCAATCAATCAATCAATCAATCAATCAATCAATCCCTATTCATAGAGCACTTTTTCCGATATCGCCGCAACAAATAGTGTCATGCTCAGTCCCTTGTGTTACTTAACCTCTCCTTTTAAACTGGTCATAGTTGATGACGTGAATGCTATTGCTGGAGCAAATTGCCTGGAGAATTTGACCACACAAGGAAATACAGGTTTATACTCACACGGCGTCTGCGTCAGGTGAGTTACTCCGTAACCGCCGTAGGCTCTGTGTAGGTCCGCAGAGGCTCAACACGCACCTTTTCGGACCTGATTTGTATCCCGGCTATGCAAATGCAGCTACGCGGAAGTACTCCCTTGTGATTGGTCAGGTTGTGATTACTTGTTTATATATTATTTGATATTTGATAGCCACATTGCTGATTTGCTGTGAAAATACACAGAGAAACCAAAACAGGACTTTGTGCAAAATTAACGGGCTGTTCTATGCAGCTCTGTCTTATAACAGCACCCCATAAAGACTACATGTAATATGTATATAGTAAATTGTTTTGTTGAACCATCGAAAAAACTCTGCCCTGTAGTGTTTACTGGCCGATTCCAGCCCTACTGTTACCTGAAGAAAAGAAACTGCAACACGACGCTTTTAGCCAAGTGTGAATGAATAATTGGATTCACTGTAAAGCGTCTTTGGGTGTCCTGAAAAGCGCTATGTAAATATAATCCATTATTATTTTATCCGGCCTTTACCCTACGCTCGAGTATAAACACACACTGCTTCTGCGTCAGCTACGCAGGCCCGAACTGATGCAGACGCCACGTGAGTATAAATCAAGCTTAAGTCTCACAACTGAGTCATGTAATTCCATTACAGATTTCATCAGTAATAACCAAGAGATAGCCTATTTTAGACAATCTTGCATCACTTATCTTTACTCAGCAACCAAACCTATCTTTCGACATGTCTCATTAAAATCCCACTCTTTGTTTGTTGTAGATGTATATGTTCAGTCCCACTTTCCAACCACTGGTTTCAACAGCATTCCCTTGAGCAAATACTACTGTGGCTGCAGTGGAGGAATAGATGAATGTGTGCTGGGAATGGAGTGTATACAGAACACTGTTATTAATGTCAGGCAGATCATTTGCTACCACTTCTTGTCTCGTTAAACTTCTTTATTTAAACTAGAATACCTGACTTGCTTTTGAATGAGTTTGCTTTTGCTTTTTTAGCCGATACTTGAAGAGAGAAGTATCATTTGTGGTGGAAGCTTTCCTCTTGCCTTACCTCTCTGTAACCTTTATAATATCTCACACAGGAATCTAGATCAAGGATTTTCTTATATCCTGTTATCTTAATTAGCACATCTTAATTGGTATTGCACAGTCTCTGGATAAGTCATATTTATTATGGAGAGCCTGATTCATCCAAACCCGCTGGGACTCAAAGTCATTAGGGGACACTGAAATGTATTTCCAGACATTGTTCATACCACAAGATGTGTAAGAGCTCTTTATCAAAATGGTTCTTCTAAATCTAAGCCTAATTTGCAGTCTGAATAGTCTGTGCTGGATTCTTGATTTAACAGGAGTCTTTGTTGTATGAAATCTTAAATTTTTGTATCCATGTCACCATATCTTAATTTTCCCCGGGTGCTTAGTTTCTAAGTCTCAAAATGATAACAGTCTTTACTTGAAATTCAGAGCTGGGCTGATCCTTACACTGTGACCCTCAGTCATGTCAAACCCTCTGCATGAATGTGAGTCATGTACATTTACAACATTGCGTTTCTAATATTCACCCACCAAAGCCAGCTCCTCAGAGCTAGAATGCACAGAGAAAGAGAGACAGAAGGAGGAGAAGAGGAGGAGGGAGAGTGTACCCTGAGAGAGGTCAGACCTCGTTTCAGAGACCAACATCCACACACACCCCAGGTACTGTGACACTGCCTTTATGAGTGTGCCTGGAGAACACAAACCCACCGGATTAGTGTCTGTCTCTCAATGTCCCCGGGAGCAGAGCCCATCGTCCGAGACAAAGCGGGGCTGATTGTGTTGTCATCTGCATCACAAAGGGAAGCCTTTTCCACCTGAACCACTGCCTGTGTGCCGAGCTATGCATCATATCTATCAGCCACTCTGGACCCACGTGACATCTGCCTTGTGTTTTTCATCCATCTCTGTCTCCCCCTCTTCTATTCTTCCTCCCTAGCCCACACCGTCTGTCCACCAGCAAGACCCCCTCCCCCATCCCTTCTCAGAGGAGTCTAGCATCTTAGTCTGTAAGAGCACTGCAGCTTTCTGCTTTTGTTTGTAGTTATATATTTAGTAGAGTGTGCAACATCTAGTCTCACCACCCAAAGTCAATAGAAATTTCCTTCTTCCCCTTTGGGTCCAGCTTGTTAGCTGTTGCCAGCATGCTTCAGAAAAAACCCATTCGCTCACCAACTGACCCTTACAGGTCTATCAGACTTACTCCAACAGAGAGAACACTTCAGCTGAGATGCTTGGCAGCAACTGGATGTGTTTTATCTGATTAGCATATTGGTCAGGCAGTCTCTGCTCCTCTACAACTGATAACTGTTGTTCTGTGCTGATGACATAGTTGATACCAACAACCACAACAGAAATAGATCAGGGTTCTGTCTGGCTAATCTTTTTATGCCTGCATGAAAAAAACTTTCACATTTTTAAATTGCACATTTAAAACTTTATATTCAATAAGTTGAACGGGGTGTAACATTTGAAAAACAGAGGGAGGCATAGTAACGGGAGACAATGACTTTTTGTGTCCTCAAGTGTGATAGTTTCTATTCACAAGTAATTGCATTAGCTTAGAGAATAGGGAATTAACACAAGGCAATTAACTGATTTGGCCTTTGGCTCTGACATTTTCTGGTTTTAGAGAGTTGGAGCTCATCCTGCATTTTCCTAAATTAATTTGGAAATTGCATTCACAATTGCAAAATCTTGCAAACTCTAAAATGCAAGACCCTGGAACTTGATGCAATTCAGTTACATGAGTGATTAAACATTTTTAAGTCAACAGTTGCAGAACAATAAGGTTAATTGTGATGAAATTGTTGTAATAATTAAATGCAAAGAGTTCAGGATTAAATGTTAAGAAGCGATGAACCTCTGTGACAAATGTCAAAACAACAGCAGGGTAATCACACTTTTAGTGCCTAGCTTCTTCTTGTCTAATTATAAGGGAATAATTAATTGAGAATACCAAATTAGTGGGTTTTATTTTAACTGGTATTTCTTCATTCTTCATGTTTTATAACACACACATACAGACGCATACAGTATAGTTACTGTTTCCTCCACTGAATAGATGGGGTTCTGTGCAATGTCATCACAGAGGTGGTGCACAACCAGAGGGCAAAAAGCAGCGCTTAACCCAGCTTGTTTGGCAGAGTCAAACTCCCAAATAGAGATGACAGATCGGTTGACTTCACCATTTGCCTGAGAAGATTATTGATAATTGTTCAAAATTCCAAGGGGGATCACAACCTTTTACCAAGAGCAGACAATTGTGAATCCGGGTCAGTAAAAGATCTGATTATGCTAGTCCCAAAGGCAAAGTCTGCAGTGCAAAATTCTGAGCCCATCTATTTGTCTCATAAAATTACACTGAAAAGATATTAAGACAGAAATGTGTCTGAAATCAGACTTTCCTTTGTGATAATAAGGTTTGATGTGCTGTCTTTCTCACTGATGTGTATCAGGCCATGCAATTTCTTACTTAGAATTGTGATTGCTGACTTGGTGTAGTACAGTAACAGGAACTGATTACATTGTTAGCTTGGACTACACTAAATATCACTTAATCCATCATCATAGAGTGCTTGCTATCTTGTTATGTTTGGTGCAATGACAACAAAGAAAGGTTAATTCACATATGTTGAGAAATTGCAACAATGTTTCTGACAATAAATGGGTTTAGGTGTTTAAAAAAACAAAAACAAAGGAAAAAAAACAAAAAAAACAAATAACTGGTAAGATCATTTAGAAATATTGTCGTCTTACTTTTTCCTGAAGTCTGTATCAAAGCTCAAGCATAGATTTAATTTTTATTGGGTTTGAGCTTTCTTTTTTTCCTTGACCTGATTCTACTGCCATCAGTCAACCTTGGAAAACTGTTCCAAAATCAATAACTCAGACTCAGCAAAGATTAGGACCCTATGATTGAGTTTATGAAGTTCTATCAGCTGACACTTTATTGATGTCATTTCATATTCAGCGAAGCTGATGATAAATGTACCATTTGGGTGGAGGAAACTTACCGGAATTTACATAATCACTTGACAGAGAATGGATCTACTGGAGGAAGCAATCAGCGGTATCTGCCACACTTACTTGTAAGAGTTTGTGCTATTATTAGAACTTGCTCCCCTCTTGTTTCAACCAAACAGTTCATTGTTATTTTACTCTAATTTCAAACCTTTTCAAGAGAGTCGACAAGAAATACTATCTCAAAAACCCATGCCTTTGATTCTGTTAAACTTTCAAAGAAAAAGGGATATATCCTTTTGGCTCAGTAAAACAAAGTCTGGAATCACAGAACAGGACTGAGGTAACATGGATGATAAAACAGAAGTCAGATATATAAGGAGATGGTGAAATGATGACTGTTTTCCATGCTTTTCCTGGGCAGGGGCCTTTCAGGTAGGAATTATAATGGATCATTTGGGAGGGCAGCTGGAAAATCCATAGTAAATCCATTGAATCTCTGGAGACCTGCTGTACCTGTGAAATCAATGAAAAAATCCAGCTGAGACCATTAAATGAAATGAATGTTATATAATAAGGTTAAACATACAGGATGTTTTCTTAGTCAGAATAGATTTTCTTCCACAAATAATACAAGCAAGCTTAGACATTCACAAAGACATGATAAACTGCGTTTAATGTATGTTACACATGGAGTATGTTGCAGTACATGAGTACAGAAATTGTATCAGTTTAAGTTCTACAAAATTTGATCTTTGCTTTATTATCACCTAATAAGAAGTTGCAACAGATTGCAGCACTCTCCCTGATAAGACCAGGCCATTGACAGTCATGGCTTTGGACTCCAAGCCACAACTTTTGTAGCTTCATGTAGAAGCTACAAAAACATTAGGAGTTGGACAAAGAGAGGCTTTAAGGCTGCAAGGACACGGCTAAAAGGAGGGAAGAGTGTTTCTCCTGCTGGGAGGCCTTAGGTAAAGTGTGTATTATGGATGGACGGGTTTGATGTGCAGATGATCCTGGTCTGTAGAAAAAGCCTAATATTTTCTGATCATTTGATGTAGTTTTTATATGGCATATGAAATTACAAATTGTATAATCTATATTGCTCTAAACCATTAGTCCGTTTTTTTGTTTATATAAGATATTAGATATTGATTGAGTAGAACTTTCAAACCAAACAACTGTCACAAAGTAGAGCAGATTGTGGATTATTTTGTCCAACTGGCCTTATAGTATAATAAAGGAACAGAAAAATAAAGAATTGTGGCATGGGTGGCCTCAGCAGGAAAGAAACCCCAAAAAGGGTACAATTACACGCATGCTGTGGTAACGCCCCAGCCTGGTTACACCTCATCTGAGCACTTTAAAGCTGCTCTCTTTTAAAAATGGTTTAGCACTTTGTAGTGGTCAGGCAGGCATACTGCATATATGTAGTGCCGGCAGGAGTTGAAGGGGGATACTGTTTGGGACCCTGTTGCTTTGAATTATTGAAAAGACATGTTTGGGATTAGTGGTCTGTCCTCATCTGTGGGACACTCTGGCAGGGGTGTGGACCTGGGGCTTGTACTGCTTTCTGAGACTGGCATGGTTAAGAGTGAAAGAATAGGTTGACTTCACTTTGCTCACTCTGCTTGGATACAACCTACATTACTAAATGCCCATACACACAGCTCAAAAAAATGTCCCAATGTGGCATGTAACATCAAAGACAGGTATATCGTGCATTCTTGCTACCAATTAAGAGAAATGCATTGAAAGGAATCATTGAAAAACTTGCGCCAAATGTCCTCTGGGCATGCTGAATTCAGCAGTTTTAACACAATGGTAATTGTTTTGACTTTCAGCTTTAACTTGCCTCACCGAGCAAAATGGAAAGGCTTTGTGTCATTTCAGCATGTGACCTCACTTTCTTCCTATCGTTATATAACCAGTAAAACAGCACATTATGCCAAAATTATTTCCTTTGAAGTAATATGTCCTATTTCTGAGAAACATAAAACTGAGACCCGTATTGTTTCCTCCTGACAGGCAGATTTTAGGTGCGGGCTCATTCTAATCTCCGTTTCACAGATACCGACATGCTTATTTTCGTCTCCTATCCTTTATGTGTACCACACATGCACACAAATGTATAAATACTTCTGCCTACACTATTTCAAACTTGACACCTGGAGTGTTGGGAGACAGGCTTTTTTTTGTGGAATTATGGCATTAACGTGGAAACCGGAGGCTTGAAGCTGGATTAGTCATGAGGAGGTGTGAACATAAGGTTAGGGCAAAGATGGCCTTTCAGCTAATATTTTCTTATCTTTTTCTTGTTAACCATATACCTAGAATGTGCTGTCATGACATGTCTTGAAGAGCTTTATTCATTTTGCTGAATAAAGCAGTTTTACGATCTTACTGGGAATAACTTTGATTGGAGTAGAAAAGGTTTGGACTTTAATGCTTCTGCAAGAACCATCTGTGCTATTTAGTGAGGTGTGACAACACAGACACTAAACATATATCATTGCTTAGTGTTCAGGTCATTGGGAAAACGTCTCGCAGATTTGTGACATCTCACACAGCCTGCAATTTGGAGAGCCATCTTTGAATTGTGAAATTCTGAATATATTTCTGGCTGTAGACTGTATCAACACATGTGACTTTTTAACATCTGGCCAGAGCGGTTGCAACCGTTAAGTCTGTCACATGATCTTGTGCAACGGTCCCAGAGTCACTGCTGATAGATGAGAGCTGTGGTCTGCTAAGATTGAATTTGCTTCGCTAAAAATAACTAATGGTGCTTTTCCATTATATGGTAAGGTATGATTCCGTACTGTACAGCTCTCTTTTTTTCCATCGTAGGTAGTACCACTTGACTGAAAATATCTAATACGTATTTTGTTGTTTAGTTAACGAGCAAAAAAAAATAAATAGAATTGTGTGATAAGTCAGTTCTCTGTCTGACTTGTCACATATTTCAGACTTTCCTACAGTATGTAAATGTTTTGTTAACATTCACGTAACATCATTACGTTTATGAATGGAATGGAAAAATAGTTGATACTGAAGTACCAAAATTAAATGGATTCCTAATTATCTAAATAAAAGTGTTACAGTATCTCAAACTACAGTAGTGCTGGAATTGATATTTTACCTGGCAGATTATTGAGTTAGTCTAAACTTTTAGTGCAGGGATTTACTGTAGGGATGTGCATGACTAATTGATTAGATGATTAGTTGGAATGACACACAAAGTCAACTACTATTTTCAAGAGTCAACCATTTTTTTAGGAGTTATGTTTCATTACACAGAGATGTGGAACTATTGTTTACATCTGTGGGCCCTTAAGAGTGAGCACTGATGAGGTGGTGGAGTGACAGCAAAAGACAGAGAGCGCTGTGAGTACATGCATGTCTGAGTGAGAGAGGGCCATGCCATGAGAGCAGAAGAAGTTGGCTGCAAGAAACTGCCTGTTAAGAAGCAAATGTACAGTTTTTGCTACAAGCTTCAGCAATAAATGCCACAGCTCCTCTGGTTGCAAGCTGAGTCCTATGTCTGGCATACCACTGATGTGTAAAATGAAAGGGGGTTAGCTAGCTGCAGCTTCGGCCCAAGAGGAATAATCTCCCCTGCCCCCATGATCTGGAGGCAGAAGGTGTTTCTGTGGGAGTTTGCACCTATAGCGGAAGCAACAGACCGGAGCAACATGGCAATGTTTCACTAAACTGGACAACACAGTTAAATGCACATTATGTGGGATTAAAGCTAGTATATCATGGTTCTGCCAGCACAATGAGGACTCATCTTTGACTGTATAATAGATGGACAGACCTGTGTGAGCGTGGAGATGGATGATTGACACCCATCAAACTCTGAGCTGCTTTTAGCTACGAGCTAACCGAGCTTCACTTTTAACCGCCAGAGGTTGCCGCTTTGTACTCGTCAAGCCATCACACAAATGTTGCACTTTGCTGTGTGCGGTATAGAGAGGAGAGGATAAAATGAACTTTCTTTTATTAACTTTCCCTTCTTGGGAGGGCGAGGATTGTCCTTAATATAATGGTAGGGAAACACTGTGATACAAAACATACAAAAGAGCCTAAAAGAAGAAAGATTCCTGTCTTGATCCATAACAAGGACGAATAAGCACATATTGACAATGTTTGTACAATTATTCTCGCAGCCAAAAGTAAAACACAAAAGCTCCATATGCTGCATGTTTAAAATACACTGATTGCACATGGACGAGCGATGTTCAAGTCACAAGGAGACTTAGATGTTGATGAAAATCTATTGCCTAAAGAGATCAAGTGTTTTAACCTTGGAACAGCTTCCAAACACAACACTCATGATGTATGGTTCTTTACAATTAGCCATAGATTCAAATTCAGTCTGGACTATCTATTTACTGTGACTCTACAACAAGTAATCTAGTCATTATTCTTTAACAAATGGTCATTTATTTGATGTTTAAACCAGATCATATGTTTCAGAAAGCGTCTGCTTCAAAAATAGGAAAACGGTACTTCTCAGGACTACGCCTTTCAATTGTTGCAAGGCAGCAGCACTAAGAATTCACAATGCTTAATCCCTCTGCTGACAAAAGAAGTGTGTTAAATTCCTTACACTCCTTACACACTTGGACTCTTGTTAGGTAGGTAGAAGGCACTTCTCAACAGCTCACTCTTAAAGCTTGATTTCAAACCACCTCATTTCCAGCCATCTTTATCTCCTATTTGTCCTGCTGCCTGGCTTATTCCCTAAAAAAAAAAGAAAAGAAAAAAAAGTCCTCTTGCTACCCTTTCTCTGACCAGTCGCCACCTGTCATCCCAATGCTAATGTGAAACATTAACAGGGGCTTGAATAGAAACACACCGCTTTGTAGAAATACATTACCTGTCACCCTGTCTCTGGATTAGGACTTCTCTGCTGCCAAATGATTTAAGGACCCTTTGCTAGGTTGTCAAGAGAGACATGATTGTGCCTGTGGCTATAAAGAAACATATGTGCTTTTTTTTTTCTTTTTGGAAGGTGTCAAGCAATCAGCACCAGATGTGTGCAGTGAATGGTGTTGGGATTTTTTTTCTCATACAAGCGTGTGTCTGACGCTGTGTACAGCTGCGTTGAGGAAGAGTTAAGTCCATTTCACAGGGAGTGAGGAGGAGGTGAGAACCAGCAGGTCTAATTGAAGTGCTTAATGGGCTGTCTGAGACCATCATCCTGCTTGACATAACACATGGAGAAACTCATTATCATTGAATTGAAACTGATTAAACAGCTTTTATACAAAGGCAAGCAATTGGCCAAGGCAGGAGATTTTTTATTTGTAAACAATAGTTTAATATTATCATACTGAAATCTTTTGGAGCATATATGCAATATTTGTGGAAGAAGAGGAAATTTTGTTTGTCTAACTTTGAAGAATCCTTTTGTCTTCCTTTTTACATTGGCAAAATGTCTATTTCAGTTTCCCTTTTTTTTTAGATGTAAAACTGACCATAAAATAATTTACTTTTCTTACTTTTTCTGTAATCTCGCTATTATCCAGAAAAGGGAATGGACTGATCAATTTCTTTAGTTGTTTTTTTTTAGACAAAAAACAGATTAGCTCTAAAAATTGTTTTGAAAATGCAGTTTCTTACACTCTACCTCATGAAACATACTAAATACATAGTTAAATAGGAATACTTTGGTTGTTTTCCCAGCCTTGGTTGAATTCAGCCTTGCCTCAACCACATCCCTCTCTAGTCCCTGTCCAGTTTGTCTGGCTGGAGTCCCAGCACTATCCTTATTCCCAGCTTTGTCTCTGTTCATCCCATTGCAGCCACAGCCCTGCTCAGCTCTCCGTTCCAGTGAAAAGCATGTTTGATGAGAGGAAGGTTCATATACTGTGCACACACTGAAACATTTTTGCACAAGTTGTTTCAGTAGGAACCTTTTAGCAGCTCCTACTGGAGCGATTATGTATCCTTGTCATGCTCAAGGGCAAATCAGTGAAAACAAGACAGAAAGCAATCCTTGTTCATTTAAGCCAACTGGTTTTTCTAGCCATGTGGCTACCACTGACTTGCTTGCGTGTATGGGTGGCTGGGCAGATGTAAGACAGGTGGGTTAGTAGATTGGTTATATTAAACATCGCTGACACTGTGAATTTCTCCTTTGGGATTTATGTTGGAAAACGTGCAAGGTTGTGTCAGAGGCAAAGTGTGGTCAGGTTAAGTGAACAGACATCCATTATATCAGGGCTTTGCAGCTGGATTGCATATTTCCCAGCAACCATGGCCAGTGCTGTTGTGGAGACTTGTAGAGGAATAAGTTGTGTGCAAGTCATGGCTACATGATTATAGTAACTTAAATACTTTACTCTAGGATGGCTTTTAGTGGCGAAAAAAGTAAATTTTTAGAAGCAATAGTTGCAAGACTACATGAATTTCCAATGTCGAAAGGGACAAACTGCATTCAAAATTCATTGTAAGATGTAATAAATGTCTATAAGTCTGACCTGACGACTAGGGCTGTCCCCGATGCGTCGATGAGTCGACGTAATCGATTATGTAAATGCTTCGATTTATATAACACGCAGTGACGCGTCGGAAAAAATACAACAAGTTGAACGCTTTTATTTTGAAGAGGAACTGGAAACCATTGTTGTGCACGAATGAGTTCAGTGAACGATCGTTCATGAACTCGTTCATATTTTGGATGAACGTGAACTGAACGGACTATAATTTACGCCTGATGAACGTTATTGTGAACTCGTTCATTCTGGCGCTCGTGAACGGCGTCTTTCACAGTTCAACTTTGTTCAAGAGAGTTCCAGATTTTTATGGAACCTCCAGGCAAAATCCCGCTAAAACACTAAACGTGCCTTAAAAATTATGGGGAAAACAACAAATCTGGCAACACCATCTACCTCAGTTGCACCGTGCATGTGTCATCACATGGCGAAGCATGCAGCTCTAGCTCTGCTTCGGTGATACATACAGCTTCATATGATCACTTAAAAGAATTTAAAGCAGTAACCCCTGCATGCAGAACGGGAACCTTGAAAACAGTCCCTTTTATCAGGAACTAGTGGACATAGTCACGTTTCTTTGAGCACCGCAGGGCCGTCTGAACTGACCATACAGTAGACTAAAAAAAACGAAAAAAAAAAACTGGCACAGCCCTACCTACAGACACGTCCTACCTACAGACAAGCGCGCACAACATCCCTTGACAGACAGCGACTAAGCCCGCAAATAACTAAGGAAATACCGTTTGTCACATATATATGGAAGTGCTGATAGACAGCAGCTCTGTACCTGCATGCAGCTGGAAACATGTTAAGAGATCACTGCATGGGAACAGGCTGAAAGACAAACACTAAATCACT
>JAOXYM010000003.1:13715976-13727691 GCA_028567055.1 Leptatherina wallacei | reverse complement strand
TGTATTTTCTTTTCTTTTGTTTGATCAGGTTAGCTCATTCTCCTCAGTTAGTTTGGGTTTTTGTTTATTGTTTTGGCTTTGCCCACCCTGATGTATTAACTCATATTTACAATCTGTCTTTAATCCATGTGACACAAATGTAGTAAAATAAACTGTGTAAACGTGAACTAGTTTGCCTTTTCTTCCCCCGGGCGCTTGAGAATTGACGAAGATGTGCCATTTCCGTGTTACGTCTCGGCCTCCCCTAGACGGGGCGTAACAGCCACGTTGAACTAAGTTATGGTTTAGCAGAAGTTAAATGAAGGGAAAAGAGCTGTTTTGATAGCAACACTGGATGGCTATTGATGTGCTGCTCCTCAGCTTTGAGAAAGAGAGTGACATATTTTCCTTTTTCTCCCTGCCATTAGGAACAGACAAGAGAAACAAATGAACAGCCAGACGCAGAAGAGGCACAGAGACAGATAGAGGAAGAGGAAATACTCCTCACAGCCGTTGAATCAGTTCCCAGAGACAAGTCGGCACAGTGCTGCCTGTGTCCTGCCTCAGCTAGTCCAGTTTGTGCTTGTGGGTTGATGCTGATGTTTCAGGATTGATTTGCCGCATTCAGCAGTGAGGCACCCTGCACAAACAATGAAACAGGCATGCGGCCCTAACACGCTGCTCTCTTGTTTCTGACTGCTCAGTGCCACTGTGAGAACCAGTGGTCACATGACCCAGCCAGTCATAGATGAAGCGAGGGGGGACACCCCCGCCACCTAACTGAGTGGTCACCCCGAAATCCCCGCTCCCCTGGGCCCGCAGCTCTCTCTCTCTCTCTCTCTCTGTCTCTCTGTCTTTCGCACACACACAGGCTAAACCATTCTGCGCCAATGCCTTTGTGTTGTGCCAGGACACATGCGACTCTACTCAGGCACACAAATATCCACTCAACACACAGACACATGCACTAAATCTACATACACGTTAAGTCATGCATACGCTTAGATGTATACACACATGTACACACCCCATCCATAAAACAAGTGCGCACACACATGCATGGCCACACACATGTACAATATGCACAACAGACAATAAGACAAAACTTTAGCCCCACAGATGCCTCAAGGAACACGACCCTTTGTCATCCACACTGAGACCATTTATGCTGGGGGGGCATTATCCAAGGTTGGACCATGATTTTAACCTTCAAAACTCTTTCCCAAAAGGCATCTTCACAGACTCATTCACCCAGTTACATTTTTATTTATTTTATCTTTGTTATATCTGTCTTCCTTCCATACTGTAGAAGACTTAAATAAGTCACACGGTCCAGTGCTGGCTCCTACTTTTTGTTCCTGACCAAGTGTAAAATTCTGTCTGTAATCCTAATTTTCACTGCTATTCTCTTTTTCTTAGAAGAGGTTAAGCTTCATATGCTTAATCTTTGTCATACTGAGAATTGTAAAAGTACTTGATGTTCAGTACCCAGATATCATGTAACATGATGTCATTGAATGATACTTTTACCAACTTGGCCAGCCTGTGATCGCTTTTAATAAATGGATACATCGGGTAAGGCAATGAACAGTCAAACCTCAGTGTGTGCTTTTTATATAAGTGTGAGAGTTTTTCTTTCAGTTGCCTTTCTTGAATTGGACCAGTAGGATTAGTGCTAAAGTACGCAGAAATTAGCTGCTTTTTTAGCAATCATTTTTTGCAGTGCACAACTACCAGCCACCCCCCACCACTCCTGTTGCCGCTCGGCTGGAATTTTTTGCGGATCACTGCCTTCATCCCCTTTATTCCCATTCTGTGTCTCCTCCGACACCTGGCCGTTGCCCCCCTCCCTCTCCCTGTTCTCTCCCCCAGCCCCTCATTAATCGGTCCTGATATTGATGGGAGCTGAATGCTGGCAAATGACTGCCTGTGAAGCCTCTTCACGCACCCGCTTCTCACCCTGCCCATAACCCCACACAGGCTTGATTTGCATGCCAACCGCTCACCAGGCTTGTGAATCAGTCCCTCTGTGCTTCAGCTGGCTGAATCCTTCAGTTTATGGTTTATCTATATCGTTTTGTCTCTTTTGATTTCCATGTCTGTGCCTAATCTTTGTCAAGATTCTCCTGGCAGTATTATTGTTCCATTTCTCGTTACTTTTTGCCACCTGTTGATGCTTTTCTATCTCATTTCTATCTCTCTGTATATCAAAAGGTTAGAAAAGGTGCATGCACACATCATGTTATACAGTCTTTCTTTTGGTCAATTAAAGACACAAATAATCAGACTGAGTCAAAGTCATAAACACAATTCAATATTTTCCTGTTTAGTTTGTTTAGAAATAATTTCTTACATTTATATTAGTCTTGATGCTGAGTGACACACAACTCTGTAATGATGTAAATTATTCTTGACCTTTTTTGCCATGATGTTTTTCTATGAAAATACACTTTCCCAACAAAATGAAAAAAAGAACAGTAGCACACAACTATGCATACAAGTGTAGATGTACATGAAAATAAATTCTGTTACATTACAGCAGCTTAAATACTTGCAAGATGAGACAACACTGTGAGACCAGGTTTCCAAACAGGTTTGTCTCGCTCCTATTGTCTATTTTCCTTTATCACTTCTCTTTTGCTCCTGCAGGTCAGTTATCTTGGCTGAAGTGAATGGAGTCATCTTTTACTGTTAACGGCATCCTGCTCGTCACGCTGCAGTAGACTGCTCGCCTGTTACCATAGCAACAACAGTAGCTTGGCCGTGTTGACATGGCTTTTGCCTCTTGACTTCAAGCCATGGCATATATTCCTCTCCCTCCTCCTGGAGACATTATCTGTTGCCATCACTCTCCATATGCTTTGTTTGGATGTCTCTCCCATGTGCTCACCTGTCAGAGGCAGCCCTTGGCGCTGACATATGCCTTTTGTCTTTTTCCTGTTGGAATGAAACCATAAAGTCCCTCATAGACAGAAGTTTGCAGCCCCTTTTACAACTGTTCCCTAAAAAGCAATCTGTCTTTGATCCCTGTCACAAGTAAACATAGCAATAGGAGTTAAACCCAAGGTTGAACAGACGCTTAAAACACTTACGCATTTTAGCTGTTCTGGAGATAACGGGAACAAAGTACCCTGTCGGTTTAAGTGGTTGTAATGGCTACAAAACAAATAGAATGAGGACTTGCTTCTTTGGAGGAAAGAAAGACTGCATTCCGCAGAAAGCCACTAAGCGTCTCGGGGCATAACTTGAGCCAGACATTATTTGTTTACTTTGCAGGTTATAAAACAAACATTTATCCAATTTAATGGGTAAAAGGCTTAGTCTGATATACACCTTACTGTTCTTGATATAATACATGAGAGATAGACTAAGCCAACTTGTTAGGCCATTTGCTACAAAAAAATATTTTCAAGGCCAAAAACTAAGCTTTAGCTAGCTGGCCTTGCACATTTTCACATTCATTGTGTAGGATCAGATTTTGGTTATATGGCCAAAAGAATGAGCCAAGAATTCCTCAATCCATATTTTCATGCTTACTTGGTCTCAAAATGTATTTCTTTGTTCAGCCTTTTGACTGATGTTGCTGACCCCAAATGACTCTATATTTCCCCATTAGGAAATGTGACTGTTTGAAGATCTTGAAGACACATAACTTTTGATTATCATGTAATTGTATTATCCTGCAAAGTGTTTTATAGAAATAGTTATCTGATAATGTCTTTGATAACCAAGAAAAATAGGTGTTGTTACATAATCAGCTGTAAATTAATTGATATAGAATTGAATTGTATTTAATCAAAATCGATTCAAAATAGGCTGTTGTGAATCAAATCGAATCGATTCAGGAAATTAGTGGTGATACCCCAGCCCTAAACAAAAATGGCAGCAACTAGTGAGCCAATTGGTTCTAAAAGGACAATTTTGGCACAGAGTAAGTAAAGAAGTATTGTTTGGAAGGTTTTGATTTTACTTTATTTTTGTAAAAGATATCGCAGTGAACAGAGATAAATCTGTTTGTAACTTTTCAGAAAGCAGCAGTCTTACTCTTCAACAGCAACTGTCCTGACTCACCTTCTTGGTTGTCACCCTAAATGAGACAGTGGAGGCACCTCATATAAGTTAGTAATTGTCAGGTCTTGAGTGTTGTCTGACTACCTGCTATTTGGCACAATCAGCTACAGCTGGCCCCTTGCCTGACACTCGTAAAAGTGCCATCACCCTAAGATAGCAAAATCCATGCAAAGATATACAGCTCATGTGTTTTGATAAAGGAGAAGGGTTTCAGGGACATGATGGAACTAGAACCCAAATATGAAGCTCCACACCACACTTCAATCTCATCATACAGAGCCAGCTCTGTTGCAGCACATGGTAAAATAGTAAGATGATAGTAAAGGATAAGACACTTGCTTTCAGTACAGATGGATTGACATTGCTGCTCATACATGCTGAAATGCAGTGTTGTGCAAGTTCATACTTCTCATGAACTGGTTTGAAGTTCAATTCACTCAGTTTAAAATGATCATAACAGTTGTTTTAAGTTAGAAGTGAGAGTAAAAGATTGAACTTCAGACAGAGAATCAATTATTGTGTTATGTCTCGCATGTCTCGCATGTCAAGCCAGTGAATGATAATACCACATAAATCCCTTGTTGACAGCTGACCAGCAGTCTACTGTTGTGCATACGTAGTCAATCTCAGCTAGTTCAGTTTTTAGGTTAGTGATAACATCAGTGAATTCTTTATTTAATACTCCCTGCACCTGCCTTCTTGAGGGTTCATGTCTGTCTGGTTGCAAACCAGTCACTAGTCTTATGAAGAAAGCTGCTTCAACCTCACTCAGAGGCTGTAAATCTACAATAATAAAGTCCATTATTAATCTACCTGTTGCTGGGAAGTCACTCCCTTGAAGGCGGCAGGAGGGTCGTTTGGGGCTGTTGGCAGGGGGCCTTGGCCTTTCCTAATGGCTTTTTTTGATTGTCGTGGACTTGCAGATATACTGGATGTATGCTTCAACTCCACGTCTTTTCAGATTATAAGTCGATGAGGCTGACTTTCTAACTTGCTTATTAAATGCAGGCGGACATAACTTGCATGGAAACGTTAGATTTTTACTGTCATAACCTGGCCATTGTCATAGTGAATACTAAGGTCAGGCACACCTGGATTAATCAATTTGTCCACTAATGAAAGAGAGGAAACAAAGGAGCTGTATTAAGTTAGGAGTTGTGCAAAGAGCCCATGCTGCACCGACATTGCCAAGGAGCGTTGCTAGTTTGTTATACTACAGTACACAATGCATGGTGGGTAACGTAGTGTGCAGGACCTCAGATAATCTGAACAAGTTCACTTAGCTTTTTATTTACAAATAAAGTTCAACGTTCACAAAAAAGCGAATGCAATGTGCAACACTGCTTAAATGACAGTCACGGCTCACTGCATTTCAGACACGTGGGAACTTGACAGTTATGTCCTGTATACTAAAGAGAGGACATGTCAGAGCTACTATGTTGCATGCTAGATTAAGTTAACATCTCACAATAAACAGTTTGTAGCTTAGATATGTAGTTCACAGAGTTCAGAGCATTTTGGAAGCAGAATTTCGATTACATTTCAAATTCATTAAAAAACCTGCCATGTTAATGTTACTGCTGTCCGGCTTCTCTTAAGTCGTTTTTTTCTCCTTTCCCTTTTTCTGTGCCCTACTGTTACTTGCTTTCTGTCTTATTTCACATCTGACCACCATGAAACCATTAGCTCTCTGTTTGTGCGCCACTGATATCCAATATGTCCCAGTGTATGTTAGTTTGGCCAGCGCTAAGACTTTAAAGTGCCTTAATGGTAGGCAAACACAATTCCCATTCTGCTGTCCAGTTGTTGATGAAGAGGATGTTGATTGCAGGGGCTTTAGGGTGCCTGTACTGAAAGTGATATTTGGGTTATTCTGAGGCATGTAGCTGCTGCATGTCTGTGTGACTGGATGCAGTAATGGTCCCAGAAGTGAAACAGGCAGGCGGGAAGGCATATGGCTGAGGTACTGGCCTCTACTGCCTCCCATTCTCTGCTTTATAGACCTCCACGGGGTCATGACCCTACCATAACTCTTCCGAAGCCAGAGTGGGATAGGAGCTAGCTCACAGGCCTGGAATCCGCCAAGATGCCTTACCTCCCGTGTGATCCCCTTGACTTCTCTCTTCCGTGAAATGTGTGGTCCCCATCAGGAAAAGCAGATGGGGTGGTGATGGTTAAACAGTCACGGCGGTTTGGAGGTACACGGGTAGCCTCTTTGGAATGCAGAGTGAGAGGTATTACAAATGAAAATGGGGTGTCTGTTGTGGATGGAATAAAGGAACGTCAGATGGTGGCATGGAGGAAACAATACCTAAGAGCTCTAGTGGAGTAGAGAGCAGATAAAGGAAGTAAGAGAAGGTGGCCTGTAGGAAACAGGAAAGAGGGAGGAGGAAGACAGTGGGGAACTTAAGTCCAGACAGTGTGTCTATGATGTGCTGCTAAATGAGAATAAATCATTACTTCTCTTTTACCTTTGCTACATGACTGCAGACATTGTAAAACGCAAGTAAAGATACCCATTAATACATATTATTACCCCCTTTCAGCTAGACTCCCTCTTTCAGATGATAGGTATATGATATCATCCTTAACAACACTATTTTATTGTGGGTTGCGCAACTACATGCAGCATCTTCCCCTCCTAGCTCATCATTTTTCAAGCACACAATTATTCAAGGCCTCTTTTCTAAAGTATTATTTTCCCTCAAACATAAAGGAACAACTACGTTAGACGATATATTGGTTAAGTATACCCTGCCATTGATTAATTACCATGAGGTCTGGGAGGTGGATGGTGTGTGTGCGTGCGTGCATCTGGAAGAGAGTAAAGGTGGGAGGCTGTAGTATCTGCCCAGACAGAGAAACAACTCTGATCTGATGACTTTGTTGGCAGACAGGTTGTATTGACTGGCAAGAGATCAACTCCCCAACCTGACCTCTCACACATCAATAATAATGTTCAAATTCCTCCTCATGACACATAGTCATGAAATGTTGTACCTGGAAGCAGAACAGATAACTTGTCATCAAGAAAAAAAAGGGGGCTTAGAGGGAGACAGGATTGAATGGCTAATGTTATGAAAGGTGCCAGTTTCTTACTTCATTTGATTTATTTGTTAATTGTAAGTTGTTATTTTTTGTGTGTACTGCCAATCAAATATGTTTCCAGATAAATTCAACACAGTGCATTTCAAAGGTACGTTAAATGATGATATTTCTGCGCACATGCAGACATCTTTTATACTAGCATGCCAACTTTTGAGTTGATTTGTAAGGTTTCAAATTATTGCAAATGATATATTATGAGGAAATGTCTTTCAGAGTACCACTTTGCAGTGGTTTGATGAGATCCACACCTGTGCTAACTTGCAATCCAACAGCCATAAAACAAATAAATAGATAGAACATGAACATGGGTATTTTGACAAATTTTTTGGTATTTCTTTCAATGCGTTTCTGCCTTTCGTTCAAATGCAAATGTAGTTTTGGGCACTGAGACAGAAATTTTTGAAAAATGCCTTCCAGGGTGAAGATTTTTATTTACCCTGACTGCAACATTTAAGTGTGTGGATGGGAATACCAGGGATTTTGGCATGCAACAAGAGATGATTGTCCTCTAAGTTTAATATTAGAATATGCTGCAATATTCCCTCTGATTACATGATGGTGAACCATGCTAGATATTTCTTTATATTTCAACAATTCTTCGGTCCAAAGTCTATTACTTATTTCCACAGAGGTTGTTATACATAAAAAAAAAAAATGGAATGAAACCAGTTTAATTAAAGGTACTGTTTTCCTACGCTCTAAGAAAAAATAGGGCCAAATGTACAATAAAAATGTGAAGGAATTTTTAATTGGAACTTTTCACAGTTACCTGTATTTTTCTAGTATGCACGCCATCTCAACATGACTAAACTCCCTAACGCGACGTAAGGTGGTTGTAAACGGATCTTAGATTAGTTTTCTACTCTATACGTTCAACAATTAAGTTTGACATAGCTTTTGTATCCTAATGGCATACACTTTTCTACAGATCCACAAATCCACAGTAGCAAGTGTGCACAAAGGCTCATGGGAAATGCATATTCAGCATGAATTTAACCTTTTGTGATTGTTACCTTATACATTTGAGAATGTGCTTCACTGTCTCTTACATTTTGATATTGATGAGATGTTCAGTTCTGTTTTAATGTTAAAGTTGACACCATGAGTGTAGTGGACAATATAAGGAGTGACACCCACCACAACCTCTGCTTCTAATTAGTTATATCACTCTCAGCAGTTTTAACTCTCAGCAGTTTTAAATCAGGTTAAAAACTTTTCTATTTGAGGCCTTTTATGATAACAAGTGATATATACTATTTTCTCTAAGGGTTTCTTTCTTTCTTTCTTTCTTTCTTTCTTTCTTTCTTTCTTTCTTTCTTTCTTTCTTTCTTTCTTTCTTTCTTTCTTTCGCATCATAGCAAGCAGAATGATGGTCTGACTTCTGGGTTGTGCTAAGCAAATATGCTATGCCAAGAGGAGCTTATTGGGTATAAAACTCCCTGTTGTTTGTGACTGATTTTACAAAATATTGCTGTAACTGACCAGAAGGGGTAGAAAAAGGATAGAAGGAGAATAGAAAAGGAGAATAGACAGAAAAGAAGAGGAGACAAAGATACACCAGATATAAAACAATGGCGTGTGAATCTAACCACAGACTTTAGACAACCTGCTAGACCTGTACAGAAACACAACAAAGAACATCTCACGGCTCCCGCAGGAGGACAAAGATGACAACCATCAGGAGAACCAATAAGAGATGAACAAGCTGAAACAAAGAACATGTATCTCAACTAAAATCAAAGTACCAGAAACACACACAAAGAAAACTAATTGAAAGTATCTATTAGCAAAAAAAGCTACACGACAACAGTGACTGTGTCAGCATGCAGAATGTTTGGAGTGAAGAGGGTTCAAAGAAGAGTGACCATGCAAATACGACTGCGCCTGCACAAATGTCACAGGCAGGCCAGGGGGACCCCGAGACCCAGAGCGCGAAACCCCAGCCATCACACCACAAGATGACCATGCATCCGCCAGGAAGCGGCAGAGGGAGGCCCCAGCCAGAGCCCCCCGCAGCCACGGGGAACAGGCCCCAGCAGGCCAAGATCAGCAGTCCATTCAAACTTGTGTCACCTCCCGCATACACACATATAATCTCTCATCCACGATACGATAAGCTCATATTGCATATTGCTCATAAAAATGCATTGTCTCCTATACAGCAACTTGTACGTTGTTTCATCAGTCACACATAACAGAAGCCCTTTGATGTCACACTGTATCAGATGGCTGCAGGATTAACACATTTTAAGCTAAACCATGATCATAGAATTAGCTAAGTTGTTTTAGTGCAGCAAACAACTGCAGTGTTGCAGTGTGTGCAGTAGTAAAGTAATTCTAAAAACAGCTACAAACCAAGACATTTTGGTGCTTACACCTAATTTGTGTGGTGAGAAATTAAAGGAAGGTCAAAATACAGAATGCATCAGGCAGGAAGAATACCAACACATTTTACTACACAAAAACAGAAGTGCTTAAGTAGTAGAATCCAGAAACATAACTAAATAAACATGTTGCTAGATAGGTATAGAACCAAGTTAAACTGCTACGCATAAGAAGGATCTGAAAAAGAGCAAAGAAAGCCAGGGAGTATATGTACATACTCAGAGGGGTGATTAGACAAGTGAATGCATTTGAGTAATGAGTAACAAGGAGCATTTGGTAACATAATTATCTCAAGACGGCAATGAAGTAGCTGAAGACATCTAGAGACAATAACAAGCAACATAGAAAACCAAGACACAAGAACCTGTGAAATATAGAAAGAATAAAGTAAAAATAAATGCTTTATCTAGAACTCACAGACATGATAAAAAGTATTCCAAAGCTAAACTAAAGGAAATAAACATCAGATTTCACATGGGTTTTTAACACATGGATTTCACATTGATGCCAAAAAGATATTGTGTGCTTATTTCAGAGGTGCTGTTAACTTTGACTAAATTCTTTTTGATGTCCTTGGAATGTAAATAGATTAAACTTTGATTGAAATATGTTTTCAGGGATATAACTCAAACCATTTAAAAAGAGACATTAAGATTTTACAAGAAAAAAGCAGGTCACTGGAAAGGTTAAGCATTTTACATATAGTCACTTCAGAAGGTTCACAAATTTTTTCAACATTAAACCTAAATAAGTTAGTGGATCTTAATCTTAGACTCAAAAGGTTTACAGTCACTCTTACTTGAAAATTATTTGTTTTTACACAACTTCATGCCACAAGGATAATAGGACACTGGATAATGAAGCAGTGGTTCTCTTCAGAGAAAAAATGTGCAACTATTGAATTAGCAAAAACAGCCGCCAACATTAAGGTGTATCCACTAATTAGATCCGGATGTGGATGTATGGCTACAGAAGCTGAAGTTGAATCTGGATGTTTCAGTTGAAATGTGAAAACACATTGTTTAATCTGCAAAAAAATCTTCCTCTATCATCAACAGTCATGGTTTTGTGGTGCTTTTACATTGTAAAAGTTTGGAAACAGCTACTCTGTTTTCAAGGTTACAGTTTGCAAGTTATATATTTTTTTTAATCTTTCTTCCACCTTCAGCATATTGGCTTATTTTTGTATACAAGTGTTATAAAGAGGACTTTGGTACCCCATATTTTTACTTGTCCTCAACACTGTCTTAACATTACAATATATTCCATATGTTGCAGCAATAAAAACATAGTATTGCTGTTAATATGCAAATTTCATCCTAACACTGCTCTGAAACATACTAACATCCCTTACTCTGTAATTGCAAGCTGCGGTTAAACCACACATATCTCATCTTATGATAGAACATCTTTGATATGAAAGCTGTAAATAGACAAGCGGAGGCAGCTGTAACCAATTTGTACATTTCTTCACTAATAATGGAGCAATACTTTTCCCTGTCAACAGCCCCATAAACAAAACAAGTGATTACTGTGGGTGTATTGCAAGCATTATTTCATCTAGGTGCTCTCGTATCCCCCACTGTTTTGACAGTTTGAAGTCACAACGGCATAAATGATAAAGTCGGAAACAACCCCCATGTACTCCACACATGGAATGACTAATTTATTCCAAGTGCTCAGTGGGTACAACTGTGGGTTATTTCACTGATTTGAAATGAGGTGATTTAAAATTGATTTTAAATTGGCTGCTTGTAGGTTTAAGGTAGGTTGGTGTACCGTCAGGTCAGTATGAGTGAATTTAGGTTTGATCAGCGTTCACCTACAAATCCACATGCTGGTTCTACACACTCCTTAAAATTTTAATGTGGCATATGCATGTAATGTGAAATGGTAAATTATGGGGAAAAAATAATTGAAACAGGAGACATTCTTTGTCATTACATCCTGATTTAAAGCCTGCTGTGGGGTTAGGGATTATCAATACAGTGGAATTAACTACTAGCAGAAGAGATATATTTTACACACAACTTGCTTTTGTTGTACTCAAAAATACATTCATGTGTTGGTGGATGGGTGGAGAGTAGTCATTAATGAATGAAGGCAAGGCAAGGCAAGTTTATTTGTATAGCACATTTCATGTACAGGACAATTCAAGGTGCTTTACATACA
>JAOXYM010000003.1:13675034-13715876 GCA_028567055.1 Leptatherina wallacei | reverse complement strand
CCTTTTATGATAACAAGTGATATATACTATTTTCTCTAAGGGTTTCTTTCTTTCTTTCTTTCTTTCTTTCTTTCTTTTGTTTTTTATTTTGGTATTTCACTTTTGTTTTTAATTCTTTTTAATGCTTTCTGCACCCCACTGTAATGTTTCTAATGTTTGTATGCAAAGCACCTTGAATTGACATTTGCTATACAAATCAATTTACCTTGCCTTCACTGCAAGTAAAAATTATGCTGAATAAGAATTTAATAACTGATCTTGGATAAAGTTAAATCAATCACTTGTTTCCAATTCGGGCTAATCTTTTAACTTAGTTAAACTGTTCTCTCTTTTGTTCAGTATAGGATTATTTTATGAATGTAACAGGGGATTTGCTTGAAAGTACAGAATTTTCTGTTTTTGGATTAAAGGAATTGTCTGTACAGTTTATGGTCAAATGTACTGGTAATTTTTTACCATGACATTTTCTGTTTTTTTATGGACATTTTCTTTTATGGAGTGTACCTTATCAGAGCAAGTTACCAGTGGATGCACTTTGGATTAGTTGGTGGTTTGTATACATAGAGTGAATCAGAGCAGTCATTCCTTCATCAAGCAGCCAGTGTCATTGTTCAATACACCAGCGCACACCACGTAAGCTGCCAAAAGGATATAAAAAGAGAAAAACCCAGGGTATAACTGTGTTAAAAAATCCCACAAAATAGAAGGAGTACACAGCAGAGCTGTCTTTTAAAACTTTGCTAAGTGTATCCGAGAGGAAAATCAGGATTTGTGGGATTCATGTAGAGTTTTACAGAGTATGAAATTACATAGACTGTGTTTTCAGAATCGAAATTTACAAGACAATTATGGAAGTTAAGTATAAGTTTTTATGTTTTTCTACATCTGTTAGTGAAGTTCCTGAAAAATATACTACAGTTTGAGTTTTGAGAAGTTATTTTATTACTTACTTTGATGTGATTTTGTTTAATTTTATTATCTATTTTTACAAGCAAAAGTTTTCCTTTTTTTTATGTTTTTATTTGCTTGCAGATTAGCCTGAGACAAATGCAGACAGCTCTGCAGCGAGGAGAGGCTACTCATTAATTTAGACTTTATGAAACATTTACAGCCCAATATGAGTCAGATTTATCATTAAACAAGAGTAAGTCTTGGGATCATATTATCATGTCTTTTCCTAGTACTTGACCCAGAAACCATTTGTGCACAAAAAGGGACGTAAGGTGGTTTTGAGACTAATTTGTTTGCTATATGATGACATGAATAACTAATTTGTCACGCGATGCCGTGGTCGGTAGTTATCATGTGTGTGGTAAACCTTGGAACAGTCATGGTACTGTTTCTCAATTCAAGCTTTTAAGAGATCAATACAGTACAGCTAAATGTATAAATCTGATGAACTACAGTTAATCAGAATAGTGATTTAAAGAACTTAAAACACATTTTAAAGGCTCTAAGACAGTGAACCAGCCTTTTTCAGTATGTTACACTGCATATTAATGATATCTTGTCATAGCACAAATATTTTCATCGTTTGTAAATTTCAAGCATCATATTTCATGGCAATGCTTTAGAAGTGATTTTATGGAGTTATTTACTCCAGGGAATAGTTATCTATAAATAGCATGATATCATAGATAATTAGGACAGACAGCTGTGGGACATTAAAGTGATGTCCTGTATCATGTTATTTGGTTTCTTTCAGCATCCACACTGTTTTTTAGTCTATTCTAATGGTTAATTGATTTTTTTCATAAACTTTAAAATGGGCTTTTAAAATTCAGATTGTTTGTTTAATTGTAGATTTCATTGTAAATATTGACGTCATCAGGCTTTTTAAACAACACCTTTATAATTGATGTATTTTTATCAATAATTTACAACTAAATAATTTGCGATTTATTTGGGTAAAAATAATGCAGCTGAATTGATTACATTAAAGGTAAACAGGGTTGCACATCTTTCCTATTAAGATTTTTACGACTTGTTACACTTGGTTGGAAATCACTGCCATAACTTAAACACTGATTGATGAATTGTTGTGATGTTTATTATTCTCCGTCAAAAGTGCGGCTCTGAACCTTAAAAGTTGAACCTTATCACCACACTTCCAATGATAAGGACCCAGAGCCTCTGCACTGGAATTTACAACAGCTTTTAAAGCATCTTTCAGAGGATCAAAGGGTCTTTAAAAGGATGTAGAATAGGTCATAAACTAGATTTGTTTGTCAGACTTTAATGACTCGACTTAGCTCATAATATGTGGTAGAATCCTTTTATCAGCTTAACAAGGACAGGTCCTCACAATAAAAAGAGGTACCTATCATTCACACAAACAAACAAATGCATGCACACATACCTACGCTGTCAACCGTTAAGTGTAACTTGTGGAATGTTACAAACATCTTCCTGTCATTTACATTATACCCACACTTCCTCTCCACTACCTTACAGTCTCAGCTGCCAGTCAAATTGGTTGGCATGGAGATAGCTGCTCCCTTGACACCACAGACAACATCTCATGTAGGACGAATCAAAGGGGGAAATTAGTCTTTTTGCATCCAGACGTTCAGCTGAGTGCATTTGAGGCTGGGGGCTACATTTTATTTTTTGCACCAATACAAGTATATCATGGTTCTACTTCTCCTAAAAGGCCTTAAGGTGGATAAAAAATGAAAGAGAGAAAGAAAGAAATGCAAGTCTTCATGTGAAGCCATGGAGCAAAACTTTTTGAAATGAAGGATTTCTTTATGTTCTTCAATGAGCTATGTGCATTTTTTTTAATCATCCACTTTTGACTAATGGCTTGTAGCCAAGCGTGGGAGGCTTGTGATTTCCATCAAGTCAATTAGTAGTGGTATCTGAAAAACTGTCACTTTGATGAAAAGTGATTTGTGTATCCCTGTGTAACTTTGCTGCAGGTACTTCGACTGCACTCATACAGTAGTTTCACATCAGAGTACTCATAAAACACTTAAAATGATTGGATAGATGAATGTCACTTGTACGGCCTCCTTTTTTTTGAGTCGTACTCCCAATCTCTTCAGCTGCCGTTTATAAAAATGTGGGACCCATTTTTACAGAATTTTCCGTTGCAAAATTTAAAATGTACTGATCTGTTAAACAGGCCTTTTTAGGTTGCCGGGGAGTTGGGAAATATGGAAAGTGTACTTGTAAATTTCTCAAGCCTGTGTTAGTAGCCAGGTTTCTTTCACAAGGCAAAAGACTGGCCAGGTGACTGTTCCAGCTCACAATTTATTGCAAGGACTGTTGTCTCTCTGCCATGAAATATGGTGTCACTTAGACCTTAACTGTTTTAATGGTGAGTGTCCACTAATGATACTCCCATAGATATACCCAATATTAAAGACTTACCTTGATGCATGTTAGAACATTTTTTTAGGGGATTGGTATGACAGATCAGTAAAATAAGATGATAGAAATTGAAAAATCTAAACCTTTCATTGTATAGTGAAGTATTTTCCCACTACTGACTAGTTTTGTTGGAAAATTTTGTCTAGCAATAGTTCATTCTTATTTACCTTACTGATAAAGCGTATTCCACCATGATAAAAAAAAGAAAGGCAGCTGCCTTTGACTGTATATTTGATACCAATCAAAAGCAGTTATTGTCCTGTTGGAGTGTTTCAGGCACACATCACATAGTTTTTTTGCATCTCTTACTTTTGTTTCTGGCTATTGCTCATTGGACTAGCTGACAAATTCAGTCATACTGACTGATAACACAGCTCTGCCGTGTAAGGATTACTGTTGTACATCCTGCTTGAGGCCCTTGGGAATGCCATACTGTATCATTCTGTCAACAGCCAGTGCTCCACTCTGTGTGTTTGTGTGTGTAGTACTAAATTTCACATTCACTATACCCTGCCAAAATTAACTGACCGGCTTCCTCTCTCATCTTTCTTTGCTTTGGAAAACTCAGCACACTGCAGCCTTAATGAGGTGAGGCTGAACTTTGAGCCCTACTTCACCTATCCCCAAAACACCTACATCATCCTTCTAACTCAAAAACAACGTTCTTAAGATCTAACGACTAAGAACCTCATGCTAATCCACTTCTGACGCTTGAAAACAGAAAAAAGAACCCTTCCTTTGTGGTTTTGGTCAATACCTCAAGGTCCTCAAAGTCTGTTTCATTGTAAAAGTGACATTAAGAATTTATTTAACACAAAGGAATAAGTTGTTATACAGTGGTGGGAACATTACTGTACCTTAATGAGCTTGGCTTGTGCTGACAGATAAGTTGAACTGAACTTCTCAGAACCACCGGCTCCATCCACTTCCCTCTAAATGAAACAGACTGTTATTATTTCCAACAGGCCATACAGTAGCCCCGTCCATCAATACAGCTATGAATCAAATCTCTGGCTCCCTCAGGGCTATATCATTCCCTTTCCACTTAATCTGGGGAGATTTCCTTGCTTAGTCCACTATAGGATTCTGTATTCTGCTCAATGATCAGTTTGCTCATGTTACTCTGATACTTGAGTTCATACTAGAGTTGTCCCACATTTACTATCAAATACAGAGGTTTCAGGCGTTTAGTCGCATTCAAGTAGATGTATATTTGTCCTTCAGGTGTGGTTTAACAAATTTCATACAATCTGGATTTTATGGGCAGAATTGCTTAGCTGCTTTTTTGCTCTAAAAGCTGACATTATCACAGCACTAGAAAGCAGCATATGTGGTTTATGTTGATTCTAGATTAAATTGCTCCGTACTGTACAGAGGCTACAGTTCCACTGGCAAGAAAGATAAAAAGGAATCACGCCTCCGAGCTGCGTCATGCTGTTTTGGAGGTCAATTTCTCTCTCAAAATACCCTTGTTAAACCGTAGGACCTAGATGTGAGCGAGTTTGTTTGAAAATTGGTTTAGTCTCTTTGATTCCTGTTGAGCTACCATGTCAAAGTCATTTAAATGCAAGGTTTTTGCTGTGATGCAATAGCATGCAAAGCAATTTGTCAAATCAATTTCCTCATGCTAAGAAAAGGACACCTAGGTAAAAATACCTCAGTATGTAGTATCACATTTTTGTGAACCTACAGGTTTAAACTTGTGACTAAAAGCCAAAAAAATCTTCCTTTCCTCTAAAAGCTGCACTTGTGCTACCTGCCTCGGGAAGACATATATGGGTTTTGTTCAGATATTTCTCATGACAGTATACACATCAATCATTCAGACTCCAGAAATCTGTCGATCTCTCCCACCTAATTGGTCATGCAGCTGTCAAACCCTGATCGTGAATTGGCAGTCTGATATAAACCAACTGCAAATTTTGAGAAACAGGATGACAGAAAAAAGAGAAAAATCGAGCTGCAAGGAAAAAGCCCTCCGTGAAGAGATAGTAAACCATTATCTAAAATGCAGCATAAACAGCACGTTAATAGGACTGGTGTAATACAGCTTAACACCACAGCTATACCCTTGGCCAAAGTCTTGTCTTGATGCATTTGCTGTTTATTTTCTTACTTGCTGTGGTTTTTTGTGTTGAAGCATCTTTTCTGTGAACACCTACTCTCTGCTTCCCATATTGAATATGCTGCTGCTTTCTTTAGAAAACTGAGATGCAGCATTGACCCCTCTCAGAGAAGAAGAGTGTTGTTATAGTACCAGAGCCCCCATTTCCACTCCCCTCGCCTGTCACTTCAGACAGCCTCTCACTTGAGAGCCTTAAGATCAACACTAAACTCTCTCCTTACTCTCAGGAAGTGTTGCAGGAAGCACTCTCTTTATAGTAGGCTTTTCTTAGACTCTTAGGGGCTCATTGCATATTCATAGCCACCTCCACAGTCGAGAGTATCACGTTTAGAAAAAAATTATTTTAATTATTTACCATCCTATTGTTAATATTCTCTGTAATTCTAGGAACAGTGTTGCTTTGTGTATTAATGTTTCATATTTGAAAGCATTTCCTTTGTAGTTAGTGAAGTATTGCTGTTGACTTTGACTGCCAACATGGAGACCATTTTCCCATGAGCTCAAACAGTTAAAACACTTTTATGCCTCACTTAACTACACTACAAATAATGCAAAGACACTTGCCGCTGTAAGTGGGAAATTGAGAGGCTGCAATTCATCATCAGATGTTAGAGTGACAGATTTGCACCTGTGGTCCTTCTAAACAACATATTCTGGTGTTGAACAAATCCATTATACAACAAACTGCCTAGCATCATACAGTAAAATTTATGCTGCTCTAGAGCACATTTAGCTCTGACTGACAGTGGGCAAATATGAAAGTCAGTTTTCAGTGATGTGAGATGTATGGCAAAATACCAGGATATTTTGAGTATGGAGAATGGAGAATTAACATTATACTGGAGGAAACAAAGCATAATCTTAATTATTTTCTGATTAACTTAACATACCTTTTTTAAAATTGAAGAAAATGGGGGAAAAAAAATAAACAAATAAATGTAAATCAAGTAAGTAGAATATTTTCCAATGTTTTTTTTAACATTGCACATGAACATTATTATTCGTTTTTCAAAATTAAAATTTATTTATTTAAAAGTTGAGTGACAAGTAAAAGCTGCTCCTTATGCAAATTTCTAAGACTCAAAGCCAGCAAATGCAAATGAGGTATTAACTCCTCAACGCCTATCGTCACAAATTTGAGATAAACTGCTTCCGGTTATTATTTTTATTTCATTTGATCTTATTTTATTGGTTTAAATAATTCATCTGTTTTTTTTATTTATTTACTAATATATTTGTATTTTTAAAAAATATTATTTATCTATTATCTCTTTTTATTTATTAATTCTTATTAGTATTTAATTGTAGTTGATTACCAATTGTAGTTTAGTTTGTTTGTTTTTCTCATTGAATTTTACTGTATTTATTTTGATTTTATGTTATAAAGTCAGTCGTTTAGGGGTTAATTTTTTTTGCCCTTATTTTCAATCACTTTTATGTAATGAGTCCACCATCAAGTTTTCTTCAAGTCACAAGAACTAATTATGTTATTTACTCATAGACACAACAAAAAAGCTTTCATCAATCACAGTTCACATTCCTCATTTTGTCATTCCCACAAGTACAGCAGAGGTTTTCTGGTTGGGCCCGTGGTAACTTGATGTCAACACACTCTGAAGCCTATTTCCATGAGTGTCAAAGTTGAAATGATCACACTGCAAACAAGTCCCTAAAAACAAAAATAAGTGATTTATGTGTTGATGTGAGAACCTCTATGTCATGCCCTTCTTCTGAGTGATATTCAGCTTGTCTTGCTGAGCATCCGTCCTCTGCGAGGGCTGGGTGCTCAGACTGAGAAGGAAGCTGCGCCTGACAGTGGTGAGCTATGTGCTGCTCTGCCTCATGGGAGGTCATGAATCTGTGTGGCTGCCAAGACTCAAGTGTAGACAGCAGGAGGAAGAAAAGTGATCAGTCTTTCATGGTGAGGTACTACTTGTCCAGAATGTGAGCCAGTGATAGCAGCAGAGAGACAGAGCATGAAAGAGAGGGCACGAGAGGGAGCAGAGGCCTGAGCGAGAGAAGGACGAGAAAAACATGAGAACGAGCAAAACAGTGTGAGGGTGGCACTATGGAGGAGCAATGAAGAGAGAGAGTGGTGGTTAAGAGGAGAAAAAGAAACGAATGGAATGTGTGTCTACAGAAAGAAAAAGACAAAGAAGGTTTTGGGGAAGAGGATGTCGTGTCACCCTGTCGTCCCTAACATTCCTGTGGAAATTTGCTCCCTGTTCCCCCACAACACTCTCTCACAATCACAGAGGGGGTTCATTATTCTCACTTTACTCCCCTACTAATTATCGTTATCATTATGGGGGGATAATTACCATTTCACTGCCTAACACCCATGTAGACTGCTCAGCTCTGAGTCACACAGAAGGTTATCAATAGCTGCTCAATTGCAGTCTCATCTGCTTAATTATAAGATTTGAGCTTTGTGATAACTGAATAGGATGTGGAATCTAGTATTATGTCTTGTGAGTACTGGTGAGATGCTACAAGTCAGCAGAAGGCCTTCAGATAGAAAAAAGAAAAAGTGTGGAGCCTGTTAATTAAAAGCTGTGGCTTTCTCTGGAATATAAATCAGAGGAAATCCAGGGTTATGAAGCAACTGGAAGTCTCTAAAATATCATGCAAGCTGGGACAGAATACACAGAGAACTAACAAAATCCTGTTAATCATAGCTTTTAATCCATTGTCTTTTATTCCTCTCACTTATTACCTGAATGAATAAACTTTATCTAGAACATTTTATCTAGATTTTACCTCTCTACCAAGATCTGATTTCATCTAACCCACGTTATTAGCACCAGTTTAGTCAATCCATATCACCATGGTAATGAAGTGCCAAGCATGCAGTTGTCTAGCAAACCTGTATTACAGTCGCTGGCTGTGACTTATGTTAAGATTAGTGGCCATGTTTGTCTAGGGGGCTTCTAAATCCCTCTGTGGCATTTTGGAGTTGCAGCTGACGCCCTGAACCTGATGAATGCTCTCTCCATCTGTTGTAGCTCAGCACTATGGAGCAAGATTGACACAGGGCTAATCAGCAGTAGAAATTCATTAGACCTGCCCCTTGTCACATACAGAGCTCAGCAGAACTGAGATGAAGTTTTGGATGAAAAAGCAGGCATGAGGGCACGGATATAGAGATTAAATAGGAAAAAAAAAAGGAAACCAAGGTGATCGTATGAATGGCTTAGTAAGTATATGACACACAGTTGGGCCAGGCTGGTGGAATGTGTGCCACAGAGAGCGTCATGACAGACAGGAGGCACATTCTCTTTGACCCCAATTACCAGAGGTGTTTCTTTCCACCAGTTAATCCATGGCACACAGGATGGCCTCTCGTCTGTACTATGGAGATTAGCTTTTCTAGCCTGTTGTTTTCCCCATAGTGACATAGTATAGGTCTATACTATAGTATAGGTCTGTTGACGTGGATTCATCTGACCTGTTTTTAAAATCACTCCAAATCAGTTTCAATTCAATTATAAGCAAAAAACATTGTAATTGCTCTTTTTGTTGAACCTGGAGCGCAAACTCCACAGTGTACATCTGAAAATATGACAACACTTTTGATAGATATTCAGATGTGTCAGTAGACCTAACAAAAAAATATCATGCTTTATAAAGTAGAATTAAATTCAGTTTCCTAAAACAATTGCATCACTCAAACAGTTTGTCTTCAGTAACAGTCAATTATCTGACCACCACCGTTTCTTCGTCTCCACAGAGACACTCATGGACTCCACCACAGCCACGGCAGAGCTCGGCTGGACGGTCTACCCTGTCTCGGGGTCAAGTGACAACAGCGTGAGTAACCTGCTCTACTTTTCATTACTTTCATTGTGTTTAGAAGAATGACACTTTAATGTAATTATTTCATAAGCGATGATATGTTTACATGTCATGTTAGGCTATTTTCACAATGACAAAGACAAGGTGTGTGGTGATCCCCTGTTTATTGTGTGAGTGCAGTTAATGTGTAAATTTGCTCAGTTTCCCATGAAAACATAATTTCTCTTGGTAGTCAGTGTTTTGGTTTCTCACTCTAATGTCAAAAGATCAGTCAGTGAGCCAGCCTGCCCCCCAGAGTGAGCTATTTTGTTTCTTTCTAATCTAATTTTTACTGTGAATATAGAAATGACTTGAATAAAACATTTTTCTTTTGTCTTTAAAATGCCATGCAATTGTTGATGTTTGAAGAAAAAAACATGTTTTAATCCCTTCATTTGAATATTTGCAAACTCTATTTTTCTAAAGGCAGTTTCAAGTTGAAAAATATATATTTTTTTAAATCTTTTTTTTTGGTTCTACTTTAATACAAACACATTATGGATAATGAATCATAAACTTAAAGCACAGTATGTTTGTTCTCATGCCAGACTGGAAGCAATGTGTTTTATGCGCTTTATTGGTGTTTGATGCACTATATTTCCACATGGCTTGTCAGGGCAATAGTTCTGTCACATGCAAGCCAGGCCTACTCAAAGCAGCCAAAACCAGTGTCTCAAGCTCCACTTTTGTCTTCACCACAAGATTGAGAATTTTTAGAATGGATCTAAACGAGAGAGAGAAAAAAATTATAAACTTATTTGGTGGTGCATTAAAGAAAAAAAGAAAAGAAAAAAATGCTGATTTTATTCAGTTATTTATGTTTCTGTGGTTTGCAACAAACATGTCTTTTTGCAGCAAAAAAGGAATCAAATCTAATCAAATAAAGCGGCCTATCAACAGCTCCATGATACAACTTCAAAGCTTTTATGCATAAATTATAGAGAGCTCCTTCACTCCAAACCTGAGGGAATATTGTCTCCTCCCTGCTAATTTATCCAATCAACACCAAAGCACAAAGATGCCTGTTTTCCTTTTCTCTTGCCAGCTTTGGATCCAGTCTGGACAGAGTTAGTGCATACATCGTTTACATCACATCTTCTTTTCATCTATGAAAAATGTTGGATTGAGCAAAACGTTCAGTTAAAGCTTTTCAGAATCGGATTTAATGCTTTAATGCTAGGTAGATTCCAGACTCAAGGAAATAAAAATGAAAATGAAACAGAGCACTTAGAGACATAAAAAGGTCACTGTTGCAAACTATTTTTGTGTAAATTAACATGTTTTCTTTTCCCCAAAAGTGAGGACATATTAAAACTTAAATATGAAAGTCAGGTCCTCTAAGCCCATCACTGATCACTTCTGTTACAGTTGTGTTCTGTCATTCTCTGTTTCACATTCAGTGAAACTCAAAAGCTTATCCATGAGGGTTTTTAATATGTGCTGTTATTTTCTACCCTTGACCCCAGATAAGTCCAAACTTCTTATAAAAAAGATAAAAAACTCCAAATGCAGCAACGATACATCCTGCTCCTGGTGCACAATGAAATGTAAAGTCACTAAGCCCCTGGATTTAGTCAGGTATAGGTTGGTCTTATCAGCGTGGGCACTAAAGTATTATGATATGAAGCCAAGCTTGTCAAGAGCCCAGTCCACTGGAGAGCGAAGAATGAGCTGGATGGAGATAGTTTGTCCCTTATGTCCCAGCACAACAGCTGTAGAACCAGAGCTTGCTCTCCTTCTCAGTATAACAGCAAGAGGTGCTTTACAGAAGCTATTGTCTTACACTCACGCTGCAATGCATGGCTTCATGGGCTTAGCTGGTGGATCAGTAACATCCAGCAGAGCACTGAACCAGCAGTTGGCTTTCACTACTCTCTGTAGCTGGATGAAATATATCCTAACTTGGCATGTGATACATTGCAACACAAAGGAAATGCAAACAAGAAACAGCAAGATATCATATCAGAAATGTTTTGGCAGTTGTTGTTATTCCACTCTGGTTTTACAGGTTATACGAGTAAGGCCTGTCCAATCATTATTGTAAGAAATTCCTTTAAATATCTATAAAATCATCCTACAGTGTATGATTTCCATTGGACAGTAACATGTGTAAGGTTTTATAGCAGTCTCTGCTTCCAACCATGTAGTTTTAAATCTAATCATGTAAAATGACAATCAAATGTGCTTTCCCTAAACCCCCAAAACTTGCATTTCTTCAAAAAGGCACTTGAGGCACAACATCATTGTTAAAATGCCCAACTCTGCAGCATAAATAAGCATAACTACAGCTTGGTAAAACAAACAAAAAAAAACAATCTTGGTCTTTGCCGCTTATTTTTTCTGTCAAGCCGAGTGAAAACATAACGAAAGATTTTCAATAACATGCTTTTAGGTTGTATTAAAACTTGAAGTTGTGCATTGTTTTTGGGCATATTTAGGCTGAGTCAGATCCATCCTGTGGACATTCATTCCTGAGGCAGAACCCCACTGTTGAAATGCCCAACGATACAGCATAAATAAGCAGCCTGTTAAAAAAAGAAAAAAAAAGAAAAATCAAAAACAATTTTGGCCTGTGCTGCTTATTTTCTCTGTCAAGGCAAATGCAAACATGGTTAATGATTTTTAATCACATGCTTTTAAATTGCATTAAGACTTGAAGTCGTGCATTAATCTTTGGTTTGACATATTTAGGTTTTTATTCCAGATCCATTCCTTCTACATCCATCTCCAAAAATCCAAGATGGCAATTTCCTTCTGGATTAATAAGGTTATCTAAAAAAGTTTATCTTATCTTATCTTATCTTATCTTATCTTATCTTATCTTGGGTCAAACAGGTGACTGTGACCAACTTTATTAACACTGCATTGGCAGACAACATTTACAGTATAACAGTATTTGAGTATTTCTTAGCTTCCACTGCTTCTTCAAACTTGGAGCATGCCAACTGTCATCAACCGTGTGTTATAATAAAACTGTCTATTAACTTAGCTTGCTTCACTGAATAGCTGCTATATGACTGCATGAACTGATGTATAGCCAACTAGCGGTGCATGGTCAATTGGTAAATTTTTTTCTCTCAAGTGGAGCTGAGAGACATGTGAACATCAGGTTAAGATGTCCTGACCCATTCATTGCTGAAGGGCCAACAACTGCAGCCATTTAGAAATACACTTATGGCTCCAGGGAGCACACATAACACTACTGTGGAAGCAAAACTAAGGTCTTCTGCATAGGCAGTAAACATAATGAAGTGGTGTATGTGGCTTAGGTTTTCATTATGGATGTGTTATAATGTGGTCCTGTACCAGGATATATCTAGTGTCACTTAGGGACACACCACAAAGCAGACTTTTGCAGGAAGGCAACATGCAGTGCATGCTGGGAAATGTTTGTTAAACAAAGCAATTTTGATTTGTCAAAACTACCACTTATTGTATTAAAATGTCTTTCGAATATGATTGTGGTTGTTTACATATAATTGTGGACATGTGGACATACCTTTTCTTTTCCTTCACTAGTAATTTGTTGATCACTGAAGTTTATTTTTATACTCTTAGAAATATGCAAAGAAATATTTGAATATAATGTGCATGCAATTTTGCAGACCGGGAGTAAAATAGCATTCTTCTTATTTCATATGTTATGCATTAGTAGTGGACAGTGGTAATTGAGGCTGACTACAGCAGACAGTTCTACTTAAGGCTGTGAGTGGGTGAGTCTTTCCTCTCTGTGAGGCCCGGTCTCCTTCAGGATTTGGCTCCCATGGCCTCTCATGTAGTAATTGAATGCAGACAGTGGGTGTCATTTGTCCTCTGTCCCTTTAGGGAAGGGACTCTTGGTCTGACAGATTTCCCACAACTGCAAATGGGGCAACTGTGCCCCAGGAGCTTTCCACTGGGTTTCTCTCTCTGCTTTTGTGTGAATAATTTATTTACTTGTGTCAGTGATAGAGCGTTGATATGCAGTGTGGTTCAGCACCGTGAGGCTAGTTCAGGTTAATTCAAACACTGCAATGACAAGACGTGATAAAAAGGAGCTTGATGTTATGTGAACACGATGAAAACGTTAAAAGTTGTATTGCTTTGACAGTGTGTTCATACCGCTGCTTGACTAATGTGTCTGACTTTTTTTTGAGACCACTTGTTGGTTATCGATCAAGCTTTTTTCTTCGGCGTTTGAGTTTTAAAGTTTTACTTTGAACTCAGCGTATTGCTGTTGTCGGCGGTGAACTGATGGCAGTGTTAAGATCTAGAATTAAATGTTTAATAACGTGTTAAATTAAAGTTGACACTGATCATCAGTGGGTTATACAGTGCGGCTTATTTATGTGAGGTTGTCATCATCTAATATTTCAAAGATGTTTAACAGTTAATCACAAATCTATGGGCCATTGTAATGGTAGACACCAAGTCTTCAGCATATGTTCACCAGGCAGAACTATAAGTGTTTATCAGAAATTTGAGTAGCTGCTGAACAAAGAGTCCAAGAAGAGTGGATTTGTGGTCAGTTGTCTGCAGCCAATAAACATTGTGACAGCATGCATGTTGGTATTCCTGGTTGCACAGATGTGCAGAAAAAAGAAGATTTCTTACAACTTAATTGTGTTTTTTGCTGCTTGAAAGCTTTTCAAGAGCTGTAGTGCTAACAAATACTATACACGAACTATGACTATCAACAGCCATGTATTTTTCTGCAGCTGCCGTATGATCAGACTGTCCTTAAAAGCAGATACGAGCATTTGGACATCTTGAAGCTTTAGCATTGTTTTAATTTAGGATACAGTTGCTTTTGAGTCAATTTTATTCCCCTCAAATCTGACAAATACCCAACATATACTGTATACTGTTAAGCACTACAGACTGAACCATTCTGTTTGCTCTTCGTGAATGAGTCTACATTAAATGGCCACGATTGCAAATATAGATTAAGATTTGTGTGCTGGATCTGCTCCAGGACACCTACTTAAAATGGAGTTTTGGTAATTAGTAGCTACAATGGAATCTAAAGACATATGGGGCTGTGGGTTTTACTGAATTGTTTAATCGTGTAAATGAAGCTGTCTTTGGTGAATTGACTCAGCCATAAGGGGCAGCTCCAGTCTATAATTCAGCTTTGTCAGTACGATCCACAAAGCTTTACAGATAAAACAGAGCCCTATTGTCATTGACACGTATGGATTGCAGTTCAGCCGAACTTTCTCCTGGAGTGGAACAAGTGATATTGATTCTAAACCTCATTCTTAGTGAGCATCACTGAACTGTAGCACTCTATATAGAAGAGGAGAGTAGTAGCTTATATACAGTATTGTAGCCTCAATCACTCTTGTCATACTCCAACCATCATAATCAATATTCCCTTTAGACTGTTTTTCTGTACGAGGTAATTGCTGGCTTTATATCAGATCAGTTTGCACACCTATAAGAGGTTTTGCTAACTTATATAGCCTGAAAGCAATGGACAAGAAGTTTGAGCCGGACCATAATTGTCATAAATTACTTTTAGGGCGCATTGACACTAGCACAGATTGGCCGGCTCTATGGGCGTCTACAGACTGTGTTGCCCCTCGGCGTGGAGGGCCTCCCACAGGTGGTCCTTCCTCACCTGGATTCTCTGTACCTTGCCATGTCACGACTCTTTTTAATATGTGCTACTGCTGTTTATACATGAGAGTGTGCGTAAGTGTGTGTGCATGTGTGTTGCATGTGTGTGCGTGGGTCTATGTCTGGGGGTGGGAGGGACGGGTTATTTTTTCTTTGTGAAGCACTTTGTGTTACATTTAATGTATGAGAAGTGCTATATAAATAAAGTTTGATTTAATTTGATCTGATTCACACTCTGGTGCAGACCAAAGAAGCAAACTTTGCTCCGCTTGTTTACCGGGGGTCTCGGTTCACTTTCAAGTTAACCGTGGTCCTATTCGCTGACAGTGTGAAAGAAAACGGACCATCCAAAGAACCAAAGAGAGGAAGTGATGTAGAGCGTGGTGTAGGGCAACATGCAGCATAGCTCGCTGCTTCTCCTGCTGCTCATGCTGGACAACTTCTAGTGAAAACCGCATTAGGTCTGAACACTTATTTGTCCCTGTGTCAATTAGGCTTTTAAACACAAACAGGATGGATCAAGGATCCTGCTTTTTCATGACTACTGTACATTTATTAATTTTATTATATTTTATCTTATTTTTATTCTATCTATTTATGTTTCCTCCTTTATGTAATACTTTTTACATAAAGTATAGTCCTTATTACCGTTTTTTTAAATAGTTTTTATAATTATATTATACAACATACAACATTGTACATAATGTAGTATAGTATATATGTTTGATGGTGAATGTGGGATTTTGATTGTTGTTCATCACTTCATGGCTGCAGCTGAGTTGAAAGCCCAAGACTAATTTCCCCTAGTGGGACAATAAAGTTAATCTTGATCTTGACCAAAGTAAAAACACAAATCCTATTGCTGCATTGTTAACTTGCAGTGGCCAATAATAAAGCCTGGTTTTCTTCTTTTTCCAGTGGTCGTTTCAGGGAATACTGCCCCTAGTGAGTTGTAACTGTGTGACATTGTCCAGGTGATTTGGTTCGCTTGAGTAAAGTGCAGTGTGAGAGCAAACCAAACCTAAAGTATGTATGAAATTTTGGACATTCCCAGTCCCCCTGGACTATCCTGTTGTGAATACACCCTGAGTGTCATTGATGTAACCATCCCTAATTCTAAATTGTTTATAACTCCTAGTTGATTACTGTTGATATCAGTCTGGAATAATCAGATTAGAATAGTAGATAAGGGGTACAACAAATGAAGCTACTAAACATTAAAAACTCATTTGTGTGAACTATTCAGTCCAGCATTGTTAGACTCAGGACTCCAACAAGAGCAACTTTAACAAAGAACAGTTTGCTTTTGTTTGGAGCTAGTCGTGCGTCCTCTTTCACGCCATTGACTTCTCATCATAAGAGTCCTGAGTTGAAGGAAGCAAGTGTACAATGAAAACTTATTTGCTTCGCTGATAACCTTGAAGCAGCATTGTGTTTAGTTTGAAAATAAAAAGACACCCATGGTATAATTTGACATGTCTCAAGAATATCCGATAATTACTTTAACATCACCTAAACCTGTTTTCCATAGAGAAAAGTAGAAAACAGCATGTTGCTGAAAGTAGCAGGATTTCACTTTAATAAGCCGCTGTTTTTGTTTCCTTATTATCTGAGAGAAGTTCATTCCCTGCAGCTAATCTGACTTGACACCCACCACCCGTGTTACCTCTACCTGCTGTACTTAAGACACATGACCACCCTTTTAGAGCCCTCTCAACAAGAGCAGGGGGAAAAAAGTTGTGAAAATGAAGACGTTTCTTCTAATTTCACACTCTGTGCTTGATCGTTAGGCTCTTATTATGCCCCATTTGCTTCCCTCCACTGGCTGTGATGAAAGGAGGGCAAAGAGGCCATGACAGGACAAAAAGGGGCCCTTCATCAAAACACATTTTGTTTGGGTCTTTTTTGTCAGAGCCCCACCGACCGCACCCCCCTTCCTACCTCCAGAACACCCCCCCAAACACACATACACACACCACTGCCAACACTTTTTCCAAGAATTTCCCCATGTCTGCATCCCTCATTAGCAGCAACCTGTCTCCACATTCATTTTATTAAACTGTGATTGTCCAACGCTCTGTCCTCACCAGAACAGGCTGTCCACTCTTGTTTAATTGGCCCACAGCCTCCCCACTGTTCCTCAACAAGTGGGAAGGTCAATGGCTGCTCATGACCTGGGATGATGATGTCTGTCAGTACTAGGCAAAGAACAGATTTACTCTCTAACCATACCACCCTTTACTTTCAGGATACATGTACGATCATAACTTGAAAACTGATTAATCATATATACATACATCACCAGCTAGGTCTTTGTAAGTCTGAACAGAAAATTGTCTTGTCTGTCTGTTTTGTCATAAATTCCAACACATGATTGTGTCCCTTCTCCTCCTGCCTCCCTTCTCATTAGCTACATTTGGGAGAGAAACCTGGTTAAGATCCAAAAAACTTTCTTTTTATTCATCCAGCATTCTTTTTCTCTCGTTATTACTATTATTTCTGGCCACACATCAGACTCTTCTGTTTAGGCTTTTATAATGGTCCGGGTCAAGCCAAGCATTGCACTAGCTGTGATTAATTGGGACATGGGATTTAAGAACTAAAGCTGTTCTAATTAGTCAAAGTGTTTGACAGAATGTGCGTTGTAACACGAGGGGTGACTTTCTTCTCCCAACCTGTCAAAATCTGTCACAATCCTCACTAAGTGGGCACTAATTTGAGAAATTATATCAGCTGTGAAGTGAAGAGTGAAGGGGGGAGGCAGTAGAGGGTGCACCAGATGCAAAGTTGTTCAGAGGGGTGAGAATGGGATATTTTCCTGGATGAGATGCTGAGGTCGGGGTCATGCCCTGCATGGTGGTTGGAGTGCACAGTGTTTAAAGCTGGGTTGATCCCTAGCCAAGAGGCAGGCAAAACCACAGAGGTTTCATCTGGACTCTGTAGAGTCACAGGGAGAACTCAAATTGGCGTGCATTACTTGGACTTTGAAGTGGAACACCATACCCAGAAAACCTACGGTGAAATTTGCCCCTTGATTATTTTTATATGATTACATATATAATATGATTATGCCAGCTTAATTTGACTTTGATCGTGGAAAATTCAAGTCATATTTCCTCAGTGTTCAACTTGTAGCAAAGCTGTCGTGCTATTAGTGTGACCCATTAAAAAACAATAAAATAGTTCGATCCGCATCATGCAAACCAGAGCCTTTGTGCTGTGTTCACATGATTTCATGCCATCTCTCGAGTTTCTTTTAAAGAAACAGTGTTTTAGTTGTGTTCTTACAGGAAAGAGAGGGTGGATATCAGAAATATTTCTCTTTGTAAACATAAAAACTAAATAAAAGTAATCAGAAAACCAAATTACAGTTGTAACAAAAGTAGTCCCAAATTGTAAACAATTTTAAACATTATTTTTCAAAGCAACGTTGAATACAGTTGCTTTGAAAATATTTTTTTTACTGGATTGCATTCATAAAGTTCAGAAATATTCCTTGTTATCCTTGTTAACATGAGTATTATCTTGACAAATGGGAGGGCTTGCTGGAAGGGCTACTTCTCATTTGTTCCTTTAGGCAAATCTAATGCATCCTTTCAAGGGGAGTTATTAGAGATATTATGTTTCTTCTCACCATGTAATCAATTTAATCAAAATATTGCCTCAAGCTGATCATTTCCAGCAATCAAAGTCATTATAGAAGTGCCCATGAAAATATACATGCTATTGCTGGAAAAGAGGTATCGTTGGGGACTTGATGACAGTCTACATTGATAAGAAACATGCAGCCCATTTACTGCTTTACAGCTCGATTGCACTTAATTGGATGAATCATTATAACAATGTGCCTCAACTACCAAGTGCTTTTTTTCAGTATGAAAGAAGTTCTCTATGAAAGTCAGACATCTTATTGAATTACCCAAAATGAAAAAAAAATTAATTCACTAATTTTGTGTATCCTTGTTCAACAGTGGGAGGAGGTGAGCGGTTATGATGAAAACATGAACACCATCAGGACGTACCAAGTCTGTAATGTTTTTGAAAGCAACCAGAACAACTGGGTACGGACAAAATACATCCGGCGACGTGGTGCGCAAAGGATCCATGTGGAGATGAAATTCTCAGTTAGGGATTGCAGTAGCATCCCCAATGTACCAGGCTCCTGTAAAGAGACTTTTAATCTATATTACTATGAGTCAGATGCTGACACGGCCAACAGAAACTCTCCGGCATGGATGGAGAACCCCTGGATCAAGGTTGACACCATTGCAGCAGATGAGAGCTTCTCCCAGGTGGACCTTGGGGGCAGAGTGATGAAGATCAACACAGAAATTCGAAGCTTTGGCCCTGTGTCACGAAATGGCTTCTACTTGGCCTTTCAGGACTATGGCGGCTGCATGTCGCTCATCGCTGTTCGGGTTTTCTACCGCAAGTGTCCTCGGATCATCACTAACGGGGCATTGTTCCAAGAGACGCTATCAGGAGCAGAAAGCACCTCCTTGGTGGCTGCAAGGGGTGTTTGCATCCCGAATGCAGAGGAAGTGGATGTGCCCATTAAGCTGTACTGCAATGGGGATGGAGAATGGATGGTCCCCATCGGGCGCTGTATGTGCAAAGCTGGGCATGAGGCTGTCGAAAATGGAACCGTTTGTCGAGGTATGTTGTGGTCTTATAATGGTTTTTTTAATCATATATCCGACAGTAGTTTAAGCCTAATGAATCCAGTCAGCTCTGCCGTCATAACAGAGTAATCCAACCGCTGGAGGATTCTGGCCTTGTGATAGTTATGTGTGTTAGTGCACATTCCATTTACAATTGTTCTGAGAATCCATTCAATCTCATTCAATTATGATACCAGGTCAGGTTTCAAAAATACGATTGAGAGTATAAAATCTGTGCAAAGATTATTCAAATATCAAATATCGTAATCCCCTGCCTTTCCTGATTCTGAGTTTAAATACACAGGAAAATATGTCCTTCCTACTATGGTTTTATCTGCAAACACACAGCTGTCTTTGCAAGCTGTGTCTATATAACGTGTTTAGTTAAGTTCTTCTCAGTTACAAAAAATGGAACAAATTATTACCTTAACTCCCCCAGATCTTGTTACACATAGAGTACTTACACTTACTGTTTATTATCAAAAACAAATCCCTTAACCATGACTTATAAAAATCCTTTATGGCAAAATTAATTTGTGGCTTTGTTTAGGTTATATACATGGAGTTATTTTTCTGAAATTAATTTCTTTTAACTGTTAAAGAATTTAAAACGTGGTGGCTTTTCCCACACAAAGTGCTAACAAAACACCAAACAGAAACAATAAGAACAGCCATTATCATTTTTTAAAATTCAGCGTTTAATCTTTTGTTGGTAGAAGGCCTCCTTCCACCCGACACGACAAAGAGGTTTTTTTTTCAAATTGCCAGCATTGTCCTGTCGATTGGAATCTTACAGACACATTGATCAGGCTTTTTGAAAGCATCAATATACCCAGCATTTACCTGTGCCGTACCACACTGGCAGGTGGTATTTGGTCAACGTGATTAGAGATCTTGATCACTTCAAACAGGCTGACAGCGTGTAAGCTGCAGACCAGAGCCGTGCTGATCCAACTCAGCACCAGAATGAAACCAGCCGCATTTTAGATCAGTTTGCTCCTGCTTCTCTTGTGTGCGACTGTAATTACAGCACATCCCCCCGGTGTTTCTGTGCTGGGAGGGGATGTGTGATGGGCGCTGCCTCACAAACACTGCCTGGTCCATTCGGTGACTACTAATGAGGACAAACACAAGCTCTACCTTTAGAAATACAGACTCATACAAGGCATGTGAAGATTCAGTAGTTACTCTGGTGCAGCTGTCAATGCAAAATCCACATCCTTTCATAACATTGTATGTTTTCTGACCCACATGTAATTTATTGCATGTGGTGGATTTAAAGATCTCATGGGTGTCCTCGGTCATGGTATATTTCTTAGCTAAATGGGATTATACAATTAGATGATGTTTGCACAGGGAAAGCATGTTGATCCAGTTCTTATCCTCACAGCTGGCCATAAGAGTATTTGACAAAAATTCTTCATCTTCTATTTCTAACCACTCAGCTACTTATTCCTCTTCACTTGCTGAACACTGGCTTTGTTATTCTATACCTACAAGAGTTTTCTTCATCACATTTTCTCTTCTTCATCAACACTGCGGCAGCAGTGAAACTTGCACATTAGATCACTGCAGCATACTGATTTTAACAAACACAAATGCACTTGCCTTTGGCAATTTTCCGTTATTCAGTCTTCCTTCATCAGATGAGGTAGTGATTTGAAGCTCAGAAGAAGGCAGCATATTTAGCAAAATATCATGCATTATGACAGATTTTATCACTATACGCAATAGTTATAAACAGTTATGAAGTGTTGTATTTTACCAAGAAAGAAAATAAAGCCATTATAGTTGAAACTGATATCATTCGTTGGGTCCCCCATTGTTGAAAAGCCCCTTTTTGATGAGTCTTTCAAGGCTGCCATCAGTTTTCATTCAATATGTATTTTTTTTTTAGTTCCTAGTCATCTTCCTAAACGCAGAAAGCTGATATCAGTGCTTGAAGATGTGGTCAACCACCGTCTTTCAACTGCTAGAGGTTGGATAATGAATTGATTTGTGAAAGATGGGCTTGTGCCCGTCGATATAACCGGGTAATGAATTGATTTGTGAGAAGTACCATCAAAAGAGTTATCAAGATATCCTCTTTCATGGCTGGATTATGGTGCCACACAGACACCACAAAGCAGCCTAGATGAAAGACACTATTTGTACTGTAATATTAATAACACAGCCAATGCTCTGTAACATTTCCTAAACTAAACGTGTAATTACGCATGTAACAATTAAACCCTTGGCAGGCATCCTGGCAAATAATTATGCTGTCAGGAAATCTGTCAAAATATTGACAGCAGAAGGGGGGTGCTTAACATCAAATTGCTGAGGTCTTTTTTTCTCTGCAATTGTCTTACAAGGGAGATTAAGTTACCTCTCCAAGAGGTGCTGTGAGTGAAGGAACCATATGAGGGCCTTTCAGCAGAGACGGTCCTGAAAAGAGAGATCTGATTTCCCCTCAGAGCATTAAGGAGATGGTGCACCACAGAGACACATAAGGTCCTGTTTGCCCTTGCTGTTCACTCCAGAATGAAAAGCATTCTCTCCATTGGGGCACAAAGGAGCCATGTTCATGGGTGGAATTGCAAACTCCCTTAACAATGCACATGTGTGTCTTTCAGTGTAATCTGATCATCTAACCCCATGCTATTGTGGGTTCAAGGGTCTCGACTGTGGGAGCGTGGCTCGTGTTATTGAGCAGTGAAAATTTGGATGGAGACAATCTGTCAGAGCGACAACAACAACGTGATTCATTTCTTGGTTATGTTTTTTGTAATAGTGCCTATGTTTAGGAAGAAAATGGAAATCATCATGAACCATGCGGGGTAGTTTGTGTGGCCTTGTGGCCCAGATTTAAAGGGAGAGATAATGTTGCACACCATAGCTGTGGATAAACAGTGGTGATATCTATTCTACACCCCATGATATGAGATGGCGGTTAATAATGCCGTTTAGAGGATTTTTAAAGTATAACCAATTATATTATCTGAGAAATAGATATGCTTAGAGTTTTTGAGCATAGACAGAAGAAGTGAGAGAATTGTTAAATCACATCAACTTTGCATTTAAGTGTCATGTTGTCTACACTTATAGTTTCACTCCAGTTTGATCCCTGTCACCTCTCTTGTACTTGTTTCTACACTTAACGGCCACCGAGATTGAAATGTTTCAGGTAATGGACATAGCAAATTCAAATAAATGTGCACAACAAGCTTCTCAGTAGCCTGCAAGTCACATGAAAGATAAGCATTTTTGGCTCAAAGTGTGGTGAATATGAAACAACACAAGGGCCCCTAGTGACAGTCTCGTGGTGAGGTATGCATCAGTGGTCGTAAGTACTTAGAAGTAAGGTTCCTGTTGTTGCACCAGAGCAATTAGATTAAGGAGGAAAGGCTTCAATAATTCTTCAGCTAAATGTGGCTGTAGATAAAGAGAGTTGGGGTGGATCGAGTGCAAAGGTAGGTGCCAGGAAGACATGATTGGATGGACATGATTGCATGGAAAAGCAGAGGGGAGGGGGTGTTGGGATGGGGGGCTGGGAGGGATGAAAGCAGGAAATGAGTCCCCATAACCCACTGTCAGAATCCCAATTATTGCCATCTCTTCGTCTGGAGAGGGTTTAAGGATGGAAATCAGCGTAGCACAGACAAATCCACGCTGCTGCCTTTATTTCCCTCGCCACCGCTGTCTTTAATGGCAGCTCTAATTGACTAACAGAGCAAGTGAGGAACAGCCCCGCTGATGACTGCATGGCTGTCCTCGGTGCTGGAACAAGACTCAAAGCAAAACAAACACACACACCCCAAGGCTTTTACTGCATTGTGTATTGTACAAACAAAGATGAAGGAAGGTTTGTACTGGATTGCAGTAACACCATAAGCACGTGAACAAGGAAAAAAAGGTAATTATTTTGTGTACACAATATGCATCCAGACAATATTATGTAAGAGTAAAAGCCATACTTACTCTTGTTGATTGATGGCTGCTTTGACTGCTGTGAGGAGTTTTTAGTTAAGCATAAGAAATACAAATTAGTCACTGAGCAGATGTTCATTACTGCAACATTTGCCTGCTAAATGGCATCACAACCAACATGACTTAATATCTGCATCACAGGCGACATCCTTTGATAATCTTTATTAATCTTTTCATTTAGATCCAGTGGAGAGAGCTTGTGAAGTGTGTTTGATAGAGGCGGCCTCTTTGGTCTGTACACAGTGTAGGATGTTGGAACAGCAGGAGGCGAACAGGCAAGCTCTAAGACATGTCACTCTGTTCGCAGAGGTATCAGGGGGCATTCAGGAGCTTTTATTCCATCTTCCCCACTGTGATAGGATTCCAAGATGGTCAGAACCCCCCCCCCACACACACACACACACACTCTTTTTTTAATGTTGTGCAATCTTTTGTTTTCTATATCTTTTCCAAGAGAAAATGAGGCCAAGGAAGAAGATTTGGGCAGAGATCAAAACAAAGCACATTTACTTAAATGCTGCATTTAAGTGCTTTTTTGAGATTTACTTGTATATTTCCAGTTTGAGCTGTTATTCATTAATTCCACAGCATTTTAGCTGCAAAGACTGCACTTTATTATTTGATTGCTTCAGTGAATAGTTGGATATTTATGTAATTCTTGGGTATTTTCGCAGTAGCCTACTGTATTAACAGTGTTACATCTGATAATGATAGAAAAAGAAAGTCTAATAATAGAGGAAAAACTAACTGACACATACCCATGTAATATACATCAGCAGCATTGACTTATAATTCACCATGTGTGTATGCACATTCACCATTAAGAAAAGGTCTGCCTGAAACAGTGAGTAAGAAAAGTGTTTACATGTGCAATGCAGTCACATTTAAGATCCATATCAGATGGATAAGTTACATTGCACTAACACTGCTATAAATAACAATTTTCTATTTGAAGATATAGTGGTCTGCATTAGCAACGTTGCGTTTTGAGCAGAAAACATACAATGGAACTGTGGAAACACTGACAATTTCCTTTAGCAGAAATCATTTTGTCACATCACACGCAATGTTGGCCTGCTTGCACATACATTCTATGACTCTAATTTTCACAGCACATTTATCATCCACTGAAGTGATAATGTGACCTGCGATCCCTTTGAATCGCCCTGAACTCCGAGATCACGGCCTTTAAGCCTGTAAACGTTTTCCACATGTTTTTGCACATGTCGGGCTCTGCTCCACATGCCCCCCTGTCACACTCCTCATTATCCCACACCATCTTTTGCATCTCAAATTCTGACAGTTTGACCCCCCATAATCCCAGTACCTCCTTTCACATTATTGGTCATCTCATCGAATGAAGAGTCTTCCTGTAGGCCTGGTTCTCTCTGGTAACACCTATGCTTCTGAATGCACTGTGAACCCGAGATACTGCAGACAGTTTTCTGGTGTTCCTCCATGAAAGCATAGCGGGATGACAACTCTGAGAACTTATGGCTCTGGTCATGATAAATTGGCCTCGGACAGGTTGTGCTGGAAATGAGAGCTGTACAGTATACAGATCCGTTCATATGGGCCTCATTTTTCTCACCAGGGACAAGGCTGGGGCTTTGTCAAAACATTCCCGTTTACTCTCTCGGATGTCCTCGACTTGTGTCCTGTCTGTGGAGCATGTCGCATTTGCAGGAAAGAGAGACTGATGAATCAAGCATCTGCCTGGATAAAAGATGAAAAAACAATCAAGCACACTGTTTAAAGACAGGAATCCCTCTCGAGGATCAGTGACCTTGTTTTCCAAAGAACTCGGTCAACACTCAGTGAAAATTATGTGTGTCTTATGTTGTACGCTTTTGACCTACATTAAAGATATTCTGAAATTGAGAGAGAGAGAGAGAGAGAGAGTGAGAGCATAGCTATTCCTTACAATGGTTAAGTATGTTATATGTATTCTGCTTCCAAAGTGTTGAAGAAATGAGTACACTATTCACAATTAGCCCTTTGTTCACTCATCAAGAAGCTGAAAGTGTTGCCCCTATATCGTGCTTAATTAAAGATGGTCATTCAGTATCATACACCATAACAGATACTCCATGTGTAAATGTGTTTGCAGTTCATACTGAGTTGAAATTACAAAAGCAGATGTTAATTATTTGGAGAAGAAAAGAAAAGTTAGTAATGTATTGTTTTCTGTCATTTCATGGGACTTATTTGTTAGCAGTTTCTGTTAAGAAGGATTTTGAAAAGAGGATCATAACTACAGTGTAGTCTGGCTGCACTCTTATATAAAAGAGATGCTTCAGAACTAGAACAGGTTCTAAAATAAGTAATATCAACCACAGACAAGAGATGTCTCTCTTGTTAAAGTACAGGTGATTAAAGATTAAATGGCTTCACTGGTGAGGCCAAGAGCTGGGAGAATGGAAAGAGCACAGGGAAGTGGGGGCTGGGCAATGGAGGTGGGTTATATTAATATGGATACAGAGAGAGCAGCAGTTTCTTCCTCTTCCCGTCCTCCTATCAGTGCTGCATGCCTAACCACCCGTCAACTTATTGAAGATAACCAGAAGAGACCATCTTCTTCGTTGATCCTTAAAAAAAAGGCAAAGTATGACCAACATGAATACTGGGAATGTCCACACACTGGTATTCTGGGTTTCTGGTGTTTTAACTTCAAATTTGGGATTAGTTGGTTGGTTTTGTTTCCATTGAACCACATTCATTTTTAAATACGCAACCCTCCCCCCTCGCCCCTTTTTTTTCTTTTTATAATGAAGTATTTCAAATTCTGCATGTAGCTGATTAAAACTTTAGCCATCCAAATAGATTCCTTTAGCTTTTCATGATCTGCTTCTGAGGTTTTCTTTGCTCTGTAGCCTGATTCTACTTATGCAGTATATCCCTGCATTGTCATTATAGCTTCACTGTAGTTCTGTTTAACATTTTTGTGTATTTAATTTAGGGATCGACCAATATCGTTTTTTTAGGGCCGATACCGATACTGATCATTAGTAATTAAGGAAACTGATAACAGATATTCATTTGCAGCAAAAATGTAAATTTTGGTGTCAAAATTGAGAATAACGCACGATCTGACTGAATACAAAATACTGGTCGTTTGTTTTTTGTACACTGTGAAAATCTGTGATATAAAGACCTTAAACTGTTGGATAATAACACAAATTCTGATTAGTTTCCAGTCTTACCGTACCGTACCGTACTTTCACTGGTTAAAATACTTTTTATTAAAATAATTTGTAATTACATTAATCTATTAGTCATATTTTCTTCAAAATTACTACTTTTACTCCAATGCCAAGTAAATTTAATTGATATTCTTCTATACTTTTTAATTGTAGGTTAACTAGACACAATGCATCGCTTATAATTACTAACATAGGTGAAGATAGTGACTATTAACTTGTTGACAAGGTTACACATGCAGCCCATTAGTGGAGGGATGGTTTAGATTCCTACGTGAACACATCTGAGCAGCGTTGTCGTTGACAACGTCATGTCAAAAATATTCATAATAGTCACGTCTCAGGCGCCACCAAACTCCATAAAGTGTTTGAAAAAAAACACCATACAGAAATAGCGATTTCTCCGACTGCGTGAAGAGATGTCCACACGCGTGTGGAGATCTCCATGTGCAGTCAGAACAGACACTGAGCTCCAGTATGAAGACGGCGTGTTTATTAAGTTCACTGTTGACACGTAAACTGTTAGTGAACGACATGAAGCTGAGGAGCTGAAGCTAGAAGCATCAGTGTTGATTGGCTACACAGCCCATGACAGCCAATCAGTGGGGACTGTAGGCGGGACATTGTCATACAGCCTACAGTTTTGCCTTCAGAGAGAGATGCTGCATGAGAGCCAAAGGAGCGTGTTTTAAAATAAACGTATTTTATCGGCTATCGGCGGGAAAAATAGCCGATTATTATAAAATTGCCTAATATCGGCCGATATTATCGCCCATTCCGATTATTGGTCGACCCTTAATTTAATTACTTGGCCATCAAAATTATTTAGATTCAGAGGGCACACCCTGCTGTTCTCAGATGAAAACAAAAAATCTGAATTCAATTAACAACTAATTCCACTTCTGGAGACCAAATAAGAAGAACCAACAAACTGAGAGTATCCTTGGCTTCAAGGTCAAAATCTCTGCTAACCTCAGTGAATCCCTATGAGGTGATCATGTTCATAAGCTTTATGTAGCCCCAGGGGCCTCTGCAGTGTTTGAGCAAAGTCAACAACCAATTCCAGCCGTTTATATTTGTATTTATTTTATTTTGGGATTTAATTCCGTAATGTTTAGAAATCCACAGACTAATGTCAACTCAAGAGTTGGACTGCTGTAGCAAAGTTTTCTGTCATCAGCCTCCCCAGGAGGTTTCTGAATGGTTTTGAATTTGAGATTGAACACATGCCTCCAAAGCCCCGCGGGTGCAAATTGATGTTCTCCCCTTTCACTGACCGCAGTATTGTGCTTTTTTTAATCTTTCAAGTTACCGCCTCTGTGTTTCTGACCTATAGGCGAATCCAGGTGAATAATATTTTGCTCAACAGACATATTGCTCTATAAAATGTCATGGCCCCAGAGATATTGATGAAAGAGACTCTTGCACACGGATTTGAAACTGCAGGTTGATCTACATGGCTCAAGAAAAAACCATAAAACCTAAGAGACGCTCATTTCTACAAAACCAAGTGTCTGCAGCTCTGTGAGGGTGCACTTATTGATCTACTCATAATGGCAATACATACCGTTGTCAAACAGGTATGTTATGAATTCACCATCTTAGTGTTTTCCTGCCACACATGCAACAATAAACTGAAGGTAAAGCTGCAGATGATGGGAATGTTGTTGGTATTTGGTCATCAACCAAAATTAATGAACGCATTACCTGATGACGGTGAATCTAAAGCTGCCTCTTCATTCTCTGCTCCATATGATATTCATGAGGCATTTGTCTTTTTATTCCAAAGCACACTATTATTGTGTTCACTATTCCTAATAGTTTCTTTACCTTTTTCCCCTTTTTTTCCAATTTATTTTATAGTACTCAATTAACTCTGTAATTGTTCAGGATGAGCTTACTTGATGCTGGGTAAGAAAACAATCATGGCCTGGTTTAATTGTGGAAGCCTAGTTGAGGGGGATGGGGTTTCATTGCTGCGAGGGACAGCTTGGCTTTGTAAATGGACTACTTACAGAATTTTTGGGATGTTAAAACTTTTTACATCCCTTTGGGCAGCTGCTAAGCAAATAAATCACTCAGTATAATGAGCTGTTTCACTCTCTTGTGGAATTCCCATGCTTTAGGCTAAAAGGTACAGTTGGACACATTTTTTGACATTCTTAAAACTCTTGTAAAGGACTGGGTTCATCCAAAGGCTGCAGATTTTTTTTCGAACCATGCCTTAGAAGATGAAAGGCATAGCACAAGCTGCCAGGCTAATCCTTATCTAGTCAGTTTAAATATTCGTACCAGCACATCCTATTCTATCAATGCTCTCTGGGTTAGAATAATCTCACCATCCGCCTCATTGCTGCTTTTCAACACCTTCTTGGTCCATGCTTTGTTAGAAGTCCCATTTTCTCACAGTTTTTATTGTAAAGCCTTTAGGGATTCTCTGTTTATACAAAATTTTATAGAGAAGAATGAGGTGATACTAGTAATCAGGTGAAGCTAATGAGAAGGCTGCTCTGTTTTGCCTTGTGTGGAAAAATAAAATGTCTTCCTTTCAGTATAGTCCGGGGAGTTTTCACGCACCTATTATGTTTGAATATTACATTGTAATTTGTTTATTTCTTTTATATCAAGCTGAACTGCAGACTTTTAATTCCATGTAATTTGAAACCTCTGAAGACCATCATGAATGGGAAATTCATATAGTAAAATTTAGTTACATAGTACAACGAGGCAGTACAGACTACATTCAGAGTAGCATAATGATAGACTTCACCATTGTTGACATAACGTCCTCTACTCACAAAACATGTTCCTTTAATAAGGTCCTGATATATTGAAAGTATTTCCAGGGAAAGTATTAGGATTTTATTGACTCAAAAAACAGAAAGAAAGATACGGCTATTTATGGGCTCATATTTGATTTCCTACTGACAAAGAACGGTGGGTTGTTTCTTTGCAAAAGGCCTCAGCTGGATAACTTTATGACTCAAAGAGAGACAGGTTGGAAAATAACAAGCACTTAAACAGGGACACAGAAAACAGGCTAAACAGAAAAATCACGTACCCTGCTCCTCCGGTTTGACATTAACCACCCACCAGTGTTTACTACAAAGCCCGGATTGGCCTCGCAGCGTATTGATGCCTGGGAAATGCTCACTTCGTGCTGGGACCAGTGTTCTGGTTTATTGTGGTCATCTCAAGGCTGTGTGGTCTCAGCAGAGTTATGCTCGCTTTTTGGGTAGGTGGGTGGTACGGGAGGGGGTATAGATGTGTTTTCATGTGCAGGGTGTTTTCATTACACCCCACCAACACACTTTATATGCCACCATCTCAACACACACCAGGGCCACTGCTGGCTGACTTTCCTTGCAGTATGGATATCTCCTCTCTGTGAAGTAACAGGCTTAAAAGAACTGTCTGGAATACATTAGTCACAGCTATTAATGAGGCTTCTTTGATTCTGCACTTCTCCCTGCCGTATTAGCCCTTTTTCCAAATGCGCGAAGTCATGATGTTGGTGAGAATTTTGGCTGAAACTAAAAGACAGACCTTGTTATCTCACGGGGAGACAGACATTTAAAACTGAACAGTGAAGCTGCAAGACGCAAAGAGGAGAAAGAGATAGAAAGGAAAAGATTAAAACAGCAATAGAGTGTGACTTTATTGTTTGGGAAAGAATCCAAACCCCCCCCCCCAAAAAAAAAACTGCAAGTGTAGAATCAAGCTAACCAACACCATCAAAACTGATATATGCCAAAGATATGCTTTCACCAAGTACTGTGGAGAAAGACACACTTATGTTCAAAACACTGTAGACAGTAATATGTTTTTGTTTTGTTTTGGGTTTTTTTGTAAAATGGAAAATTCTTATGAGCATGGAATTTATTATTGGTCAATTAACTGCTGTAATTATATTCTCAATCAGTGGAAAATGTGGCTAGCATCCAGTCATGCATTTAAAAAAAAGTGTCAAATAGCATAAAAGCAGAATAATTTAGATAAATATGGTGATATATGATTTTGGTCATACCACCATCATATTCTGCTGAAATCTAAACAAAGTCCGGCCCTATCCAACTGTAGATAAAATAATGAATTTCATGGTCTCACCTTAGTTTCAAACATTCTATGTACTCCGAAGCATGTATGTAACGCCGACAACAACATTAGCTCCACAGCATTTGTGGTAAATACATCCATGTCTGACCTATTAAAGCCAACGTGTCTCCAGGGAACAGATGCAGCAAATTTTTCGGCAAATGTTCCTCTGTGTTATCTTGTTCACCTTCAATATCTGCTACAGCTTCTTTTTCTGAACTTTCTCCATCCATTTTCTCCACCCAACATCTATTTTTTTTATTTTTTTTCCCACCCAACATCTATGTTATCAACAATTACACCAGTGTTCTGTTGTGTACATGTTCTGTGGTGCAGCAGTTAAAAATGTCCCCCCTCAAGCCGTTTCCCGCTGCGCTGCATTACCAACATTGTTTGGGCTTTTTAAACAAGTGTTTGCAGTATAAAACAAATTGAGATATTAAAAAAGTAAAACTTGGTTTTAAAGGTAGGATTATCCTGGAAAAACTGTTCCAGGAGCATTTTTTACTATATTGCATAACTTCCCCTTCACACCCCAATTGCAGCCAATTAATTAAATGCTCTAAGTAAAATATTTTAGTCACCTGTGGAATGGACAGGACTGAAAAAACATCATCCAATCATTTTAAACGGCCCGTTCTGAATGATTGGATGGTGATATTCGTGCACGAATCGCACGCTCCAGTGTTGGCGCACTTGTAAACAAGGGGAAGGAAAGGAGAACTAGAGCTTGGCTAGCTACATTAGCTACATCAAAATACAGAACGTAAGGAATATCATGTCTGAGAAGGTGTAGATATCGAGTCGGAAAAGAAGCTGTTTGGGAGAAGCTGCTGCATAGAAAAAAGCTGCAGGAGAGCAGAGCAAGAGCAGAGTGGGCTCAACGAAAGCAACAGAAAGGGCTGCAGAGTGATGCCATGGTGGACATATTTCTACCTGATTGGTAAGATACTGTTATGTCTTTATGATTTTCGGAGAAAACTACGACCCCGACAAGTGTCAGCGGTTAAAAAAAAAGAAAAGCCGGTGGAAATCCCTGTGCAGGGATGATTAAACTGTGCTTTCCGTTTTGCAACCCCTGCTCACGGTCTGATAAACTTTTGCAATCCGTGTTCACGGATTATTAAACTGTGTTCTGTTCGCAACCCGTGGGCACAGAGATTGTCCAGAGATCTCAGTTTAGTTTCAAGACGACTAATTTGGCTAACGAGGGTGTTATATTAACGTTAGCTGCTGGTGGCCCATATTTTAAACTTTTTATCTCAGTGTAAAATACTTATGCATGAAAACACAGAACTGCATTAAGTGTATATGACAATAGACTAGTAGCTCCAGGTCATGGAATCCAAACCCTCAACTGAGATCCCTGGGCAATCTGTGCACGCAAGGATTGCAGAGAGCAGTTTTATGAAAACGTGCGCACGGATTTCCACCGGATTTTTTTTCTTTTCTTTTTTTTAAGCCGCTGACATTTGCTGGGCTAGGTAGTAAACAATTGATGCTGCTCAGCGCTCGTGAACCCTCGGGAACAAGCGCGTTCCTCTGCTCTGAGGCGTGGCTTCCGGAGAAAACTGAAGAAAGGGGTTTGGACTTTTGAATTGTGTATTTTCTAAATGTAGCTTGCTCGAACCATTTTCCAGGATCTCCTACCCTACATTTGAGTATGACCCGGTATAGCACTTGAACATGAATTTGGTTGGTATCATTATTTTCTTGCAAACACAAGTCTCAGTCATATGCTGCTTTCTTGTTCATGTAGGTGGAGAATTGATCCAACGTACAAAGGTTATTAGATACTATTTTTAAAAGTTAGAATATTGTGTTCTCCAATTTCATGTAGATGTTTCAGATCATACTAAAATAATTAATATAATTTTTTCTTTTTTTTAAATCACAAATATTGAATTTATTGGAAAAACTGCAATTTCTTCATGGTGCCTCATTTTTATTCTTTTAAACTTATTTAACCTTTATTTTGCCACAAAATCCCTTGAGATAAAACCTCTTTTTCAGGGGAGACCTGACCAAGAAGCACACCACTACAATACAAAGAGCAAAACAGAAAACTTACAATTAAGACACTATAAAATAATTTAAAATCAGTTCAAGAATAGCAATTGCACTTGTTAAACAGTTTGTCTGTAGTCTTTTGAATTCACTCAGAGAAATATAACACTGAATCTGTCATTGAAGTACCTTGAAGGTTAATGTCACTGAGCAGAGAGTGACATTTTCAGTCACCATATGGGATATCTCAGCAATCTGTAGAGAATATTTCTCACTAAAGAAGACAATCCGAAGGCATTTACATCTAAAATGAGCAGGCTCCTCTCAAGACCAGCACTGATATATTGATGTCTTTCATTCCTTCCGGAGCCTTGTTAACTCCTCCTTGCGACCTTCTTACTAAATATAGCAATTCATGTATTGATTTGGGGACACGGTACATTCACAGCATGCCTCCGCGTTAATGACCTATTTCAATAGATTGCTTGTAGATAATCTTTTTCTTTTCTTTTGGTGCATCCTTCATGAGGAGTCGGCGGAGAGAGGAAGGCACAGCCTTGCTGAATGGAGATCACCAACAACACAGCGTTTTATTGCATAGGCCAAAAAGCTATCATGCATCCATGATGGCCTCCATCATCTATGCAGGCAGCCTGCGTGAGTGCATGTGGAAGCTTCAGTTTTATAAAATTGTTATTATCACATCAGTGTTTGTGTATGCTGTTTGGGATATCAGCAGAGTTGTGGTGCAAAGTTGCAGCATTACAGTACAAGAATCAATTGTGCCTATAAGCATGATTAAGCACGGATAATACACAGTATTGTACCTCACTGCCATTAAAGTGTGGCAATGGGGAATAGGGCCAGCAAAAGCTTGCCAAAAGATGGCTTAAATTCCATCTGTGAATGCACCATGCCAGCAGGCATACTTCCCATTACTGAATGATGGACTGTGATTGAAATCGCAGCTCTGAGGTGCCCGTCAGTATTGTGCTGCCAAAGGGATGGGCATCAACAAGATCACTGGTATGCTATTTAAAACGGCTGAGATCCAGAAACAACATCATTATTTTATCAAAACATTCTAATGTCATGCCTTAATACCTCACTATTTATATTTTCATTCTTTCAAACAATATTGAAGGCCAGTCATTATCAAGCTACAAGCTGTCAGGCTTGGTCTCTTAATCCTATAGAGTATGGAAAAGGAAACAACATATTAGTTACAGTGTACTACCATTTTCAGGAGAACAATTTTTCATTTAAAACTAATTTGTCAACACTATTCCTATTTTCTGTTATGCTCATTTCAGGATTTTGATCTCAATGGAAGTAATTCATCTGAAGGACTTTCTACAGTGGCATTTTCATTCAACTAGGAGATTGTTATCAGCCAAATCACAAAACCCTTGAGAACATAAGTCCTTCCTCCTGCTTTACCCATTCACAGACTTTCCAGGGACTGCCACAATCAGGTCTTTGTAGGCCCAGCTTGTCTGTCATCTCTCTGGTTCTGTTGATGTGGGCCTCGTGCTAAGAGTGTGGTCCTCTCATGCACCACACTAAGCGCTAGCTAATTGAGCTTGTCGAGCTAGAACCTGTTAGTGTGCTGATAAGAAGGTATTTGACCTCCTTAGAGGATTCTGGTGATTCCTTTTGAGAGATCATTTGTTTTAGATTTTGTACATTTATTTCCTGTTTGGGAAACCACAGTAGGGAAAAGCAGAATTCATAAACACATCCTATGTCTACAATTTTGTTCAAAATATCTTTATTGACAAATATTATGTGTAAAGATAGGGAGGGGATGTTGTCAGTTAGATAGGATGCTTAAACAGTAAAAAAAAAAAAACCTGTTGATACAATTGAAAGAAAGAGACTATAAAAATATAAAAATCCCAAACCGCTGTTGCAAGTAGGACCTTCCTTCTTTAATCAGTTGCTTATGGTTTTGGCTAGCAAAGGTCTTGAAAAGATGCCCTTCCCATATCCTCATTAAACTGCAAAATAAAGTGATGGAAGACTAATTGTGCCTTCATTCCACCCCTTTCCTTTGTACCAGAAGTGCTGGGCAAATTATACACAATTTTTTTGATAGGATCAGAATTTCAGAAACCTGAACCGCAGACACATGTTAGAGAAATGTACTTTAGCTTTGTTGGAAACCACACCGACTGAGTATATCTGCCAGGCTAAGACGTGTAAAGAGTGTTTGCACATAGCATTTCATATGTATGCTGCGGATGGGGATTTTAGTCTTAGTGCAACTGACATGACCCTTGCTAGCCTTTCTGGGATAATCTGGCTGCCTTCAGGAACCCAAGACTAATCTGCCAGTCGTCTTTTTTGCAGGCCTTCACTCATTTGAGGCTGACTCAACTCTTCTAACATCATCATAGACACAAAACTGGATTTTGAACCAGCTTTGTGTGCGTTTTCAGCTAAGGCAAGAATATGGGAATTGGACTGTTTTTATCTCCTCTCCACTGCAGTAAATGTCTAGTTTACGTGGGGCAAAAAAAAAACATAGTTTCGATGACTCACATGACTGTCAGTTTATGAGTAAGAACAGCTATCTTCCAGGTGGTAGATGCTTCTACTTAACCATTATGTTTTTACAGTGACCTCTTTTTAGCACCTCATCATTAATGTCAAAGATGATATGTGCTGAGCTATATGGATGTGTCGGATAGGCAGTACTGGAATGTGCAGCCCCAAAGGGAAATCTGCCTTTAAGCCAGTGTGTATTAAAATAATATGTGTATGGATGTGACATGTATGAATTTTAGACATATGACTAATCTGGGTTATCCGAGGATGACTGACTGACTGACATTTTTGCCTCATCAAAGATTGTCAAGCATGCACTGGGTGTAGATTTAAAACCCCATCTAAATATAAGGAGGTGAGCCTTTGAACAGGAGCTTCAGATGTAAAAAGGTTACATCTGCAAAGTAAATATGACAAAACAAACCAGAAAAGGCCCAATTAAGTTATTAAACTTATCTTAAACTTAAAAAAATACAATTACAATGACTTTCTACATTATTATTTTTGTAGAGAAATCATAATGCCACAAATTATGCTTACGTGAAGAGATGAACAGGAGTATATTGGGATAACTCAGCAGCAGTGGAGTTACCAAGGTAACAGAGAGCTTCCATATCGCTCCCTCCACCCCAGCATTAGCCTTATCCCTCAGTGTGTGAGCTGGGTACTTAATTTCACTGACCCCCGGGGTCTGGGCTGAACAGCTTCCATTGATTAGGACAAATGTAAGGGAGACCAGCCATTCAATCCCCTCCTTTATTAGGGTTAAGGATGCAGTCATACTCAGAGGGGAAGACAAACTGCAGGGATATGAATAGCTCAGGGAGCTCTTATTTATTAGATGCAATCTCTTATTACAGATGAATCAATTACAAATTTAAAGACTAATTAGTCAATCTATTCAGTCAATGCAAGTTTGCTCCGACTACCACCTCATTTGGCAGCTATTATCAGGCTAAATGCATTCCATGTTTAATGCCTTCAAATGAGCCCTCACAATACCCCAAAATACCACTAATACCTATTCAGGTGCTGTTTCAATGGCGTGTGGAATATGTTTTTGGTGCGTTTTGTGTATTTTTGCACCTTTGACTTTGAACCTTCAGGTTAAATCTTTTGAGGTAAAATCTTGTTTTGGTTCTCTGACTCTTTCTTGTCATGTCATTAGTTGAATTTTCGTTGATTTTCATTGAAAAGCCAGCTTTATTTAAGTCCCACGAACAGATTACCACAAACTGAGTGGTCAAAATTTTATCAAGTGTATTCTGAACACCAGCCAAATCCTCAAAAGGTTTTCTTTTTTTTTTCTTTTTGCAAAATGCTTAAATGGTTGCCAAGAAAAAAATAACAGAATTTACTCTTGAGCTCTTGTGATAGAAACCATATTTTGTATTTGAGTACTTTAATGTGTACCAAGTGTGAGTTTGTACTTCATGGATACATGAATGCGAATAAAACGGGCATGTTAAAGCTTTTGTTGTTTGTTTTCTCTTGTAGATCAGACAGATGATTTAGATTCTTTAATGCCTCATTAAATGCACACAGTTGGAAGAATTGATATCATCTTTAATAAATACACTCCTGGGAGAGATAGCTGAAGATATAAAACCTAAGCTCTGAACTCGATACCCATACTCTATCTTGGGGAACTGTTTGTCTTCTGTGCTGTATGTGTGTGTGTTTTCATATGTATTGGAGTGTTACACTGGGACAGTGACAGGATCCAGCACCAGCTGCTCCTTGTGTCACCCCCCTCATTTTCCTTCGTCCTGTCCCCCCTCCGCAATGCTCCCGCTTCCCCACCCCTTGTCCCTACTGACTGGACAACACGCAGACCCTTTATGCCACCTGTCCATCAGTGAGACTGCACCTTAGGGAGTCTCTGTTGCTGAGCTCGGAACTGCCGCTTGCTGCCTTTGTTTGGACTCTGGTAAAGCACCCCCCCCCCACCCACCCCCTCCTCCTCCTCTCTTTCTCGGCTCTCTTTTGCTCTCTGTGCTGCTCTTTACAAACACAGACACAAAAAGACACATACAGACAAGTGATTGCTTCTGTCAGCTATTTCCTACATCTGCCTCCAGGCACAAAGGACTCCACCGCCACTACCCATCTCTCAGCTTGCCTCTCACCTGTAGTGGCAAGAATGCCAGCTACCAGTACTGTTGTGTTGGGCAGAAAATAGATGCTGGCTGCTTAACCAGATAAGAAAGATTGAAATCAACATGATTTTGATGATATTCTACATATTCTGAGAAGCTTTTGAAACAGTTAAACAACATTAGCAGGCTGCTTATTTCATGGACTGGGCTGCAAAAATCAGCCAATATTGCTTCTTATCTCTACCAAGACAAGTATATGAATTCTGCACTGACATGCTGTATGTCTTCAGCAGGTCATTGAGGTTATTTACCATCAATTTGTCCCACTCCTCTCCTTCCTCTACCTTTCCCATTCCTTTTCCTCCACTCACACCGCTTCCTCCACCCACTCTCACTGTCATCAGCAGTCTGTGGCTATGATCAGGGTTGCAAGGTCCGGGTGCAGCCTGCGTAACGGTGCGGGGAAGCTGCCTTACATAGCAATGGCTCCTGTTGCCCTAGCAACTGGCTGTCCTTGAGAAAAGGGCGCATTTGGGGGTTTGGGAGGCTAAAGCACTGGCAGCCCCAATCAAAACTCGTAAAGAGTTCAGACACATCGATCTGCGTGTCTCAGAGAGTGCATGTTGGAAACATAGTCCTCTGCAAATACCTTAAAAATGTATGAATTGTCTGAAAGGGCTGTGGTATGGAGTATGAACGATTTGTTATGTTTGCTGCCCTCCATGGGGTGGGGAAATAAAAGGATTTCAGATGCGACTCATTTTGGACTTGCTGTACAATCTTCAGAAATTGATTGGCGGGTGTTTCAAGGGATGCCCAGTATTTGTGGAGCAGCAGGGAGTTTGTTCCCAAGAAGGCAAAGAAGAGATTTGGTTTAGGTAGACCATATTCTTTTGTTTGCCTCAACAATGACAACTCAACACTTTGACATCTGATCACCTCAGTGTCTCCTCGTATCCTGCCTGTGTCATATTTGCAACACTGTACGCCCAATCAGTCTGTGCTTGAACAGAGAGGTGTTGTTATTTTTTCAACCCTTTCACCATCAGGAACAAACTTCAAATAACTTTGATTTTGTGTCAAATGGCAGTGAAAGTTTGTTGTTTCTACTTTCAGCTTGCATGAAATGTTAAATAAGATCTGTCTCTTTTTGTGGAACTTTATGCAGCTGTATGAAGTCCAACAGACAGGTCACTATAGGGTAGGAAGCTAAACTGTGGGGAAAGAGATTTTAATTTGTTAAAACACTACTGAGATGTGATATGGTTTATCAAAGCAATCCTTAGATGTGGTTTCAAACTCTTCATTAATAATGGATTCGAAAATATGTTGAACAGAATTAAATTATTTGTTAACAACTGAGCACCATACATGCTAATCCCATCCTAATGGACTAAACTACAACATAAATTAACCTGTCTGTGCAGTTGTCTGCATAGCCTCTTTATGGGGGACTATGCAACAGTTTCAAATTGTATACCATTATCTGGATTGACTAACATGTTTTCATCCCCTTTAATGGTCATTACAAATAATAGAATACAATGTAGATGATTTCAGTTTGGAAAGTAAGGGGTTAAACAGTCCTGCTTAAATTAAGATTAGTGCCAACAGTGGGGACAACCTCCTGTCATCTGTAGTTCAATGTACCAAAGGGGTATACCAGCAAACTGATTGGAACCCTACATCCTCTGGAGAGTTAGCTGTCAAGTGATCTGCCTGCATGAAATGACCCTTTCCGCTTTATTCCCCATAACCGCCCAACCTCTTTCCATGGTACATATTCCTGCCTTGAGCAGATACGTGTTGGCGCAGACGCCTGTAATTTCACCATTCCACATTTGAGCCTCCTTTTTTTCCCCCACTATATTTTTTAGGAAAAAAGAGCTGAAGAAAGAAAAGAGAGTGCTTTGAAAATTCCAGACGTTATTACTGTGCTGCATGTATGGCTTCACTGATACTTTCCTTTCATCTCTGTTTCCTCCTTTATTGACAGATGGTAGTTATCAGACTGTATGGAAATATTGCGGTGAAGATAGTTTTCAATTATTTTTTTCTAAACCCCCTTTGGTATTTATGACATTATGATCATCATAGGAACATCATGGTCTAAAACATAGGGCCACTCTGCTCGTTTGAATCAAGAAACTAATATTTGCCACATGGAGATGATCATTTCCAGTGACTTAAGAGTTTAAGAGATGAAGCAGTGCGTATATGTTTACCTAATTGTGATATAACCTACCAGTGTTGCTATGTAACCAGAGGGATTCACTACGAAATCATCAATCTGATTAATCGCTTGAAACATTAGGAACCCTTTGGCTAATTTGACCTGTAAGGCTTTGTTTCCTCACTCCTTTGTCCAATTTAAGAGGGCCTCACACATGATACTGTTTGTGCTGTGTTTGCATAGGACTAAGGTGGAGAGCACGGGGAGAAGTAACACATATTACATCCAAATTTGGTCCTAGTTGAGAGACAACCAACAATATATCCTGGAAGTATATTAGACATGATGCAGATATAAATGCAGGATGCCTCTCTCAAGCTGTCAGGGGACAGACCTAGCATTACTTTTACAAAGGAAGTGGAATCTAGCAGCGGGTATGACGGTGTGGGCATAGTGTGCACATGACGAGACAGGAGTTCTGAGAGTTAGGGCTTAATTTTGTACAATTACTGCCTTTAGGTTTTTTTCAGCCTGAGTTGGGGTAATTTAATAGCCTGCTGTGGAGAGTTGCAACAAGACTGAAAAGTGAGAACTGACTTTTGGCAGATTTGGGAAGATCTTCCAGATTTCCTTCTATTGGACATGTCATTGTGTTGTTTATATATATATATATATATATATATATATATATATATATATATATACGTATATAGTGTTATGTTTGGAATAAGTCAAGGAGATATTGAGAAATAAGGTCACTTAGTGGGAAATTAATTTACACCAGTTGTTATATGACCAATATTTCCCTAACAGAGTATTTTTAGCTACCACTGACATTATGAACAGCACTTCACACTTCTTTTTGTCCTTGTAAATACCAAACTTCGTGATGGTGAGCCCTGTGTATGTGCCACATATATGAGGTTAAGCCCTTGCAGTGTGAGCTGAATTTGTCTTCTGGACAGTGGCCAGATTGGGTTTATTAGTAGCTCACTGCTTTATGGTCTATGTTTATTTATGTTCTGATGTATATGTATCAGAGGATGATGAAATTAAATGAGCTCTGTATGTCTTCAGTTGAAGTGTGTGTGTGTGTGTGTGTGTGTGTGTGTGTGTGTGTGTGTGTGTGTGTGTGTGTGTGTGTGTGTGTGTG
>JAOXYM010000003.1:13657233-13674934 GCA_028567055.1 Leptatherina wallacei | reverse complement strand
ATAATAATAAAAAACTTTATTGCAGACACAACTCTATATAACAAAAGCCTCTACACAAAATAAAAAATATAATGGTATAAAAACCAAAAATGTTTGTATATATCAAAAGACATACAAGCTGTTACACCAACGCTGTCTCAGTCTAGAATTGAATCAATAGCAGATTTTTAGAGGGCTAACTAGGGCTTCTAAGTGGTTGTTGGATTTATCCAGTCGACACTGTACATTAGCTACTTTAAGAGTGCCTCAATAGTTGGCACAACTGACTGTCACTATGGCACCTAGGGACAGAAAGTAGCAGCCTCATTGCATTATTGTAAGCTACCTTGAGCCTCCGCATACTCATTTTCCTGTAGTTTGACCACAGTTGAGCAGTATTAAACGGTGTGACATAGGTTATGAAGAGGGAGCTCTTCACAGAATCAGAGCGCATAGAAAACTTCTTATCAGCTTATTAGTTTGAGCTTAAATCTTACAGCGTTGTTGATGGTTGTCTTTGTCATCCCTCCAGTCGTCATATATGACATGGCCTAAGTATTTCACTTCCTCACACACATCCAAATGACAGTCAGACAAATAAAAGCTAGGAAAAGTTTAATTCCTGTCCCCAGCGTTTTTAATTATCATTATTTGGCTTTTCTTAGCATTATATTTTATATCATAATCTATGCCATACTGAGAGCACACCTTCAACATTTGCTGTAGTCCAGCACTATATAGACTAAGCAAAACCAGGTCATCTGTATACATTAGATGACTGACAATAGTGTTCCCCACAAGACATCCAGTGTTTGCCTAATTTAACTGATAAGATAATTCATCCACATAAACATTAAATAAAATAGGGGATAAGATTCCTCCTTGATGAACTCTGTTACTGACACAGAATGGAGAAGATACAACATTGTACCACTTGACCTGGAATGTCACAAGTGATCTCTCCAGTACTTTAGACAAGATACTTGCTAATGCAATAGGTCGATAATTCTCTATACTATTGAGCCTACTACAGGCACAGGAACTAACCTTACAGAAATGATAGAGTTAGGCAGAACACCATGAACCAGAAATCCAGTAATGCATATGGATAACAGCGGCCTGAGTCTATAGCTGGCATATTTAAGATGTTCTGCACTAATGTGGTCCATACCAGGCTTTGTTAATATCCAAAGCATTAATAGCATCATGAACCATTGCTGCCCACACTATCATGTCTGCAGTGAGGAAAGTATATTCACGATTGATACTAAGTGGGTTATTTTCAACACAATTTAAGAGGTTAAAATAGTGCTTGCGCCACACCTCAACTATCTTTTCTGGACTACTAACAGTCAATATCAGACGGAAGGTGGGTTTTATCATTATTCAACGCCTTGACCTCCCTTAAGAAGTCAGTAGTATTGTTACTTTTTAACTTTCCGGCAAGAGAGTCTGCTTTCATTGCGTTTTCATTTTTCTTAATAAAACAAAGTGCACATTTAGATTTAGCATTAGTAAGTTTTTAAGCATCTAACAATACCCCCTGTCTAGGCCTGCCAGCTTCTGACCATAGTTTAAGGGTCTGTCTAGCAGCAACATAATGCTCATCCAGGTCTGATGTTGGGTACCTTATGTCTACTTCATGAAAATGACAGCATTAAGACATTTCACAGTAACATCATACATAGCACATAGTTGGTCAGCATGGTGCACTTCCTTATAGTTCACATCTGAGCACATTAAGGCCTCTATTTACCATCCTGATGTTAGCAGTGAGTATCTGCTAATACCAATACTTTTTGTAGGTTTTAAATCCAAAATTCACCATAAATTGCCCCAGAGCAGGTTATGAGTTACCATGTTGATCCAGCCAGGTTAAAGGGATGCCACTTTTTTGACTCCGAAAACTGACTTTTAGCGCAACATAATTTAAGATATTCTTCTAACTTTGGTGAACTGCCTTGGGAAGAATTCAGTGATATATCAAATGTAGAATCATAAAAAAAACAGAACAACTCAAATCACATAAAACAAATAAAGACAATACAATGCTATTTCTAAAACACTTAAAAATACACATTTAAGTCACAAACTACAACAACAAAACAGTAACCGTCATGTTTTCATCTCAAGGCCACAATGAGAGGAAGTCACTTTTGTAAATCCTTAATAAAAGGTCTGAAATGATGGTAGAAACAACATAGTAAGTCTATTTTCGGTGAAGTAAGTTTTCTAAAACGCAACAAAACGCCAATCAGTAACTTACTAATTCCTTTAACAGACATAAAAGTACAGTCTAGTTGTTACCTGATTCCTCATTTTATGATTCATTCTTAAGAAGGAAACAGATCAGTACTGCAGGCAGATGAGTCAAACACACACACACACACACACACACACACACACACACACACACACACTGTGTTGTAAGTTTCTTGGAAGCATGTACAGTTTATGTCTTGCTTATGTGTGTAGTTTAAGTCCAAACCCTGCTGTGGTGCCCACACCCTCAGAGCTCATTTCTCAGGTGTCTGACATTTTTAGCTAATCTGCCGCTCACTTTGGCTCCTAATCTGTCCCAAAGGAGTCTGCTGGAAGGAGGAGGATTGGGGATCTGAACTGTATGACTACTGCTGAGAAGATGCAGCTTAAAGCAAAATGCTGAAGAGAAAAGTCACATTCCAATCATCCTGCTGCCCTCCCATATCCTGTGAAACACGAATCCCATACCATGCATGAACAGATCACACAGCAGGTTTAGATCAATTCATCTATACAAGATGACTGGATCAGGACACATCTAAATGGTGTTCATACCACTGACAGATTGCATATCTGTAAAAATAAAATAAAAAATATTTTTTAAAAAGCTGCCACATTAGTAGTGATCGTCATGTCAGAATTGATCTCCATTTTGATGTGAGATTTTATACCAATTAGATGTTTCAATTCACGGGTGAATGAAGCCAGTGTTGGTGGCTGTGACTTTCTTTAGTTATTTTTTGGAGAAGTGAAGCGGCTGCCCCAGCCACTCTAAAAGTTAGGCTCTAAATGTTAAGCACAAGGTGAGTTTCTTTGAAAAATAACCCATTTATTTGACCCTGTCCTTTTCTTAAGTTTGTACAGCCTGATTTACACCTTGTAGGTCACCTGTGGTTACCCTCAAACACTGGGACAGTCCTAGCTTACAATAAGAGGCCACACAGAGTCCCAGACCTGTTAATTGCACAAGACATGGAAACCTACAGGGAGAAATGAATATATCATTTGTGTACGTGTGGGGTGAAGCGAATGCCAGTTGTCTAATAGCTTTCACACAAGCCTGATTGAATTAGATGGCCAGGAGGACCGCGTTCCTAATTGAATCACGAGAGCCTGTGTTGCAAACAGTGCTAGCTTGTGTTCCCATGGAAGTGCTTAAGCAGGGGGAGGGTTTGTGGTAGGGGGGGTGGTGGGTGCTGGCTTGCTCTCAGTCCCAGCAATAGACACACAACTTGTAGCTGCTCTCTTCTGCTTTATCTCTGGCCATGACTGTCGTTTCACAGAGATACACTCTTATTTGGGTGTAACAGTTAAAAGGTTTGATCATTTACTGTGTTTGTGTGTCAGGATTGTAGAGGCAACGCCACAGCTTTGCACAAGCTAACAAGTTGTTTTAATCTAATTCCTCCTGTGGGGGAACAGCACTGTATCTTGATATCCTCTAATCTGTTACCACTATGATTCATATCATTCTTACAAGCAGCATCAAAGCCAGTAGAGGACCAAAGATGTACTCGGCCTTTGGGCCTGGTCTTCTTTGGTCAAAATGGAATACATGGGAAATACCCACCGTCCACACACACACACACACACACACGCACACACAATCCCTCTGATGCTAGCCATTTTCACTGCTTTCAGCACTTTTTCCTGCTGTGCTCACAAAACCTACCTCTTCTCTGTTTTTTTTTTTCATACCCCTGCAGGCTTTTGTCTCTCACACCTTCAACACCACACACACATGCACAACCCTTGTCCGTCTTTGTCTCCCTTGTCTCTTCTTTAAGGGTGTGTTCATTAAATAAAGCCGTTTTCGGGAGGGTCCATCGGGTCTTGAAAGAAGAGAAAAGGGAAAATGGGGAGGGGATGCCTTGAGGGGTGTGCTGTAGTTGCTGTGATGCTGCAGACTTCTGGACAAAGAGTTTTCCTGTTTTTAGCAGATCAGAGATGTCGGGTGAAGGAGACAAGAAAGGTGTTGCAGTTGTTTTTTTTTCTTTTTTTCTTCTTTAAAGATTAGGTTCGGTTTTGGACTAGATTTTTTGGAGACGACGAGATGATTATCCAGAAGTTCACCCCCTGACCTGCTGGGCATGTTCAGATAGATTGGAAATGTCAAAAGCTCAGTTCAAGTTGAGTCTCTGTAAACACTGTCACTGATTAACATACAAACACCAAACAAGACAACATGGTTGTTCACATTGATATTGGCTTGTTTTTTTGTGGGGTCGCTACATCCTTTGAATGCCCCCCCCCGCACCACAGACACCCACACACACACACATTCACATACTTTGTAAGATTCAGATGGTTTTTGCTGCAGGTCTCTTCTTTAATGTGCTATAAATCACTCCATCTGTAACTCTCAGGAAAACTTTGAAACAACCAGCAAATTACCTGCTATAAAAACTAAGCAGCACCCTAGCGCTCCGACTTACCTTGCCTCACAGCTCTTTCAGTACTATTTTTATTCTGTGAGTCTTGCAAAAACCCCTAATTAAAGCTTTTATGTCGCCATATATTATTAGCAGTCATAAACATAGGCAGACACTAGCAGCTGGGAGTTTGGTATGTGTGTGTGTGTATGTGTATGTGGGGGGGCATTCAGAGGATGTAGCGTTGGATTAAGGTAACATTAAACTTAGTGCTTAAACGATCAGAAAACACAGAAAATTTAACTATTTTATTCCACTGGTAGAAGTTTTCGTAATTTCTTTGAATTGAAGTGTTAAATGTAAGTCTGCCTTCTGTGTGCCTGGAAGCAATTTAAGGTGATCTGGGCCTTTTGACACAGCTCCCATTAAAATTGAGTCTGAAGTGTTTATAAATTCCCTTAAAGCTTTTCTATGTGGCTTTTGTTCTTGACTCATTGCCACGTTTTTTTTTTTTTTTGTCAGACCCATTTCCAAAAGCCATGTTCGCAGTCCCCAGAGAAAAGAGCAAAATGTGACGTGTTTGCTTGATGCTTTTGATGATATTAATAAGTGTGTGTAGAAAAAACAGGAGCAACAGTGGAGCTGTTGTCTATGAATATTCTTACAGTAATTAACGCTTCTTGCCAGGAGGATATCAGAAGTTAGAGCTAACATTAAAAAAAAAAAAGCCTTTAGTTCTCACGTGTTTAGCACCACTGCCAGTATGATGATCAAACAGCTCAACAGCAGCTATCTGGCAGGTGGGGAGGTTGGGAATTAAAGCCCTGATCTGATTTTTAATCACTGCTCTCCATGTCTCTGCTGCTCTACATCTGACACCAGCCAACTGTGCAACTCTTAAAATCTGTCATCTGAGTATAAAGTGGAAATTCCCCAAATATTTCCCTGAAATAATGGCCATGGCAAAGCACAGAGGAATGCAAAGGCATAAAATACTGTTACATCTTGAACTGAAAGGGATGGGTTTCGCAAATATTTTTCCTGGATTGGTTTAAGTCTCTTTTACCATGTTACCACTGGGACTAGTGTTCTGCAGGTAAATATCTGTCATTGAATGTCTGTGTCGTTTGTTTCCATTATGAGTCATCTGTTTTATCTAGACTCTGCAAGTCAAGATAAAAGTGTGACTCATCTGGTTCGCTGGGTATATATCAACATAGTACTAATGTATCTCATGAAAGATTTGACTATAAATGAAAGTGATGAAGTTGTGTGGTTTATACAAGAAACTAAAGGATTATTATATTATTCTAAGGCACTTTTCCGACTTTTTTTTAGATTTTCCAAACAAGTACAACTTCAACAATGGGATTTACAAAGAGAATAGAATTTTATGGTCCCACCGAATGTAAAGTTTTTTTCATGTAGTTTTGACACCAAATAGAATGGCCATAAAGTAAACAGAGGATAATGTCTGATGGTTTGGTACTCAGTGGAAACTATTTGAATAACCCACTAGTGGGTTGTTCATCAGCAGCCACAGAATATTTAGATCCAGCCACTGTGAAAGCTTGGCATTATGCGGCTTTGTGAGTGTGAGTCAATTATTTTCATTCACTTTCCCTTTCATGTAGGTTTTAAAGCCATTTTTCAGGTTGTCGCACACATTTACATTTAAAATGGGCATACTAATTCACTAAATTCTTCGGCTGAAAATGACTTAAGTCATTCCTTACCTCTCCCCTCATTTCTTTGTTTCTACCTTTATACTCCCACCCCCACTACGTCTTTATGCCGTTTTTTATGGCATTGCTCCTCAGAGACTCATACTCTTATAGTCCTCACTGTGCCTTCCAGCTCCAATCCCAATTCCCCACATAGCTGTTGCCTGGGCCTCATTCACAGACCCTGTTGACTGGCATTGTGAATGTCCAGGCCTCATGTTTCGCTTGGTGCCCAAAACCTTTACCTCCATCAATCATGGAAGAAGAAAAACATGTCAAGGCTAATTCTTTGTGAGGAGATCTTTAAGATTATTTCAGATTTATTTATCTAATTTCTGATGTTTGAGGTAAAGATAACATACAGTGTATGGCATACATGCTCTGTGAGGCGCAGCTTAATGTTCTTCAGAAATTTAAATACTAATTAAATTTGTTATTGTATTTCAATGCATGCATATGCTTAAATGTCCTCCCATTTTTTGTGCTGAAGTAAAAGATGGTTGAAGTAACAATGCTTTTTTATAAATGAAAATAAAAAATCACTTATAGACTGCATATTTGTCTATTGTTGACTCTTATAAGATGTCTTCATCTATCACTATTTTAGAATTAGGCTTTAAAAGGTGATGGTTTGGATTGTTGTATTTGTTTTACAAAGGAGGGGGGGGCATTAAAACGGTGGCCTGAACAGTCTCAGAGTGCATTGATGTGTTTTTCTAACATAAACATTGAGATTGGACCCGGACTAATTCTGTCTTATGATTTGACCCCATTTAAATGGGAACCGCAGCTGCAAGTGTTTTTATATTCCAGATGTTACTGCTGAGCTTTAAGCTCCAGAATGAAATAATGGCTGTTTTCATTACCTTACAATGTAGAAATGGCTGTCATGTTAAAGAAGCTTTTTTTTTTGTCAAAGGGATTTGTTTATGTGAAAGAAAAATTGTTTTAAAATTCACATGCCAAAATCAGCTTTGATAGTTTAATTTGAGCTTTGAACTTAAAATACGTAACTTCAAATGAATAAACCATTTCCAAAAGGAAGCCCACATATAGGAATATGTTCTTTGTTTCCTTTCATCAGACTGAATGGATTACTCCGTTTTCACAGTATACTGCTACTAAAGATAAACAACATACTGAAAGACCTGAGGGGTTTTAACTTCAGATAAGCAGCATGTCCCATGTGTGAATTTTTCAGGTTACTGTACTTCCAACACCTCTGTATTTTTATTTTGTGAGTGGGGCATGTGGGAGCTGGATTACCAGAAGCAAAACCAGAGCTCTTGACAAGGTTCAGGTGTAAATGCCAGAAAAATAATCTTTTATATAATTTTTTTTCAGCATTGACTATTTAGACAGAAGGTGGCTGAAGAGGAAGGGATGAGGGGATTTCACAGATGGATCCCTTATTTTGTTTATAACAGAAGTGACAGATGCTTATAGTACCCCAAACAGATTCAGCCCATGTAAAGCAAGGGATTCATCCACATGCAGTAACACACACACACACATACACAAGTAGAAAATCAAATAGCTGATGCAGCATATGTGCTCCTCGCCATGTCTGTGATGATTGTATATTCCTCACAGGTTTCCAGTAAGAGACCCTTAAAAGGGTTTTTAACTGGAAAGCAGGCCACTTCAGAGCTTTCTCAGACAACTATAGCATAGTGAATTATTCAAAGCAAACTTATAACATGTAACCATGTTTGTAGAGGGTTTCCTCACTGGGAAAGTTATGCTGTTGTGTATTTATATGTCTGCTTGTGCTTATGTTGAACTCATGGTTTGTGTATTATTTTGAATGTTTTAAATTCTGCTCGCTTGCTGGCTTCCCGTGTATAGAACGATGTAAGCAAAGAGCAAAGTAACTCATTTGAAATGCTGAATGAATGAATAGAAACTACCATGTTTAACCTGCAGCCTGTCGTATTGTTGACAGTCTGTTTTTAACAGAAAATGATAAAAGATGAATTTATGCAGACAAGACAAGCTCAGGTGTATTCTGTGTCAACAAAATAAAACAAAACAATATATTGAATTTTAGTAATAGAAATTGATTATTTTCTATTTTGCTTTTTCTTTTTTAAAATGTATCTTTCTTTTTCTCCTCTACCTTTTAGCCTGTCCATCAGGATTTTTCAAGCCAACTCAAGGAGATGAGTCCTGTATGCAGTGTCCTATTAACAGCCGTACCACCAATGAAGGCGCCATTAACTGCGTTTGCCGCAATGGATACTACCGTACCGACTCTGATCCTCTCCAGATGCCGTGCACCAGTATGTATTGCATTAGAGTCACTGTATCTGAACTTTCAAATCACTCACACTTTGTTCACAGACATGAACACTTACTCTTTGGTTTCAGATATGAACTCTTTGACACAAATACATTTCACACCCACAAGCAGAAGAGCCTCAAGATCAAAGGACAGTGTTAGTCTGTGCAACTCTGAACAGAGCAACCCTGTCAGAGCTGTCCCTCACACAAACATAATGCTGACGTGCTCAAAGTGTGGCTGTCCACAGATCTGACCCAGCACACAAGGCTCGGCTGCCCTTCCGCAACATCACACAGTCTGTACTCCATACCAGACCGGAGGTTACTGGGCCAGGGCGCGTAGCTTTGTGAGGGGTCAATTTCGGAGAATGAGCCGAGGCGAGACTCTCTCTTGTGATGCCAATGAAGCTGGTCGAATTAGAATTTGAATTTGAGACTGACACAGAGGTTGGGAGAGAGAAAGACAGATGGATGGATAAGGCAAAGTAAAAGTGAGCAAGGGAGGGGGAACGTATAAAAGAAAGACACGTAGAAAGAAATGCAGATGAATTTTAGGGGAGAGGGATAAGGGGTGTGCACATGTGAGAAAGAGAGAGAATTGGTGCATAAAGTGTGGTCTAAATAAAACTAAATGGGGGTGAGTGAGGGGGAAAAAAAAGCCCCTTTCAAAGTTGCAGTTGTGTTTTTTTCCTTATTCTCCCTTTTTGCCTGTTGAAAGGGTGAGAGGAGGGAAAAAATTTGATGGTCTTCAACAAAGGAGATTTGCATAAGCCTGGCTCTGGGAGTTGAGCAGCTGTTGTGAATGAGAAAGCAGCAGCGTCACGTCACCCGTATTAAGCGCAGCGGGGCCCGGTCTGATTAAAGCAAGAAAACAGGCCCATCAGAGAGGCCCGCCAGCTAATGGGAGGGATATTAGTCCTCCTCCCCAGGAAGGAGATGCCAAGGAGGAGTTATGTTTCCGTGAGACACCAAGAAGGGCACTCCAAAGGGCTTTTTCCAGAGCTGAGGATTCGTTAATTGCTGCAAATTAAAAGGGAGTTGAATAAGAATCGATTGATTGAGATTTAGGATGTTGTGGGCGAAGTGGAATTGTTTATCTCATTAGTCCTGGAGGACATGTCCGCCATAATTAGGTGCACATGTCTGTAAAAGATAAACAGTTCTTACTGTTTGTTTGTTTGGCCTTGTCACTCAACATGCAGCACCATGTGGAAAGTTTCCACCCTGTAATGCTTAACTGCTAAGAATGTCTCAATAGGAGAAACAGTAGGTCTCTCTCAGCGGCAGTAACTCTATACGACCCTCCATGAGAAAATTGTCCAGAATAGATGTTAAGAAAACACTTGACAAAGTGGACACCAGCATTGAAAATGAGAGAGTGTAAATGGTCATCCCGAGGGAAGAGGCACTGCCAGCTTGGAATGCAGTCAGCTCACAGAGGCTATAGTATCTTTGCGAGCTTGTGGATTTTCTCCTCTCCTGTGAAGGGGTTGTGTAAGTAGAGATAGTAATTATGTCCTTCACACCATCAAGGGCACAACACAACTTCTATCATAAAATCACATCCTTGGCTGTCCTTGAAGTTCTGGCTTATGTGAGTGACAACCCCCTTTTTTCATATCACTTTCCTGATTATTTTCCCTACCTTGTTTGCCAAAACCAACTAAATTCATACAGCCCAGCACTTACTATTTATAAATTCAAATACATCGCTGGTGTAGCCTAAAAGTTATTGTCCCCAGTTGTCGGTATACTATCAGTAAGTATGGTTTAGGGAATTAATATGTTTAAGCTGAATTGTGATTTATGTGATTTCTAATTGTGGGAAATATAAGAAACAAGTTGAGGTTATAGAAACTGTGTTTTTCAGTTGAGAGATCGGTAGCATCATATTTACAATGATAAAACCATGGATAATGTTACAGATGAGAACCAACAGTTTTACCTTAAAATCAGATGTTCTGTCGACCCATTGATCTTCTGATGCTTTATCTGTAGACTTTGTCCTGAAGAGATTACATCCCTGAATAATCTGCTCATGTTGTCACTTGAATGTAAATATAAGCTGCTAAGAAACCTGATGAAATCACTGCAACAATTTAATTCAATAATTGGTTAATAATCCCCTGGGGGAATTAAATTCTTACAGAATACATATTAAGTAGATTATAATAATGAGAATAATCATATTAAGTATGATGAAATGTGAAATATATTGCAGACCTGGATTAATTTGCATGATCATGTGGCTCTAAACTCCAGAGTATAATTCCTGTTATATGCAGTTTTAAATTAGATGAACTGTCTCCTCTTTCCTCAATGTTTCGGCTTGTTTTGCATACTGTACCGGAAACAAAATAAACACACCCAAAATTAATTAGAAACAATAAATAATAGTTTTCATGAATAAAATTTCGATCAAAGAGCTTACTATGTGTAATATTTGTTTGCATTATCAAATGATGAAATGTGTTCTATAAATAAATTTGCCTTGCCTTGCCTTGCCTTGCCTTGATGTAACAACCAAATCTGTCCTGTTTTCCAGCTGTCCCCTCAGCCCCGCAGGGAGTGATATCCAGTGTAAATGAAACCTCTGTGATGCTGGAGTGGATGCCTCCTCGAGATTCAGGAGGCCGCGAGGATGTGGTCTTCAACATCATCTGCAAGAGCTGTGGTGGAGGGCGGGGAGGGTGCACCCGCTGCGGGGACAATGTACAGTTTTTACCCCGTCAGTTGGGCCTGACTGAAACCCGGGTCTACATTACTGACCTGTTGGCCCACACGCAATACACGTTTGAGGTGCAGGCTGTCAACGGGGTGTCAGATCAGAGCCCCTACTCCCCTCAGTATGCCTCAGTCAACATTACCACTAACCAGGCTGGTAAGTGGGCCCATCTGTCTTTTTCTGCACTTTATATTCCCCACATGTTTTTCTCTTCTCTTCTTTTCTCTTCCTGTACTGTTCCTCTGTCTCTCATGCCCTGTACAGAGCCCTTTTCCTCACACTCATTCCTCTATAAGCACATAATGCACAGTACATAGGCCTCCACTAAGTTCCTCTCCTGTATGGTGATGTATGCAGATTAAGGGCTCTAAAATGGGAAGCAGAGCACCAATGATTATGTGACAGACAGAATGTGATGGCCTGTTGGTCTCTATAGTGTGACCTCATCACCATGTATTTCAGACCGGGGAGCTGAGAGCCAGCTAGCTGCTGTCTCCCCACTTCATCCTCTTCAGTGATAAGAGCAACATATAATCCACCCACCTAGTTGTGGAATTACACTTGGAAAAATGTATTCGTAGTAGTGTGCATGTTTTAAAACTATAGAAGCAATCACCTTTTTTAAAGATGAACTAGAAGCTAGTATTTCACAACAATGAAGGCCTTTTGGACACAGTGTAGTATATTTGTGGTTCACAAATTTGTTTAGTCTTACTTTACAGATGTCAGAGTTTGTATTTTTACTATGTGGCTGTCAGCTGTCACACCTCTAGTTATTGCATCAAGGCAGAAGCCTGGAGCTGCTCCTTAACTGTCTCTATGAAATGCACCATTTGCTGTCCTAAGCTTTGTTTCTGTAGCCATTTATATGTGTGCAGATTCAGGCTTGCTTCATCTTCACTGGGTTTGCATCCCAACAGCATCATTTTTAAGGGCCTATTATTGCAACTTGCAACTATGCTACCAGAAGCATTTTGTTAGCCCACTTTTTTGTTTCTTTTTTGGGTTTCATTGGGTTTTGGATGACTACATTCATAAATTCCCATAAGTATTCATTAAATCAGTCAAACAGGAACTGAACACAAGTTGGGCACACACTTAAGAGAAGACATTTCCTCATTTTGTTGTGAATTTTAGTGTTCGCTGAGATCTGTTTGTTTAAAAATGCCAGCGAGTACTCAGTTACAATGCTGAGACTGAAATGGAAGCTTTTATTCACACGCTGACCTCTTTTTATTGTCTGTTTTGATTTGAGTCACTGGTGTGGCGGGTTAATGAGGGCCTGTGAGTGCAGTTAAGCGTTGTAATGAGGCCCCTGCCCCACTCCGACTCACTGGGCCACAATAAGGCTGCCACCCCAACCCCTTGGCTTCTCTGCAGCTCCTGCTGAGGGGTCCTGGCGGAAATTGGGGGGCTCTGCGCCCTCTCCACTGAAGTGCCCGTCACTTTGGATTAGGAAGCAAGAGCTCCCGTCAGACGGAGCTGTGAAAAGGACTCAACTCTTGCTCGCCCCCACTCAGTGTTCCCACCTTCCCCCATCACCCTGTCCTCTACTCACTCTTGTGACACCACATTGGAGTTTTGCGGTGTAAAACGCTACAGGGCTGGGGTCACAGGGACTGGGAGCCAATAATTGCATCTGGTTTGCGAGGCTTGGAGGTTACATAAACATCATGTCATCCCTAATTATCTGAGGCAGTTCCAAGCCTCGCTCTTTCAGCGAGAAAAGAGCGTGACATGGAAAAAAACAAAAATTAGTCTATGAAAATATATATATATGCATATGTTTAATCAGTTCCTTTTGCAAGCATCTTTTGGCCGAAGGCTGGAGCGCTGGGTGATAGCAACAAATAATTCTTTAATTCAAAGTGAGCAGCGTGAAAGCATGTCTCATATCTCGTTTGGATGGCTGCCTCCTCAGCTATGACCTGTTGGTGTGAAGAGTGGCAGGGCAGAGAGTGGAAGCAAAAACTCTAAGGCCCTTATTTGCTAAGATTCCATAGCGAGGGCTAAATAAATTGCCCCGCAAATATTTTGCGCCTGTTGTGTTTCCATGATTGGTGAGTGGATGATCTTCTAAAATTGATTGCGCCATTGATAACAGGCGCAAACAGCCTCAGTTAAATGAGGATTCAGCGTGTGCAAATGATTCGCTGTTTAGAAGGAGAGCAAGATGGTCACAAACAGAAAATAAATGGAGATGGAAATATTAGTAGAAGAGGTAAATAGAAATATGGCAAAGACATCTTAATGACTGCAGTATGGGAATGTGTTTGACAAAAAGTAAAACCAGTTGGAAAAACAAGAAGAACAGATGAGTTTAGAAGAAATGGAAAGATATAAGATGAAGAAGACAAAAAAAGTTATAAAACCTCTGCAAATAAGACAGGTGGAGGGCTGACAGAGGAGATTCCTCTGACCAATACTGAGCAGCAGGTGTAGCGCACTTTCTGTGAGGAGCAGATAATACCGGGTATGACAGCATACCCGGTTGTGGAACAAGGTATGTGCACAAACTGAAACATGTTCTGTTAATGACATATATAAACGCATCTCCTTTTGACAATGTTTGTCTGAACAACAGTTGTGATTTTAACAAAATATCCATTTATATGTAAAGATTTTCTTTCAGAAGTTCAGTCATCGCCTCCGACCGGCCATGAGAAAAGATTCTGAATCAGACTGATGCTTCTCTGCAATCCTGCTATATTTGATCATTGCATCTCATTCAGCTGCAGCTGTTTGTGCGCATATCTGAGCCAGTTAACGCCTGCCTTCAGAAGCGCTAAATATAGGCGCAAAATCAGCCAGCGCAATCAGTTTTCCGTTTAGTAAATCATGTTGCGCCGCGAAGTTGATTTATTTGCATCTACTCCTCCCAGTATTTTCCCCCTTTTGGCAGAAACGCCCAGATCGCATATTCATTCAAGGCAAAAGCACAAAATGCATTGCTGCGCTATTGTAACCGTTTTGCGGAGCATTCCTCTTTGCGACAGATTTGATAAATCAGCTGCAGCATGTTTTTGCGCCCGTTATCAACTTTGCGCCTGTTTTAAGAGGCGCAATCCTTTGATAAATCAGGGCCTCAGTCTCTATGCCCATTGAAGCACTCAGCACACCCTGTTACTCACAGGTTTAACCTTCCTCTCTATTGGTGCTGGGTGAAAGTTCCTCTGTGATAAAGGAGGTGATTGCTCTGCAAAGCGTGTCACCGGATTACACGCTGCAACGTCACACAAAATACTTGGCAAAAAGACATTTAAGTTGATTTTATAAGTATATGACTAATTCTCCAAAACTTGTATCATGTACAGTCAACTACCCAGAATTCATGAAATGTGTCTCAAACTATACTTTTTTTCATTTTTTTTATTTATTAAGTACCAGTCACACTTAAGCCATTTATTTTTGTATTCCTCTATCTTGAAAATGCTGGTCTTGTGTGACATTATGAGCTTGGGATGTGACAGAGTTGCAAATATGATGCTGTATGCCGTAGACCAAGGGTAAAAACCTCAAGCTGTCATCTTTGGAAGTATTACAGGGATTTTAAATGTTTCTGACAGGTGAGAGAGGTGATATGAGACCAGTCTCTCATACAGAGCATGGCACATAGTGTTTAACTATAGTGGGAACAAAACAGCAGATGGGGTCAGATATAGATATATCATTCCACTAATTCATTACTGTGATCTGTCATGGATATTAAACATTAGTGGTTCTTTTATAACAATTACATTTACAGGTTGATTATATTCCAACTAAACAAGCATTGCAAATATGAAAGGATTAAAGCTTATTCTCTCATCAGCGAACTGTTTTTTTTTTTGTTTTTTTTTTTGTTATTTTAAAGTCTCTTTTAAAGGCTCTCCTGCTGAAAATATGTAATCAGAGACAAATCTTTAAGCAGAAAGGTCTGCCCAACACTAGAGCTTGCAAGTGCCTCAGTCCCTACTCCTGTCAACTAAACAAGTACATTCCTAAATGGCAGGTCTTAAATAAATACATTCCCTTTTGCTGTTTACAACGACAGGTTGGAAATATATCTCTACACATACTTTTGAGAGGCTCGTTCCGCCGTTCTTACTGCAACTTAGTTCTATACCATTTGTAGGTTTTTGTTTCAGTCCATTGTATTGGTAAGACAGTTATGTTACCAGATAATACACACAGACAAGGACCACATGTGTTATTTTATTAATGCCACATTGTTAGGTTATCACAAAGCCAGAATTTTAAACTTGAAACCATACCCAGTAAAATTATACTTGATACAATTTTTAAAGCAAAGGAAGGAAAAATGAAAAACCATAAAATGTTTTTGATAAACTTTTTATGCCTTCCAGACTAACTTTTTTCATTTTCTCCGATAGAAAAAAGGAGCACCAGTACACGGTAAAATGTAGTTCAAAGGGTTTTTGCAAAGCAAGAGAGACAAAAGGCAGCAAATCGAATGGATCCAGGTAGTTGATCACCCACACAGGCTTTATCAAGACGCACATGCATGCAGTAACACACAGCTGCGCAAATTCTTGCTCCCTCCTTGTGTTTAGATATATATAAAATATATATAAATATATCAAAAGATATGTGACTATTAAAGAAAGGGAAAACATTTAATGAAATAAACTTTGGTGCATATTTTCAGGTCACACTGGTACACCAATATGTAAAATGTTGCCCCGCTGTCTCCAAAAAGATTTTGTGGTTGCAGTCTGAGTCTCTTGGAACGGTGAAAACAATGTTGAGCTGTTGACAGAAGCCAGCTCTGTGTTGTGTGTTCGCGTGTTCAGCTGCTAGTGTGGATGTGGGTTATATGCTTGTCTATAGCAGTGCTGTATGAAGTTGTCTGATAACTGGATGAGGCCAAAAAAGCACTATTGGTATCAAGTCTGTTCTGAATGACTAGATAATGAGGTACAATTTTTTTTAGTTTTGATTATTATCTGAGTATTGATTTGTTTAGACAACCCTATCCTATGATTTAAAAAGAAATTATCCTTTTTGTCGGGCAATGTTGTGAGATTGTTTTTCTTGCATGATAAGGCACTCTTAAGAGGTGAGTATGCATACGTGACCCAAGATGAATTCTCACTTAAGGTAAAAGGTCAGCATTTTATGTTTTTGCTCCATATTCTATACCATCTGCATTATTATATGAAAATATTACTGTTTTTTATATTACTTAGAATAAGAAACTGTCTAATGGGCCTGTTGGTTGATCTTAAAACAATGTCACGGGTCTAACTCACATAGGTGAAGTGAAAAAGGCATTTAACCATGAGATGTTCAAGCAGAATTTTAACACCAGTTTATATTGTTTATGAATACACATGTAAGATTTCAGTAGGTCCTTTTTCTGTCCTTTTATTTTCCCTCCTCATTGTTACCATGTCAACCACAATGTTGCCAACAAGTTCAAGCATTTAAACAGTGTTTTGATTCCATGTCAAATCATCCAGAGTTTCTTCAGCTGTCAGTAATGGTTAAAAGCTCTGTTGAGGCGCAGCAGGGGTGGAAAAAGAAGTCATCACTGTATGCCATGTACTCTATGATGTCACGAGGACAGTGTCCAGAAATTGTTAAGAACTTGGTTTACTTTAATTGTGTTTGGTTTGGTTTGTTTTAGTTTAGTTTAGTTATTTTCTGGCTTGCTGTTGGGCTAATAAATAATGACTTTGAGTTTTATTGAGAAGAAATTGTGTTCTACCTGGATGAAAAATATCAGTATACTCTGAATGAACTTCAGATAAATCGGATCTGTGCACATGCTGTGCTTTTGCAGTTTTACCTTCTATAGTGGTTTTGTATATATTGTAGATTCTAGAGGACATATTTGTTTAGGCATTTCATCACCTCAAGGTGAGCTGCTACTAATGCTATTGAGGAGCAGAGGGCTTGAATTGGTTTCTATCAGGTGAACTGTCTCATTGTGGAAGTGCACCACATTACACTGAGGGTGTGGGATGTAATTGGTGGCAGCCTTTTCATGTTGTCTATGGAAGATGTATGACTTCATTATTGTCCAAATGGCTCATTTTCAATGTAACTGGAGTACTGGGGACTTTGCTGCTCCACTGGGCCACGGTGCAAAAAGCACTGGTGCAGAGCCAGGTGGGACTGCCAGAATGTCCACAACATAGCCAAATATGGCCACCAAATTGTTATAGACAACAGCACCAGTTGATAAAAAGCTCTTGATTCATTATCTTTGGTTCAGATATTTTTTTAAATCGAATTTATTTTTCAATTTTCCCCCCTTTTTCCCCCTTGTACAATTATGGGGTTATAATGATGACAGCTCCAATTAGTATTGAAAATAAAATTTGGCTTTGAAAATGACAAATTTCACATAA
>JAOXYM010000003.1:13616096-13640879 GCA_028567055.1 Leptatherina wallacei | reverse complement strand
TATATACACTGTATATTTACATGTATATGTATAGATATATATATATATATATGAATAAATATATGAATATATATATATCAATATATATATATGTATATATATATACACATATATATATATATATATGTATGTATGTATCACAGTGAAGTATTAAGTAAAAATTTGGATGTGAGACTTTTTCTTTAAAAAAATCTGTTTATGCTCACTGCTGTCTGTAAAAGAAAAAAAAAACCATAGCATTATGGCTTGTGCACAGGAAAGCTCAGGCAGTTTTTAAAGCACTGATCATTTTTTGCTTGATGATTTTTCTTTTTTTTTTACCAGCAACACATATTTGAGCATGTGGAGCAGGTGTGAGAGACAGCGGCAGTCTCCTCCAATTTATGGCCTCCCCACTATGGCAGTGAAACCTGCTGTTCTGATCAGGATTACCAAGAAGAAATTTGCCATGTTGCTGGATCTGCTCCACTTCCTGTCTGCTCTGCTGCTCACCTTGAAAACAAAATCAAAGAGAAAACTTGCACTAAAACAGTTTGAGCGAATAACAAGTGAGGGGACAAACTCTCCAGCAAAAAGTGACATACAAACTTTTGAACCAGATTTTCACCACTGTTAGTGGACTAGCAAAGGAGTATACTAGGTTTTTTTGTACCTTATAGTGGCATGTATAGTTTTGGGATGTATGATAAATACATTAAACTATGTGCACAGTTAGAAGACATTTAATTTCATAAAGTTCTTATAATAAAATCTGAACTTTACTGAATGTAACATTAAGCTGCCTGAAAGTAGCCTATCCTTTTGATTAATTCTCAACGGTTTAATACTCTCCTTGGCTTTTTAGTGTCAGCTCCCTCCTCCAAGACTACATCAAAAACATCGTGAAGAAGCTGACATACAAGCTCCTGTCAGCACACTGCTCAGGCTGGCTCCAGAGCCTTTATTTGCATTCTGCCTCAGACCTCTGAGACGCAAAGCATCAGCTCTTTTAAGAATTTGATCTTGTGGTGAGAGCTGTTTGTGCATATAAAGTTGTTTGCTAAAAGGATTTGACAGCCCATTGTGTTCAAAACAGCAGGGAATTTTTTCTAGCACCTATCAGTGACAGTTTGACAACAGTTGCTGACAGTGTCAAAGCCTTTGAATATGGTTCGTGTGTTTTTGGGAGAATTTTGGTTGGTAGTTTATAACGGTCACTCCAGTCAGTACTAATCTGTTTGGCGGTGGTACTTGGAGCCAACTTTAAGCTCAAAGAGTAAAGAGATGGAATATCAGACTTTATTGTCCGAAAAATTCCTATAATTTACATTAGACCTGCACTTTAACTATTTATGGTTATACCTTCCAGCTAACCTGACCAGAAATACTTGGAGGGATCTTTCCAATTAAAATATATGCAAACATAGCACTCAGATTAGGTGGCAACGTGTATTTGTTACAAAGGTTTTATGAATAATGTATTCTGGTTAATTACTGTGTTACACGAAGAGGAGCAGCTTGACGTGAGGAGAGGCTTCCACTCGGCTAATGAGCAGCAAAGCGTTTGAAAGAGAAATAGGTTAAAGGAATTTGCCGGTGCTCTGGGTTTTCCTCGCCTGCTTTCCTGGTTTCCTCTCTTAGCCTTTCTGTCTGTCTGCACTTGTCCTCGTGCTCTTGTGCTCCATTCTCCGCAATCTTGTGTTTGCCTGGAGTCGTGGTGGGTGGTGGGGAGAGTGCAGGTGTGCACAGTTGGAGGCACAGCTGCACTACTACTCCAGACACTCCCCATGTATGGGGTAAAGCCGTCACCAAACCAGGGAGGGTAACAGCTGTAGACAGAGAGCCAGACCCAGCTTAGTCTTGCCAAGCCTTGCACAGGTCGGTTCAGCTGAGACCAAACCATTATATTAGCGTTCTGAAGGTTAAACTAACACTGTAAAAATCACGTTTCTTTGTTAACCATATACTGGTGGGGTTTCATGTAGATATTTTATGTCCAAATGAAATCAATAAACAGGTGTTAAACTAAACAAACTGCTAAAATCTTAGTTCTTATAAGTGCGTGGATGTGATCTTAAAGAATTATTTCAGTAGAAAATACACCTGATTTTGCATCTTAATTAAGGCTGGCTGTGGTATGGAGATATTTAACCAAAGCAAAAATGAAACAAATCTAACAATTTCAAAAAACCTTGACATATGGCAAGAAATTTGCTAGTGAAAGGCTGCCTCAGGTGAAAATTAAGCTTTTGACCTTGTTAACATGTCCATATGGTGTTTTTTATATGCTAGAATGCATATTGTGAGTAAAATAAGCCCTCAACACCGCAGCTGGACATTTGTTCTTCAGAACAGCAATGTACCAATGATGGTCTGAAAAAGACTGATTCAAACAGGCAAAGCTTTATACATCACTCACTCAAGGAGCTAATCTCTTCAGCTAACTATGTCAGACTTGTCAGAGATGGTTTATGAAGTATTATCAACACATTTTTAGCTTTTTAATGTTGTAGTCAACTGTAATGTAGTAGGACTAATGACAACGTTGAGCTGCCCATGTTAAACGAGACGAATGTGTAAAGTTACATCTAGGCTATTTTTATCTTTTAGGGATTATTTTCTTTTTATAACAGAAAAAAAAAAATCTAAATGTCTTAGCTTGATTACCTTGGAGGAGCTTTCTGGGATTCAAACAATCCCAAAAAAGGAAATCTGTAGTGCTGAACCAATTCACGCAATATGATAACACAATGTCTCTGTTTCCCAGCAAAACGATGGCCAGTTCACCGTGATCCAGCTCGTTGGTATGCTACGTGGCATCGCTTCAGGCATGAAGTACCTTGCAGACATGAATTATGTGCACCGTGACCTTGCTGCCCGAAACATCCTGGTCAACAGTAACCTTGTGTGCAAAGTGTCAGACTTCGGCCTCTCTCGCTTCCTGGAAGATGATACATCAGATCCCACTTACACCAGTGCTCTGGTATGAAATATTTTAATCTTACCTTCAAACACACTTTTACTAAAGCTGAAGCAGTTAGTCTTCTTCGATAAGTATGAGTCTGTCAGTGAGCACTTGCCTGACACTTGCCTGAATCCCATTCATTTGGAGAAAGTTTAGTGAGTTAATTTAAGGGTTAAATTGAGGACTGGTAGCAGTTTCACTCTCACTCTGTTCCCTCTATCAAGACAAACATCATCCCTCACCTGTTCTCTGCCTCCTTCTTCGGCAGTATTTTATGTACCACACTTTCCTCCCAGGGGTTTTGTTATATCCACCTCCCAGTTTGGATTACCATCAGTATTGTTGCCGTGAACAGTGTCTCTCTCCAGAGCCAGGACACTGTGACGGTCAGATTTCGGTCTCGCCTCCCATGCTTAGGTTGTGGCCTTTGTGTTCACAGGGAGGGAAGATCCCTATCCGATGGACTGCGCCCGAAGCTATCCAGTACAGGAAGTTCACCTCTGCTAGTGATGTGTGGAGCTATGGGATCGTCATGTGGGAGGTCATGTCCTATGGAGAAAGGCCTTACTGGGACATGACCAATCAAGATGTATGTATTTAACATGCTTATTGTCATTCTTTTATGTGCTGTTAACTTTCAAGTCTGAATGCCCCTTCAAACCTTTTTACACAAGGCTTCACTGCATAAATACACTTTTGGCTTTCTGAGTTTCATTACAGCCTCAAATTCCTCAGAGATGCGTTTTGTCATTGGTATCCGCTTTCCCTTAGCTAAACACATGGGTTTTATATGAAAATTCCCCCACACTCACCACAGAGACATAATCAGATCATTTGAAATGCACAGCAGTGCTCAATGGACAATTTCTGCTCTTGACTGGAGACTCCATTTTCTATCTCCCTCTGGGTAGTGAAGGAGAGAGCAAATTATGGGAAGAGAGATAATGAAAATAGTTTCAAATTGAAAGTGAGAACACTAATGTGCTGAGAGGGACTGAGGACCTCAACGGTTATCATATTAGCAGCTCCAGATAGTGTTTTTGCTCCATCGGGGTCTCCGTTTGGAGGTCTTGTGAATGAGATTAATCTGGGTCTGAATGGGGCTTCTTTAATGACCCTGATAATGAGCAGGAGGTTGCGCCTTCGCCTCACAAGTGTCCTCCGGGTTGTTCCTCTCTGTTAACTGTGCACCACCTCTGTGTGCTAGTGTCAGACACATCTGTAAAGTGACATTATGGAGAGAAAGCATTAAATACACCATACTGGCCAGAGATAAAGTCACTTCGGGCAGAGTGCAAGTTGATGGAATAAGGTTTATGTTCTCATTCACCTTACTGATGCTTTACAGCTTCTCACAAGGATAACTAATGTGATGAGTTCTGTACAAATACACATATTTAGTCATTATTATGTACTAAGGCATAATAAACAGATTTGACAATGCAAAAATGCACATTCACTGATAATGGCTACAGCAGTTTTAAATAGGTGAATAGATTATCTGATACTCATGTTTAGTGTTAGGTAGAGCAGACATTACCGTGTCCAATAATTACTTTATTTTAGACATGGTTGTAGGATAGCTTTTAGGATAATACACAGTTGCCATTTAAAAAGTAATAACTCAAAGTAAACAGTGTTTCACATTGTCTCTTCCCTTTAACTGCAACATCCATGTAGCAACAGTTCATGATGGATCCCAGATCCAGTCCCCATAATAATCTGCAATTTGGGATTCACTTGAACATGCAATCTTTTTTTTTTTTTTTTTAGGTTTGAGTTGTTTTAGAGGGCAAACAATTCACCCTTCTTTAGACCCATTTTGAGTAGCATTAGTTTAGCTTCACCACTATAAATCCTTTCTGATTCAGAAAATCGAGAACGCTATGACCGCTGTCCACTGCATGTAAGACACTAACTCATAAGTACTTCACACAACTGCACTTCAAATAATATTTGAGGTAGGACTTGTAATTACTTCAACACAGTATTTTACACTTTGACATTTGAGTGAAAGAAAAGATATCAGAACTTCCTCCAAAACTGGATTTTACATTCTCTCCTCTCCATCAATTGATCTCCTCTTTGTAGAGCCTCATAGCAACCCTTAGACATCTGTGTTTTCCCCCACAGGTCATCAATGCCATAGAGCAGGACTATCGACTGCCCCCACCCATGGACTGTCCCAGTGCGCTGCACCAGCTTATGTTGGACTGCTGGCAGAAGGACCGCAACAACCGGCCCAAGTTCAGCCAGATTGTTAACAACCTCGACAAGATGATCCGTAACCCTAACACGTTGAAGGCCATGACTCCTTTATCTTCAGGGTGAGTGATGCATTTGTATGCTGTGATTTACTGCTGCTTCCCATGTTGCTCTGTGGTTATATCTTTTCTGTCCTGCATTCTTCACTGTTCGTGTGGTATTTGCATATGTGTTTTATCTTCGTTCCCTAGGCATCCCACAAGACAGGCCTTTTGTTTTAGCATCATTTCACACTGATATGAATAGCGTCTCAAACCATACGGTGCATCTGAAATTCCATCAATATGAAAGCTTTCATTCCTAACAGGAAATTCATGCTCTTACTACACTGTCATCCATGGCACATTTCACATTTGCCAAACACAGTGTCTGTTGTTTCTCCTGGCGCCGAGTGGTTATGTAAATTAAAGCCTTTTGGTTTGATAGATCCGATCCTTCCCACGAATGCTTTAGGCGAATCCCGGGTTTAAAGAGTTGTGCAGTTTTCAAAACAAAACATTTTCAAGCATTTGTGCTTTGGGTGTTAGTTTCCCTCTAAGAGCCAGGCTTTGCTGATTTCCCCCATTCCCGTCTCTGCTTTAATTTGTGGTGGAGGGCAGGACCATGGGCCAGATTTTCCACAGACACAGAGTGGATACATTGGCTCCCTGAAGCCTGTCACTTCATTTGGAAAATACCCTTTATGAGGAATCAGTTTGGAAAATGTTGGTTCATGGATTATCCCTGTGGGATTCTCTAACTTCCATCTAGTATTTAGAAAATGTAACCTTATTATTCATGTTTGAATCATACGCAGGTGGTCTGGACTATGACTTTAGACCCGCTGTTTCGTATTATCATTATTCTTAATGGCTCCTACTTGTGTCCCCCCCCCCCTTCCACCTCCTCAGTGTTCATCTCCCGCTCTTGGACCGCAGCATCCCCGACTTCTCCACCTTCAGCACTGTGGATGAGTGGCTGGATGCCATCAAGATGGGCCAGTACAAAGACAACTTTGCCAATTCTGACTTTTCTACATTTGATGTGGTGTCTCAGATGACCATGGAGTAAGTGCTGGTGATTCCTTGTACTTGCTGTGATAAGTCTAAGTTGGTTTTCTGAGTCTGAGTATAAAACCAGAGCAGGAGCCAAACTCTGCCTGTGGTCTGCTATAAATGATGCAAGCTCTGGATGTAATTATCAGATCGTAATATTCTAGTTGCAAGCCTGAACAGTGGGCACAATAGCTAGAAGCGTAGCCGTGCCCTTTATTCTCTGCCATGTGTTCAGCAGGCCTCTCTTTAACCTCAGTTCAAAGATTGAGCGGAAACACAAGTATATGGGATTGCCAAGCGGAAAAACTTTGAGAAAAATGGTCTCGCTTGTTGAGAAACGGATAAAAATCACTTCCTTTCAGTGGATAACGACGTTACAAGCCAGAAATCAGCCCACAGAGATGTTTAGCTTCAGTTCTCTGAACAAAGCAGATGTATAATCCAACAAATGTGATTACTTCTGAGATTCGGCAGGAGGGGAGAGGAAATTCATTGTTTCATGGATAAGTAACAGCTCAACAGTGAGTAAATACTATTTGCTGATGCCACTCGCCCTGACACAGCGTTGAACTGTTTATTTTGGCGTCAACATGGAACCTCTGCGATGAATGTTGTGTCTATTGCAGATTTTAGTGAAAGAGATGTTGCAAGCCTGTCATTCTAAGTATTTGTTTAAGTTGCATAGGATGGGTGGGGTTAACCACATCAGCCAAGACGTTTCAGTCACAGAAAAACTGATTTTCTAAGTTGTTTTTTTTGTGTGTGATTATAAAAGCACTCCGGCCTCAAAAATGCATGAACACACAACTCTTTGTAGTCTGAAAAAATTGAATGTGTTGTGTGACTGTGCTCTTACTTTTTAAATGTCTCCTGTCTGTCACACAGTCATGCCTCAAGTTGTCATATCACCATGTGACAGCATTGTTCTGCTACCTGCTGTTCCAGATTGATACTCTTGAGGCTGACTTTTATACAAACACACACATTGAGGTGTGAATCAAATGTATAGATGAGTTATGAAAGCCTTTTATAGTCTGTAGTAATATTAGCTTGACATCTGTTTCTGTGCTTCACAGTGACATCCTGAGGGTTGGCGTGACATTAGCGGGCCATCAAAAGAAGATCCTCAACAGCGTCCAGATGATGCGGGCACAGATGAACCAGATCCAGTCTGTGGAGGTTTGACCCTCCTGAGTGGAGTAGAGAGGAAATAAAGATGGTTTGGGATGCAGGGCTCTGGGCACGGAGGAAGGAGTGGATTTTTCCTTTTTCTCTCTCTTTTGTTTTTTTTTTTGCGTGGCAGTGCGTCTGGTCTTCCCACCAGACTACCATCAAGCCCCTATTCCCCTCTCCAACTCCCTCTCTTCTCCCTTTACCCTGACTCTCCCTCCAAGCTTGGGATCAGCTGTGGCTGTGACAACAGAAGTCCACACGATGAAAATCCAGGCGGCCCACAGCCAAACCCACCTTTACAGCCAGAAACGTGGGAGGTTAGAAGTGACCAGTTTCATTTGAACATTTGTTTTTGTTTTTTTTTTTGGTTTGTTTGTTCTGATAATTTTGTAAAGAATTTTTTAAACAAAAAAAGAAAAACTGGTAAGGAAAGCAGTTTATCTAAATTTATAGATGATATAAGGTTGTACACTAGATGAACTGAGTAGGAAAGCTACCCTTTAAAAGGGCAAAAAAAAAGAAAAAAAGGAAAAGAAGGAAGAGATGGGGAGAACATCCTCAACAAGGTGTGGATATTGTCTTTGCTTTTGGTTTTGGACATCATGCGGAAACACAGAGCTCTCTGTGGCCTCCTGCAAGGCAAACCGTAGAGGAAACCAGGGGGAACCCGACACGCACGTCCAGCTGGTTCCACCAGTAACACAATGAAACAAAAAATCCATGAAATGGACAACATGTGGCAAAGACTAATGTCAAAACCACATTCAATCAGACTGACAATTCATGCAGTGAAATCAACCCTAAAGAAAAGGAAAAAAACAACAACTTTTTTTTCTCACTGCAAGGAATTTTCTATATTTTTGGACATTTTGTGATAAAGAGTCCCTCTCACTATGCTTCCCCTCACAAAAGACTAGTTTTTTTTTCTTTCTTTCATCATGAAATATTCACAGCCTGCCAAATAAAACTCTTCCCTTTCACACTGTAGTCTTGATCCTGTACTGTACATATCAGATGCACTTGACCTGCCATTACATGATGACTCTGAGAAAGTTTTTCAAGTTGTTCAGTTCAGGAGCAGAAGAACTGAATACAAGGAGGATTTAAGTTGTCGTCACCATTAGCTGCTTTGTGAAAAGAAGAAAAAAAAGAAAAAAATAGCTTATGTAAAAATACAGCAAATTTACTTCCAACAGAGATTCTCACTGAAAAACAATCTACTCTTTACATCAGACTCACCATACATACAGTAAGTCTTGTTATAGCATCATCCATCATGTTGTTGATCTCCAGTGTGCTTTGTGCATACACACACGTGTTGCACACTCACACACTTCACATGCACAAAGAAGCAGTTGCTCCCGAAGTGTCGGAACTTGTGTTTGATAGCATGCTGAGTGAGTGGTTAATTTCACAGTGCTTTGATTTGCTGCAATTAGAACTCTGTTTGGTGGCTTGGATGTGACATACTTGCATTATATTAAGTATTCTTCCAGTTTTCCTTTTGAAAAGATATTTTATGGTTAAAAGTGTTTTGATACCACACAGAGTTGTTTTACCATTACACACAGACTCATGAGTAGAATTTACAGTCAGATATTTGTTAAATAAAAAAAATGAAATAGTGTGTTATATAATTGCAATTTCTGTATGGGTGTTATTGAATTGTTCTTATTCCTTAATATTCTTTTTCTGCACTGAGTCTACTGTCTGACTCCAGCAAACACTCCAGATCTTCCATCATTGCTTTGAATTTATTTTTGAAAGATAAATCACACTGGTGCACAAAACCATGTAGACAAACAGCATTACTTTGTAACAGTACTTTGTTTCATTTTGTAGACAGTTTTGTGCTTGCGTTTCTGGTTTGGTTTCTTGTGAGCAAAACACTGTCTCATGGGTACAGAAACTGTCAATCAATGTTTGTCTTCTTGCAAATAGCCTGTTGTAAGGGTTGTGGGGGCATATATTGAGTTTATGTCAATATGGAGATTCCCCGGAGATGGTGAATCAGGCAGCCAATAAGGGATATCAGCAGAGCCCCCACTGGGCTCCGTTCTGAGACCTGACAGCCAGACATGGATGTCCAGCTGTGAGCCATCGTTCAGATGTGTCTGGTCACAGCGGGACGGCTGCACCCCGATCACAGCCACTCTGTCCAGGCACCGATTCCGTCTCTGTCCTCCTGATCACACACATCCCCGTCGGCCACCTGTCTGCCGCTTCCTCTGATCTCCTCGTAGTCGGCTTTCGCCAGTTGTCCGTTTTCGTCTCGGCGTGTTTAAAAGCACCAACAGCAGCAGACGTATGGACGCTCAACAGCGGGGCGGTCGTGTCATGTCGTGTCCTGATGCCGCATACCGCTGAGATTCCTCCAGACTGGACAACGCTTCCATGTTTACTTGTACCAAATCCTCAGATGCTGACCTGACTTTTCAAGGTTGCAACTCCAGACAGCTTTAGCACCAAAGCCAAGGTAAAAGAAAGTGAGAAACCTCAGTTACTGCTCTACTATAATCCTACCTTTCATTATCCCCAGCTGTCCATGGAATTTAAGGCCAAGAGTGGAGGGATTGATTTTTCATTCTTTTTCTGCTCCACAATCCTCTGCTTGGTTATTTTCATCTGCAGTATGACACGAGCAAATATTTCCCTGGAAGCTTTTCATAACATACTGTAAGAAACTGGAGGAGGAGAATCATGAGCTGTTAATTCATAGGCGAGGAGCAAGTGAGGGGCGATGCTGTGACCTAAATGCCACCAATGTTTTTTTGTTTTTACTGACCTTTAGTTTATCTTCTTTTTCCATTTCTCAGTGCTAAACAGCTCATCTGTTTTATTTAGTGAGGCAGGATGTTTTGTCATGGTACGGCAAATACTTTGTCGTCAGGAAAAGCACTTAATGCGCAAGAAATTACTCTCAAGTATGCAAAAGGCTGGTGAGATTCCTTTGGGTTTTTGTTTCTGCTCCAGCCCCATTATAGCTCATTCAGATGCTCATCTATGAATGCCACTAAGACTTTGAGTTATTAATCAAGCAATTATCCTTGACATTTGCTTTGAGGAACTGCTTTAAAAAGCAATGTGGTTAGACATTGCAAGAGCAAAGTAGTCCTAAAATGGATTTTTTGTTGTGTACTGTCTGTATTTTCTTGTTTGAAAGGGTACTTTTTTGTTCTTGCCGTCTGTTTTTTATTTAATCTACAGGAAAAAAAAACTTAACTTGTGGAGCATTTGGAAACATTGTATGGAGTATTTACCTTTATCTTCTGATTCTTACTGCACAACAGAAAAAATGTTTTTGTTGCAGTTCAGGCTGAGTAATGATGAATGGGCTCTCATCTTTAACTTAAGGTATTCAACATTGAGTATTGAAAAATGTATGTGTGAATGAGTCACCACTTCATCCGTTACACTTTTCTTTGGTAGACATTTTTTTTTCTAGTAATTTTTACTCACTGTAATTATTCTTTTATTCCCTCTGAAAAGTGCAGTTGGACATATCAGATTATTTGATCTTTGGGAAAGTTGATGATTTGTATATTAAGAAAGTTATTTGCTCACTTTGTTTAATTCAGTATCCCCTTCAAAGCAGCTGTTTGCCGACTTTACACAGACACTGTATTATTTAACTTACAAGAATTTATTTTGTAAAATCTACCAAAAAAGAAAAAAACAAACAATAGAAAAAAAAGGCTCTGTATTTGCAGTCTCCACCTTCCCTTATTAAAAAGGATTTTACAGTTTTTCTCTGATGCAGTGCAGTTGTGACACTCGTTCAGCTTTTAAACATTTGCCAGCTGCATTTTTCCAGCAGAACAACATGTTACTTTCCCATTTTTTTACATCTGTGTTGCAGAGTAAAAACCACTCAGTCCCCCCCGCCACCGTGTGCCAATTTTTTGAAGGATGGAGGAAAACCGTTATGTCTCAGAGTTACAGTTACATGATAGTGTGCATAAGCACGAGATTTGCCAGGCTGTACCCGCTGGGCTGCATCTGAACACCACTTAACTACATCAGGGTCAGAGCAAGAAGTCTGCCTCCTATTGTGGCAAAAATAAAATGGCTCCTGTTGAACGGCTTGCAGCTTGAAGCACAGGAGCTCCCTCTGCTGATGGGATGTTCAAATGTAGCTTTTTGGAGTGAGGTTTTTGGTTAGGAATGCTGTCTGTGAGTCTGTAAATGCTGCAGCGGGCAGGTCTCCAGTGTTTTGGACTCTTCAGCACGCTGCTGATGGACAAACACCGGCTGCTGCTCAGAGCAAGCCTGGGTATTTCCCTCTGTTGGAAAAAACATTCATAATACGACAGCATCCTGGCACTTGTGTTCTCCTGTATAACCCTATGTTCCCTTCTGTTGCCCCCCACCCTGTGTCTGTACCCGTTCCCACACACCCACCCACCCCCTCCACCACTACCACTCTGGCTCTTGGTTATAACAGGCAGGGGATGTCTATGTTCCCCTGGTCTGTTAAAGCCCACATAATAGACCAGTGCCGGTTCAGACCACTGTGACTGATGTGGGACATCCTGTATTTCTGTATAAATGTATATTGACTGTAACCCTGTGAATGATGTAACAATTTCATTATTTGTAATATTGTCATTGGTTTATTTTCTAAAATGGAAAGCCCAACTTGACTCTCCTCAATAAAAAATAAGATCTGTTATAAAAACAAAGAAGTGATGAATACTTCATTTATGCATTCAATTTGTAATAAAAAAAAAAATCTTTACAGCGTGATTTGCGATGAAAATAATCATGTAAGATATCAAAATAAATAGAAAAAATATAATTTTTAATGCAAAACAAATCTTTTGTCCTAATGAGAGGAATGTAGAAGAACCAAAACATTTATTTTATAGCTGATATTTATGAAAGGCAGCTACAATACTTTTCTCATTGTGGAAAAAAAACTAAAACTTGATTATAAAGTTTTAAATAAATTCTTCTGAGTAGAATTTTTCATTTGCAATACAGCAAACGAGAACTGAAAGCTGAGGCCGACTGCTCTCCGACCTGGTAAACAAGGCTTAAGAATCACTACGGCACAGAAAGAGGCATCTAACTGCTGAAGATGAATGCCGACATGAAGTTAAAGCGGCAATTAAAAAGAAACTCACTCGAACTGATATCTTCTTTCCCCAAGAATTATATCTGAATTAAAAATATAAATTTTGATGCACTTATATCCTCAATGTTTAATTACCCCGGATGATTTATGAAAGAGTGAGCCTCATAGTCAAAAATAAATCTGATGTATTTCTTCTAAGCCAAAAATGTTCTTAATTTTTGATTCTGTAAAATGTATGTGCCATATGGATAAACAAACTTTTTTCTATTCAAATTAATTCATTAAATATTTTCTTCTATGAACTTTGAATAAGAAATTAGTTTTTTTACAAACTTGTTCAAATGTTGGTTATAATATTAATCATAATACTTTATTTTGATAGATTCTTTAATTTCTCATACAAATTTCACATTATTAATCTTATTGACCAAAACAAACAACAGTAATAAGAAATTTCATTTCATGGCAGTGAAAATAAGAAAAATACACTGTTTTAAAAAAAATACAGTAAAAGAAAAAGAGGAAGATAGAATAGATCATAGATTAAAAAAAGACAAAAACATTATTTGATTAAAAATAAAGAATATAAAGAAAATTATTATTTGAAAACAACAAAATAATAAAACATTAAACTAAAAAAATTGAATAAGTATTGGATGAAAAAGCAACAGATTTAAGACAAAATTAGACAATTCAAAGAAAAGAATCAGAAAATGAAATGAAGATGTTTACATGGATATATGACATTTTTATTCTCAAAAAGAATGATAAAAAAAACTAAAATGAAAAATCCGAATCTATTCTAACAAATTTTTGCAGAATGTGCAAAAATAAAGAAGTGAATAAAAAAAAGAAAAGAACATTTATGTTATGATATTCTATGATAATCATTGGCAGGCTCTTCCACAATTCATAAAACTGAAACTCCAGTTTTCATTATAACCAGAAAGGATCAGGGACTTGTGAGGAGACGTAAGGCAGCAGGGAGTCCGGACATGAGCTGACGATCGGTGCGAAGATGTGGAGGGACGTTAGAATTAAGCCGTCTAGCAACAGAATTCTGAATTTCTTGCAGCATCCCAACAGATGTTTGAACTTAAAACATATGAAATATTTAGTGTCTTGCTGAATGGAGAACACCTGGATCTACCAAATTTTATTAGGTCTGAAATAATACCCAGATATCCCTGTTTGATTCAGAGGCTTAAGCTGAAAAGAAATTCAGAGGGAGAGATGGAAGAGCACATTTGTTGCTAGTTATCATTTTCAAGAACAAGCCAAAACACAGTGTGGCCCATATGCATATTTTAAGAGGGGATTGTTTTTGAATATGTAAGTGTAGGTATAAATGGCTAAAATTAATTATTTAAACACTTTTGACACTTTATGTTCTTATCAGTAAGGCTGCCTCTTCTGTAAGCTAGTTCAATTAAATAATTTCAAATATTCATCCTATTATCAAGTCTGTGTGATTAAAAGTATGACTGACTTTAACGTTACAACTATGGCATGCAGGGTAATTCCTTTAGCTCACAAGCAGGCTTGTAAAAATGTCACATAGAAACTATCCAAACTTCTGTCCTGCAGTTAAAACTGGAATCTATCTGAGCTCTATCAGGAATAAAAACATGGCTGCAAAGTTAGTTTTACACAAATGTCACATTACATACAAATCACAAAGGACCAATCAAAAGGCAGCTTCAATCCAGAGATAAATTTTGAGGTCAAAGTAAACGTTGGAGTTACCGTCACTTCTCTCAGTGTATCCCCTGAGCCAGCCTACTACACATTGTTCTGTGGTTTTATGTCAGAAGCGATTTGGCCAAGAGAGCTGCCACCTCTCTGTGGCTCAGTGTAGGTCAGACTCCCTTTACCCTGCTTGGAGATTTTGAAACCTCATTAGCGACCAACGCGTGAAAGGCCAGAGACCTCGGCCTGACCCGGCGGAGAATGGCGCGTGTTAAGAGGTTTACTCTATAAGCGGGAGACGAGGGGGTTCAGGAGTTCAGTGAAGGGGGGACCCCAATGCTACACCAAACCCTTTCTCCTGCTACCTCTCGACCACCCGTAAATTCACCCCCCCTTCCTACACCTGGATGACTCCAGGCCCAGAATTTCAGACAATTGTTCAAACTTAGAGTCTTTTAATCTAAGCTCAGAGGATAATAATGTATATCTAGGTTAGGAAAAAAGGGTGAGAGGGAGATTTCATAGTGTTATGCGACGGGCAGTGGTGTGTATGTGCAGCTATCAGACAGGACACAAGTCATTTCTCAATCTAGGACTATGAAATGTGTGTTTGAGTTGTAGGCAGAAAATTGAACATGCTTTTGTGAAGTTAATTATGATTGAGGGGGTTATGGAGGATTTGTGGAGGTGCCTGTAGCCTTCTACTTTCGTTGAGGGCTATAATTCATTGCTACGCCCCTATGAGCAACTCATTCAGCCTTCCCTTTTGCCTCTAGTAAGTTATAAAGAATTAGATGAAAAACGACACGTGCATACCTCCACCAGTCAGTCAAGATGCAGTTTGCATCCTTGTTTTCGTTTGTAGGGGATGTTTCTTATCCACATCTGGTTGTAAGGTCAGAGGATAAGACAATAAAAGGGATCTGACTTTACTTAAGTAAGCTGAGTCATTTTTGTTCTGTCAACACTGTTATATTGTTTAGAAAAAAGAGGCAGATGTCTTGTTTATTTTCTCATGCTTGTAATGTTTGTTTCTGACAGATTCCAAAGCTACAGCCATGAGAGCAGACATCAGTTTAAACATAGATGTCATGCAAAGATGCTGCAGAATAAAAAAAAATACAAGCTTAATGTATTTTCATACAATCGCCACTGTTTTGAGTTGGGTATCTGACAATCATGCCACTGCTCAGGATCAGACCAAATCAGAAATTTACAAACATACAAACCACTGAACAGTTGCATTCAATTTCATTGCAATTATGAATTTGATTACAATGGCAAAAGTTATTCATTCATTCTCTGATGACGTTGACCTTTGCTCTTATGCATACTAATGGCCATCAGTTAATCATTTTATTCAACATCATTTCAATTCTGTCATAACGGGTGTCAGAATTTGTAAGTTACGGCCATACCGATGTATTGTGTGGCCACAGCAACCTTAACCTTAGACCCTTGAAATCTAATTAATTCTAAGTGTGCGTTTGGCGCCACAGCTGAGGATATTCTCTCAGGGCGTCTCTGTGATATTGGACAGATGGGCGGATGGACAATCAGAAAAAAGATGCCGTTGGCCACGGCTGTCATCGCTGCCGTTCCATGAGAAGTGCCTTAAAACGTGTGATTGTATTCTTTTGCAGATCAAAGACAAATCATTGGTTCACTTTTTTTGGCAGCGTATGAAAAGGGTCAGCATCTAGAACACGCTACGGATGAGTGCCTTCTATTTTTCTTTGCATTTTTACAAACACAGGCTGTAAAAGGCTAATGTTTATTCGGGAACATATTCAGAAGAACTTATGTTGAGACTCAGTTGTTTAAAAAACCCTCTTGCATTAACAATTTCAGCAGTGACCTGCTTTTGTGAATGTTTAATCATGTGCAATGTTAATTTGGATACATTTTCTCTAAGACTAAAAAGAACTTGATGATTCATATTAATCAGGTCTGTTTAATGCACAATCAAGGTTAACTATTTATGGATAGGTTAGAACGGTAGTTCTCAAACAATGAGATGCAAACCTCAGAATAACCAGGTGGCTTAAATGCCCTTGATATGAGATGCGTGCAAAAAACTTTGAAGCTGACAAAAATCTATTCTATGCAGATTACATCATCAGTACAGATGATATTTCTTATAAACCCTTCTCGTATTTGATCAAATGTGTTATTTTTATGTGGTGGTTTGGTGCCAGAGTTGAAGATGCAGACATCATCCTTTTTTCTTCCCCCCCTCCAAAACAATCTGGCAAACTTTAGAAATAATTTGGCAGCCCCCTTGAGGGATGTGGAATTGAATTAGAGCATGCAGCTCATACGACATTGCTAAAGTCAGACAATAAGTAGTTATCTAGTACGCCACCTTAAAAAGAAAGCATTTTTAAATGTATTCAGTGCGCTTTTAAAGAATAAGCCTAAGGCACACATGCACCTTAAAACATAATCTTTACAAATACTGTGTAATAAAATGTAGTTAAATCTGAATAGCTAATACAAAAAGCAGGACTATTTTCAGATTTCCCAGCTATCTAGCTCAGACCAAACTGTCTGCATCACAGCAAATGTCCCCATCAGCTCGACCATTTTGTAGGCAGGGGGTCACTGCAAATTTTCTGTAATGGTGGCGGTGGGATGAAAACTATATGTGGCCACCAAGGACATTAAGGCCGATGTGGGTGAGTGAGGAAGAGTTCACAGAGTCATGTTGTGTGGAAAGACCTTCAAATGGGTCAGAACTGTCACGAGTCATTTCCATCATGTGCCCCTCCCAACACATGATGGAGAGTGGAATCAGAATGAAATAAGACACAGTGATTCCTCCAGGCGCAGGGGGCATGGATCTGTTTACCACGCAACTGCCATTAATTGGTAAGAAGCTCAAAAATCTGACCCCAGGAGCCAGATTTAAAGAGAGTTACGAGACAGTGGCTAATGCATCACATACAGCTAAAAGACCCTTTGACTGAACTGATGAATTACTGCATCAAAGAAATGTGAACATCTGGGTTTGGGCTGCAGAGAATTATGTCCAGCTCTAACTGGACTCTGGATCTGATTAATACAGCCCAGCAGGTACAGTAAATATGATTGAGAGGTTAATTTGGAACTTAAGGACTAATGGTTGTAAATAAAGCTATGTTTGAATCAGATTGCACATGGCAACTTACCTTGGCAGGGAAGTTGAAGCAACAATTAAGAAGAAGCTGTCAGTCACAGCCTTATTTATGACATTAAGTAGCAAATTTCAAAACTCCCAGAAAAACATATTGTGGTTCCTTCATGTTGCACTGCAGTTGACAAGTTTTTAAAGCCCTACAGAGCTAACCGCAAAGAAACACATTTTTTACTGTGTCGCATAAGTAAACTTATGATCAAGTATATTGAGAAGGTGAAGGATTAAAATATGTTTGTGACACAACAGGCTGCAGAGTACAGACGTCACTGCACAGATTTAATATTTCTTCCGCAACACAGAGGGACATGTGAACTCTCTGTGACTGCTTTTAGACTCCCTCAACCGCTTCTCTTCGTAATTCGCTTCCACTTGAGTTACAGAACTCAGAGACACCGCATCACCAGCTAGAAGCAAAGGGGATATCTTTCCCCTCTCGCAAAATAGCTCACTGGGTTTTAGGCTGAGCTACATGTCTGCCACAGAACTGGCAGGGTGTAAAATATGGAGGCACGACTCAGTGAGAGGGCAGGACTCAGAATGAAATGGTGGATTTTTTCTGTCGTTTGTGGAAATAGGGTATAAACAACATACTCCTGAACCATATGTAGACATTTGCTGTGATATTATGCATGTATCATTATTACTTGAAAATTCTTTGAAAATGATTAATAATTAAAAGAAATTATCAAACAATTTTGTGAAATTGTTTAAGAAATCATAGAAGCTGTAATTATTATATTTATAATAATATTAGTATAATCAAATTATTTATCATGTATTTATATTATATGCATTATAAAATATAGTACATTTTAGATTTTTCTTTTAAATTACCTTCTAAAATTGAGTAAAGAGCCCCCCCCCAATTCTATTTAATTTAATTTAAAATAGAGTTTGAACACCATCTAGTGGCAAAGATAAAGAATCACAATACATCGCTGCATCCAATGAACAATTTCAGAATCATTGATAAAAATGAGAGGTTTTTAAGCTCTTATTCAACTCTGGAAAACAACAACATAAGACTATAATATTCAGTCAAACATTGAATACATTATAAACAGTCCAATCTATTTTTATACTTTTAAAAAATGTATGTTATCTGAACCCATGTGTCCATCTTCCTCCAGGCTAGAAAAGACAGGGATCATCCAGAGTGTTGATGAGTGTACAGTTCAAATGTCAGCATCTGTGATAGTATGGGGGCTTTAGTGCACATGGTGTGGGCTGCTTGCAAGTCTGTGTTGGCACCACTGATTCTGAATGGTATGTAGAGGTTTTAGGCAAACATATACTGCTGTCGACCCCCCACCCCCTCCCTTCCTCCCAGCATCCCAGTTGCTAAGGTAAATGAAAGATTTGTGGTTTTTGTGGAAACCACAAATGTTTATAATCTCAGCTGCTCATATGTATAAGCTCATGGTTTATCTTCCACAAGTATGTTCCATATGATACAAACCAGTAGTTGGACAGGTAGATAAATGGACACTTTTAAAAAGAAATGGAAACATTTCCAGGTGTACTTGATTATCATTCAGAATCAGTGGTGACATCGTCAGTATTATTATTATTATTATTATTATTATTATTTTTTGATGGACCTATATATGGAGCCATTTTGTATATTTTATAATCTTTGACTAATTTTATTTGTGGGTTTATGTGCACATTTTGTGTCTAGTTATTGCCTTAAGTGAATGTCAATTAATGTTGGTTTGTCTTTCTGGAAGGGCTTCCAGTATAAAGTTGGAGTGGAAGCTCCAGGTGCGAGATTCATTTTTGCAGCTCCGGGGCTAGTAGTTGACTTGACAGTATCTTAGCTCCTTTGTAGTTTTGTTATTTTTTTCAAGTTTGAATCATTTTTGACAGAATTCTGCCCTTTTGTACAGCTGCATTTTCAACTTTACAGGTGAGCAAATAAAGACCAGAGCTTATGCCTTTTATTTCCCCAACCCAGCCAAACCTCACAATTAGTATTATCATCACTGTTATTATTATTATTATTATTATTATTATTATTATTATTATTCAGCATTTTTCAGCATATTTATTTATATTATCTATAGCAAGACAATGCCAAACCCAACTGTACAAGTGTTAAAACAACATGGTGCATAGTTAAAGAGTCTGGGTTCTAAAATGGCCTTCATGTAGTCCAGGTATTCTTTTTTTAGTTTCCAAGCAAACAAACATTTTTACAAAAAAATGCAATCAACTGCGTTTCACAAAGAAGATATGTACATGCAGTGGAAGAAAGAAATATGTATTAATGGAGAATGGAGCAATTCAGTAACAGATCTAGAAAATTTTACTTGGGGTTGTATGCAAGACAGGGTGGCATTAGTTGCATTTACACTGAGCACTTTTTTTTTACCAGTGACAGTTAGGATGCAATGTGGTTTAATTGATCAGCCTCATAGCCTATATTGATGACACAGAGCTGTCACTGAAACCTCAGTCCCTGAAATAGAAGCTCTCCGGACTGTTTTCATGTATAAATGTCATACATTTTACATGTAAATGATGTAAATCAAAACTAGCCAACCAGCTTGGAACTTGGAACTATGGTCTAACAAATTGCACGCGATTGAGTTACTATCAGCATATGATTAATGTACATATTTAACTGCGACCATCTGTATCATTCAGCAAGGTGCAAGGTTCTAAAGTGTGTGTGTGTGTGTGTTGCTCCCCTGTCTGCCCCTGGAGTAATTGGCAATGAAATTGTTCATCATCATTTCATCCATCCAATCTCCCAAACCACTGATTTTAGAGATTGCACATTAGTTTGTGGCTGAATATGAGCACCCAAAATCAGCTGCAGGAAAGAAGAACCAGGCGTTAACGTTGGTCAGAGTACAGAGATTTACAAAATGAAAATGTGTAATCAACAAAGAGACTCAGACACAGGTTTGATTTAATCAGGTTTGGTTGGCAGGAAGTGGGATGCATTTTCCAGCTTAATTTTCAGTTTAAAGGAATGCTAAATGACTTATTTGAAAATACAAGAAAAAATCTCCATTACATTGCTTATCTGTCAGACTTTAAATATAAAACTGACAAAAGAAAAATCTAATACTCTGCAGTGTGAAAGCAGACTGTCATGTCAAGGTCTGAAAATGAAGCATTTCAATTATAGTGGCATAATGTAGTCTTGAGATGTGGGTTTACCCTTAATTTCCATCCCATATTTCATTCACTTGAATGATTTGTCCTCAAAACAACTTCTCAAAGTACTTCCCTGTTGGGCCAGAAGTGTTTGCACATTGTCATCCAATATCTCGTGCTTGATGTCAAGGAGTAATCATCGCTACAAGATTAACATTAGCCCCCAAAAAGACAACAACATCGACATGAAAACTGGCCTACATATTACACCAGGGATGTCCAATTCCAGTCCTCAAGGACCACCGTCCTGCAGGTTTTAGATGTTTGTCTGCTTAAGTCAAATCAATAGGTCAATCTTGACAGCAAGCTGTTGGAGCATGGAAACACTGAAAACCTGCATTACAGAAGCCCTCAAGGACCAGAATGAATTTTATTTGAGAGGACTTCTCCTTGTTCTATCCAAAATTTGAAAACCAGACTTATGTAACATGGATAATATCCCAGCTGCTACCAGTCAAGAGACTGAGTACACCCTGGACAGCTTGCCAGTCCAATGAAGTGCCAACAGAGATACAAACAACACACTCACACTGGCCATGAACAATTTAGAACAGGGGTCTCAAATTAATTTGTTCAGGTGCTTCCTTTTGATCTCAAATGGGCCAGAGCAGTAAAAAAAGCAACATAGTAACCTTTTAATAAAGAAAACAAAATGTCCCCTTTATTTCAGTGTAAAGAAGTACAACTACACTGCGGTGGGATGTCTTTACATCTAATCCTTTTATATAACTAATTAAGAAATGTATTCAGAAAAGTGTAATATCAGGAGTATTTTGCCTCAGTTTATCATTTACATGTGCATTACAACTTATAGATCACTATTAATCTACAGTCACAAACACGAGAGTGGTGTTTGACTCAACTGGTTGAGCAGCCACCCCCTGTTCAGGGGCCACAGCTCCTTGATGCAGCCGACCTTTGATTCACGGCCTTGGGCCCTTTGCTGCATGTCATCCCTTATTCTCTTTGACCTGCTTTCCTATCCACCTATATGCAAAATAAAGGCCACTAGGGCCCACAAATCCTTTTAAAAGAAATAAACAAACATTTAATCACAGGTATCTGGAACTGGAAAAATATAGAATTTCACATTATTACAGTAACTTGTGAACACAAAGAAGTTATTTTAAGTGTACATACCTGTTCATTTCCATATCTGCGCAGTAATCCTGACCACCTGAACTGACTCACCTCATAATACAAACTGAAGTAAAATCTGAAGTAAGAAAGACATAAAAGATATAACAATTATCCCCTGCGCTGAAAGCATTTTACATTTCATACAGCATAAAAAAAATCCATTCTCACATGGACAAATTAGGAATTGCAATTTTCATAAAAAAAAAAAAAGATATTTATGTCTTCCATATCATTTTCTCAATTACCCAAATTATCCACGGCCATATTGGTCCCTCTGGTGGGCCGGTTTAGGCCCCCTGGCTGTATGATCTGACACCCTTGATTTAGAATCACCAATCAACTAATGCATATTTCTGGACTGTGGGAGGAAGCCGGAGTACCCAAGAGAACCCAAACATGCATGAGGAGGACATGTAAACCCCACACAGAAATGCCCCAGCTGTGGTCTGAACCAGGGAGCTTCTAGCTCGAGGGTATGGTGTCAACCACCACACCACTATGCAGTCCATAACAACATAAATTTCATAATTATAACTTGCAAGTTAAAATGACAAAAATGCAAGATACAATTGAAAAAAATGTCTCCTGCAGGATGGAACTCAGGTCTCAGTTGATCATGGGATTACTGGAATCACCCATCTCTCTTAATGCATGCTAATAAGTGCTTCCATAAAGCTGACTGGATATCACATCACAGTACAGATGAACAATGACCCAAAACATACTGTGAAAGCAACCCAGGAGTTTTTAGGGCAAAGAAGTGGAATATTCTACTGAGGCCCAGTCAGTCATCATATCTCAAACCGAAAACTTAAGGCAGAAAGACCCACAAACAAGCAACAACTGAAGGCATCTGCAGTAAAGGTCGAGCAGGATCACAAAGGAGGAAACCTGATTTTAGGTGATGTTCATGGGTTCCAGACTTCAGGCTGTATGCAAAGGATTTTCAACAAAGTATCAAAATAAACATTTTATTTACTTTAATGTTATCTGTTTATTTTCTTTCCAACTTGTCCTGTCCAGCATCATAACAAGTAGGATGGTGATCTGGCTGCTGTGTTGTGCTAAACAAATTTGCTTTGCCAAGAGAAGCTTTATAGATACAAGCCCCCTCTTGATGATTTAGTATTATTCTTTATTTTCAAATTTGTCTATTGCTACATTTACATATTAATGCTAGACCTGACAAGAGAAGTGTGGGCAAAAGAAAGGAAAGAGCAAACAGAAGAGAAACAGTGTGTGAAGAGAAGAAAAACAGAGCCAAGAATGCAAAGCAGCAGCTTTAAAACAGGAAAAAACAGCTGCTACATCTATAAAGAAACAGGAAAAATGGCTCTAACATCTTCAACAAAAACAAAGCTGACAATCATTGGGAGCACCTATAAAAATACAGACATGCTGGATGAAAAAAATCATGAAGACAGAGACAGGCAAAGAGCATGGCCCAGGGCCCCAGGAGCCCGAGAGCAACCCACTCCCGCCAAGGCAGAAGCCCCGGCCAATGCCCAGGAGTACCAGGGTCACCCCGGACGACCTCCCAACATGGGCCAGCACCCACCCCAATGCCCCAGTATGGCACCCAGGGACCAGGGCAATAGTCAATAGATTAACGACCCCCCCCGCTCTCCTCCCGTCCCAGGTGGCATCCGGGAAACTGGGGTATGAGACCCCTCCCCCCACCAACACTCTATGTTGGGCGCAACGCCACATGCACAGTCACACCTACTCGTACAGCCCAACCTGCCAGACACAAATCCCAAGAGTTGTATTAGTGTGGTGTCAATGTTTCCAGTGTAAAGGGTGATGAGTTGTATTTAAAACTGAAGAGCGAACCGGCACAGGTAGCGGAGAACGAGGCCCTTAGATGGCCTTTTTTCCGGAACATCCAATATAACATGCATGCTCCGCAAAACTCTACATGTGTGGAAGAGTAAAGGAGGAGAGGGATATGGGGATGTAAGACAGGGGGGAAGGAAAACAACAGGTTAGTAATAGAAAACTGTCTCCAGAGGGCGAGCCAACCACATGGCAGCAGTAGGCACCTCCGTTTCCCAGGATCCCCCACAAGGCAGGACAAGCCGGGGACAGGTGTCAGTGCCCTGGATGTACAGTGACTGCACCCCAAAAAGCATCGGCCGGGTGGGTACAGCAGTCCCAGATCAACCCAAGCCATCCCCTACAAAGCATTTGCCAAAACAAAAAGATACTGTTGTGAAATCATAAATATTGCATTTGTTATGGAAAAATGAACAATAGTAAATAAAAAAATACTTTTTATGTATTCATATCTTCATAAAAACAAGAACAGACTCACAAAAAGTAAACATTTTGCTGTAATAAGCTACTCATTAAAATAACTTTTCTTACAGATACAGGCTAACTGAACAGGTAATGAAGCAAATAGTTTTCTCCTCATTTTAAATATAAATTCAAAGACCAAATTACTCATGCTGTGTGTCTAATCAAGTGTTTTAAATCAGATGCTGCATTCTTGCATAGAGACATAAAGCTGTCAAATGCTACCAAATGTGATTTTCCAGTTTGGAGACAGAGTGTGGAATGAAAATTCACAGCTGTCCTGGGGATTCCCCTCACAAATTTAACACACTTCTTGAAAAAAATCCCCCAGGGTGGCTATTTTTCTCAAGACATTTGTAGGTTTTTCATCTGCTTTCATGGAAAAGAGAAAGAAGGAGAACCCCCCCATCAAATTGGTTATTTTCTCTCCGGTTTACACTTCCCAGATTCATGGAAAACACAGATCCTACAGCCTTCCTAAAAACAGCTTTTGACATTTTTCACATTCCTTGCAGAAACTAGAAGAGAGAGTCTCTCCTGTGGCTGACCATGTGGCTTGACTTCAGACAAAAATCTGACAAACACTTGGTGAGGCCAAACCGCTGCCAGTGCAACCGTTTTTACAGACACAAACACAATTCCTATCACGCTACAAAAGGGTTTTTAAAGCTGTTGGTTAACTGTGAGTTCAGAAAGCATAACTCCCCTCTTTTAAGTTCATCCCTACATGTTGACAAAAATGTTTTCTTGAAATCCAAAACAAGCCGTGGTGTGTGAGTGTGTCACTTCTCCACGGAGATCAATAAAGTATCTATCT
>JAOXYM010000003.1:13605050-13615996 GCA_028567055.1 Leptatherina wallacei | reverse complement strand
ATCTATCTATCTATCTATCTATCTATCTATCTATCTATCTATCTATCTATCTATCTATCTATCTATCTATCTATGTTATTGTAAGTGAATGCTTTTCAGCTAGACATCCCAAAGCTACAAATCCAAAAATTACAGTTGGTGTCAAAAAGTTGAAAAAATACTAAAAATACCCGACAAAGTTTGATTGTTTTGTGAGCAGGAAAACATCCGATGAATCTATGCAACCATTTAAAAGCATGATTGGGTTGAAATATTTCACTCAAGACAAATAATGAAAGAAATAAAAACAAACTGATGCAAAATGTGAAACTGTCAGAACAACTTTCCTTTAAAATGTTCAAAACGACTTAACAGGAGACCTACAACATGATGAGGTGGAACAGCGGGATGTTGAACTGCATTGCCACATTTCACCATAGGGGAGCAGTGTTTGACAACTGACCAATTTGCAACCCCCTGGAGGACAAAATCCCCCCCACAAGGTCTCAGTCTGTCTAGACAACTTGCAATTTTCTTCTGTTTTGTAAGAGCAAGCATAGAGTGTAAACAATTCTACCTGAATGCTTTAACCAGACAATTTTGTGGTTTAACCACTGTTTTGTCCAACCTGATGAAATTTGTCAACAAGTGCAATGGCACTGAAATTGGGCTTCAAGGAGAAACGAAAAAGGGGACATCAGTCAAAGTACGCAGATAAATGTCAGCAGCAGTGAGGTAATATCTCCTCTCCTCATCCCTTGTTAGGTGGAGACGGTGACAGAATATTTTAAGGTGCTGCCGGGTGTGTCCCCCAGTCTCGACAGAATATTGGGTCCACGTGTAATCCAAGGAAGGTCATAGCTTACCTTTAATCTCCTCCCATGTGCCATTATATGAGCAGTTATCACTACAGTTCCACAAATGACTGATTGGAGGACATTATTAGCATGGCAGTCACACCACCCCATCTGTCTGTGACTACAGATGAATAACATCATGTGATGATGTGTAGGATATTATTTACTGAAAGCCCAAAAGGCTTCAGGATTAGGTACTTAGATTTGTGCTGGTGGGATGTGGCATGAGGCAAAGACAGATGAATGTAACAATGTGCATGAAGGAAATGGAATGAAATTAGCACACTGCAATTCATGATTTTAAAGTGCTTTGACCCTAGAATATCTTTGCATGTGGACTAAAACTCACTATTTACTGTTGTGACATACATTTTCTTCTGATAAAAGACTTGAATATATACTTAAAAAGTACATTTCGGCACAAAGATGGAGTTAGAAAGATAGGACAGTCTATTATCTTCTATTTTTAATCAAAATTATTGCTCTGATTTATGCTTGTTATATTCGTTTCTTAATATGAGAATAAATAAATAAATGTGATTAGTTTAAACCATCTCCACATTATATATATAGATATATATTTCTGATATATTTCTGAAATGTTCTGTTATACTGAATTCCACCGGCCAGGCACGGCAAACAAGTTAAAACAAACAGCTGTTTTACTTTTCCAAAGTGTTTCCATAAGAGTCTATCCATCACACTCTTTGGGCTAGAATGACAGTTGAGTTGATGGGGTGAGGATAGAGGAGGAGGATGACAGATTGAACTGCTTTGACTAATGCAGGCATCGGGAGACGATTCACGGTAGCCGTTTGCTCCAACTTTGCTATCCTGCTGCCTCCGCATCAACGCTTCAATCCATCTCATGCTCAGATATCTCCATGCACTCTGCTCACACACACATGTGCTGCAGAGTTAGGGTAGTCTATGACACGCTGACATTTGCCAGGCAGGAGGCTGTTGTGGATGATAAGGAAGGGGGGCATGAGTGATTGCAAAACTCCTTGTTGTGGCTCCCTGTGAGACATCCATTAGATTGGAGGAGAATTGATGGGGACATTTGTCTCTCTTTCTCTCAACTGAGTTTTTTTCTTCATTGGAGTTCAAATCACAGGGACATTTGGAAGAGGGAGCAGCGGGGGTTAGACATTTCATGTCCTGTTATGTTGCACTGTCTCAGTCATTGTATGGCTTGTCTCCTAATGAGGCTCTTTACCGTGTCCCTTCCTCTCGTGTGTCCTTTTTTTCCTGTTCTGTTGCTGTAAACTGCCCTGACATTTTTTTGTTACACCTTGTGCTTCTGCATTCATCATTAAAAAACAGTGGTTTTGTTGATGGATATGGATGTTCAGATTGGAAAAATCCACCTTTCACAAACATGCTTATGTTAGCAACAGTTTAGTGATGGCTCTCTTAAGCCTTTTTCAGCTCTAGCTGATAAAAGTTTGTAACATTGTGCATCTGGTAATCTTTATATTTTTTGCTTCATTTAACATGTTTTGGAATCTTATGTCGGCTGATTTCTTAAAAAATGGATTAAAAATGCGTAGAATTACAAAGAATATTACATAAGATGTGTTCAAAGGCTTAATAGTGACACCCATTTATTGTGTAGCACATGCAGCAAGTGATGTAACTTCACTGTCACATTGACCTTCCTCCTCATAGGATGGGTGGGGTGGCATGACACACAAAGGTGCTTACTACCAGCCACTAATGGTAGCACAAGGTCAACAGCAAAGACTGGTGAGGTGGGAATTGCATTTCTTGGAAATCCTCGCTGCCACAATGCACCACAGTGGAATCAGATGGATGAAGTTGCAAGGGATCAAATTAGTCTGCTGGCTTTAAAATGTCAATTTAAATCAGAGCATTCAAATAGGAAAAATATTTTGGGATTTTGTGGCAGAATAAGTGTACTGCACAATAAAGCCATAAACAAGGTAAAACATTGGCTTGTTGTAGATGCTTGCAGGATTCAGACTTACGGAAACACATACAGGACAACCCTGGAAGTGTCCCAGAGCATAAACATTATTAACATACCCTGGATATCTCTCTGTTACCTGGGTTGAGATACCCAGACATTCAGGGTCCCGATAATCGGTACTACAAAGCTGGTAATCAACTTGGTAATTCCACCCAGAGTTTTTCCGTCTCGGTCAGTGCGCGCTCTCATAAAAGGGGTGATGTCTGTCTGCAGTGTTTGACCAATCAACATGGGGAAACCCTGCAGCTGCAGAGCAGCCTACTTCACCTTGGAGGAGCAGACAATTCATCTAGGCCAAAAGCAACTCTTTTGCCACAACAGGAACCAGGAGAGAATGCTGGCAGAAAATGCTGAATGTTAATGCGTAAATTTGTAAGATTATACAAAATCTTTTGATCGGACAATATAAACAGACAGCACTCTGATCACTTAATTAATTGCAATCTAGAGACAAAAAAAGATGACTAAGGACATCTCTGGCTCATCTCATTGGTGTAACTCAGTGATTCTCTACAGGGAGCAGGGCAACATGACACAGGGGGTGCTCAGAATTGGAAACATGTAGGAGAGGAACTAATGAGCTGGGGAGGGGTTCTAACAGTGGCCTTTCTGTGCAGAGTTTGCATGTTCTCCACGTGTATGCGTGGGTTCTCACCGGGTGCTCTGGCTTCCTCCCACTATCCAAAGACATGCATGATAGGTTAATTGATCACTCTAAATTCCCCCTGGGAGTGAGTGTGTGGATGAATGGTTGTCTGTCTCTCTGCGTTGGTCATGCGATGGACTGGCGACCTGTCCAAGGTGTCCCCTGCCTTTTGCCTAATAATTGCTGGGATAGGCTCCAGCCCACCCCCAACCCTGAATTGGACTAAGTGGTACACAAAATGAATGAATGAATGAATGAATGAATGAATGAATGAATGAATGAATGAATGAATGAAGGAACTAATGTTTTGATAACTCTGGCTCTTGGAAATATTCTGGTCCACACTACAGACCACTTGGTGGTGGTAATGCACCAATTCATTTTTGCCACCCGCCACAAAATATCAAGAAGAAGAACAAAGGTGAGACAAGGCAAGTTTATTTATATAGCACATTTCATTTACATGACAATTAAAGGTGCGTTACATACAAACATTAGAAACATTACAGCAAGGTGCAGAAAGTATTAAGAAGAATCAAAAACAAAAGTATAATCACAAAATAAACACAAAACAAACAACAAAGGAATAATTGTTCAAACACAACCGCATATGGTTTCATATATATATATATATATATATATATATATATATATATATATATATACTGTATATATACTGTATATATACTGTATATTGGAATGTCAATTCCTCTAAAGGGGAGGCATGGTAGAAAAAGTTTGAGAACCACTGGTCTAACTTGAACTTTGTTCTCTCCTCTGCCTTCCTGCCTGTGACCCAGAAACTTTTCACAGCAAAATATTTTGAAGGATGCCTCAGATCCTAAAATGCACCTGGTGGAGGGAGGAGCGCAGAGATAGGAGGCTCATCAGAGGAAGTATAACTGAGGATAAGGCAGTTCATTCTTTTAAGAAGTGTTTTTTGGTATCATCTGAAGTAAACATGACTTATCATTGTTAAGTGAATTAAAAATAATATACAGTATATATCATATTGTGTATTTCTAATATATAATGTTCAACGCTCATCTGACAGGAATAATAAAACTTAAGAATATACTGCAACAGCACAATGTTTAGATGATGTTGCTGTGTCACATGTCATTTAACTGATGTCCATTTAAAATGACGGCTCGGAAGCAAGAGTGTCTCATTTGGTTAAATGCTTGTTGGCTCCTCTTCCCTTCTCTTTTCTAGTGTGTGCATGCCTTTGCCTCCTCTGTTCACATCTCAGGTGGGAGAGACCAAGATGTGAGAAGAGGGACTGAGTGCGTGCAAATGATGAAATGGGATGAGGGACTAGTGGCAAACTACAAACAAAGAGACAAGGCTCAGACTGAAAGCGACAGATTTGACAGCACCTCATTGATTGCATGGATGCATCTGCCACAGACTTTCCAAAAGAGCAATAATAAATATAAAGTCTGACAAGGAATTGCACCATAACGGTTTGATTATGACCTAGGAAGATTTGGTTCTAAGACTTGAAAGCAAATTTGCTGTAAATGTAACTTTGACTTTTTAGGAACAGTGTATTCATTGAAAGCTACAATCAAATAAGTTTGTGTCCAGCCTTACATAACCTGGCAGAACAGAGCAGTGGAGGAGGACGTGCATATATTTATTTATCCATGCCTTTCAGTGTGTTTGTGCGCTTAGTTCAACTAAGTTTGCGTGCAATCACACAACGTTTTATCAACTAACTGTGGTAGTGTCTCTAAATGCCACCCCAAATCTATTCATCACCTCAAAACATGGCCTCCTTTGCTGATTTAGAGTAATAGTGAAATGCCGCGCAGAGCTCAAATGTCATCTCTCTCCTCTGGTGTGTTTGCATGTGTGGTTTTGTGTGTGTGCACATTTAGATTGGCATGTGCTGACAGAACATCCTTACACTTGCTGACTAGTTGTGAACAGGAAGTGGAGATGTGACAGAAATATTTTCTTCCACTCATCACATGTGGAAGCATGACTTTGACCCCCCCCCAACTCTACGTATCCTCGGTGATGGTGGGTGTTGGAACATGATGGCTGACGTTGCAGGAAGGAAGGAAGGACTGACACACTCAGGAGAGGAGGGAGGAATTGTAGATTAAAACACAGTGACGCACAAGTGTCACACCTCGCACTCGCAGGACTTATCTCCGTGGCAACTATCTCCACCCTGTTTCAACTCAAACCAATTGAAACAGTTTCTGTTTTTTCTTTCATTAGCTTTCTCAAAGTTAATGTGTCTTTGAATGGTATTACGTATTCTGTCGTAGTGTCCCTATGCAGGGTGCCCAGTATAATTTCACCTTCTGCAGTACAGACTTTAACACATATTTCATGCAGCTGCCAACATGAACGCTGTTAATCTTGGATTTCAGGATGAGCTCACTGTCCAATGCCAGACTCTTTGTGGTAGTAAAGTGCTTGATGTAGACCGGTGGTATGTTCCCAATGGCCAAAAGGACATTCCTGTTATTTTTGTCTTTCTACCATGCAGTGCTACCCCAAATGCCCTCTACGTGCCATCAGCATGCCTACTGGCATAGAGTCAAATGATGTAACCATTTTAAGCCATTTCTCTGCTGGATCTCTTGACCCCCCGAGCTTGTGCCATGGACACATTAAAAATGATGCATGTGCACTGAACACAACTAAACAGCACTACGTTGACACTCTTTACAATGTTAGGTGCTGCAAATAACCATTTGAGAAGCTGACATATCTTACATTTGAACTGATTTAAAATACATTTGGTTTCTTGTGAACTGATTTGTGCTGATAGGATTGCAACACAAACCAAAACACAAGGACTGACTTGTTCTGACCAAAAGAATTTCAGCCAGAAAAAGACATCAAAACACATCTGATGATGTATAGTTGGGGTAGAACATCACTGATACCCTGGCCTCAGATGTAGTCAATCTGATTAACAGTGGCTGACCTCTGGCTGACATTACAGCTGTAATATCCTTGGCCTGTCAAAACACAAAGGATGGCAGTTTCCCGAGATGTGACTGGCAACTGATCCACAAGAAACTTCCTCAAATCTCCTGCCCTCATGATGAAATATGCCAGGGACGTTTCTTGTTCCAGTTCAGAAGAGCCATTATCTTGCTTCAGCTGCTGCAGTCTGTAAGAGCTGTTAGAGAAAAAAGGCCTGTCAATCAACCCATCCCTCTGGCAAATGACAAGGTCATCAGGCTTTGTATGACTTCCACATCCCTGCATCAGGACATTACAATTCATTAGTCAGGTTAAAATGTCCTCATAGACTGTAAAAGCCACACTTGACATTATCAGCTGTCCAATTTATCTAAATAGATATGTATGCTTAGTTTACGTAATTGTTGACTGCAGATTCACAAGCATTACAGGACAACCTCTTACTTGAATGTGTAAAAGCTCTCAATGAGAATCCCTGTTGGTTTTCGGCATGTCAGTCAAAGCAGATCTATTTTTGCATGTGCCTGAACCTTGGGGACAACTGCCGTCACTGAGCTCACTGAATGTGTGACATCTTCACAATGGGCTCTCTGCAGTGTTTTGTGGCCAATCCATGGAGGATTTTAGACCTACTTTCTCAACAGATCCTCAGCTGGGACAAAACAGATGAACCTTGTGCTAAATCATACTGTACACATATAAAGGTTGCTGCATTATATATTAAACACACATGTTGTGCCTTTAACCAATGGATCATTCTTGAAATGTCTGTCAGTTCTGAAAAAAAAGACTCAACTATTTCCATACTGTAACATCAGCAAAACAGTCACTGCCTTTAGATTAAATTCACACACACTCAACAATATCCAATACTCTTATACATAATAAGAACAAAATATCTAGTTCTGCTGAAATACCAAAAGAACCCAAAAAGTCACTATAGACTGTAGGATATGACTGTAATGCAGACTCAGGTTTCTGCCCTTATTCTCATCACTAATTTGGAAAATCTTGATTTTTCTTTTTGATTTCCTTCCACTTCAGTCCCTTCCACCTAAGATGCTATATGAGAAAATGAAGGAAACATCAATATAAATGAATTAAGTCAGAGATCAAATGGAATAAATGTCTTCCCATTGTAATTTTAGTTTTAGGCATCCTTGCTTGTACTATTCATTTAATAATTCACCAAATCTTCAATAGGTAACAGGTTTATTCTGCAGACATGCCAGTTTAGCACCAGGGCCCTCATTCATTAACCGTTCATAAAAACTGTGCTAAATTCCATCCTACTAATGAAATTTGAAATGCTTGTAATGGCAAAAAAATCTGTATTCATCAAATGTGCGGAGGCCTGTTACATGTTATTAAGTAATCAGTTGTAGATAAATCCCACATGTACTATATCACCTGCTCATGCCCGTTCATGGTCATTTACATTCAGAAACATCCTCAATTGACAATATATGGTGACAACAAATCCCTTTAGAAGTCATGCAGAAATTGTCTGCATTTCTTGCAGGAGGAAGAAAGAATTTGTTTTTTCTGAGTTTGAGGAAAAGCAAACATCTCTGTTTAGTTCACTAAGTTCACTCACATGAGTTCAGTTAACATTTAGCGTATTTCAAAAAACAGATTTGAAGTTGACTTGTTAAAGTTTAAGAGCAGGAGATAGATATTATTTAACAGTCCCCTGACACAATAAACTGCAGAGAAAAAAAAAGTGAAATTTACAAAAAATAGAAAAACATTGCAGAGAGAAAGTAGAATGATTTGTGAAGAGCTCTCTTTTGCATTTTTTAAAAAGTCAAATTATTATTCAGTTGTCTGATATCAAACAATAAAGTGTACAAGACATATCTGCGCCTTAAGGAGGACAGAACCTGTTTATGTCCATCTTTCTCACACAATGTCTCTTTCTTACCCAACGGGGAGTAGGATTTATTTAACTTTCGGGCAACTATCATAAGTTACATGTGCTCACGCCTGTGCCTGTACACTTCCTGTGTCACACTTTTATCAGTCCCTATAGCAAACAACACCACAGCTGGACAGTTAGAAATTTAGATTAAACAATAGTTCCTATAGTTACAGAACCTAACGTAACTTTCACCTTTGGATGATGTAATTTTATTCTGTGAAGCTCTTTTGTCAACCTTGGTTGGTTTTGAAAATTTGGTAGAAATAAAGGAGACCTGATTTACCTAACGTATACCCCCCCCCCACCCCACATACACACATTCCCAGAATTGCAACTCTTTTCTATTTGATTTCAGTTTGATGAATGGAAAGAGAAATGAATGTATCCAACGTATCCAACATGATGACATAATACAAGTCAATGATGGTCAGGAGATGTCCAACCTGTCTCCTATCTCATGCCATTTAACAAACTTTTCTGGCCATCATGCAGGAAAACTCATTTCAGCTGCTTGTATTTGTGATCAATTTCTTTTCGTCACTCACAGCTCGTAGGTGAGGGTAGGAACGTAGATCGACCGGTAAATCGAGAGTAGTGTAATAATAATGTAGTGTAGAGGGAATATGTGTGGGTTGCTTATGTATTCATATTCATCTTGTATGCTTTATATGAGGAACTAAGTAAATTTGTGTTTTTGGGATGCTCCTAGCTGCTCATGTTCTTGTATTTAGATTGACAGGCATAGTTTATTTACTTTGTGGACTTATATTGTGTGGCAATGAAATTTAGAAAAAGGTGTAGGATTTAATAAGTTTTAATAAGTCTGCTTACTCTTTTTTGAACATGTAGATTTCTTTCTTTGTTTTTTTTATTTTTGTGTGATTTTTTAATTTGTTTGGCATTGTTGTTTTGCTGGCATATTTGAATCATGATTTAAACTACTTGGTCGAAATAAAGGTACCATCATCATCATCATCATGAACAAGAACCCAAGATACTTGAACTCATTCCTCATACCCAACCTGGAGAGGAAACTACCCTTTTCTGGCTGAGGACCATGGTCTCGGATTTGGAGGTGCTGATTCTCATCCTAACTGTCTCACCCTCGGCTGCCAATCTCTCTAGTGAGAACTGGAGATCAGGGCCAGATGAAGCCAACAGAACCACATCATCTGCAATAAAGTAGAGACCCAATCCTGAGGCCACCAACCTAGAACTCCTCAACATCTCGGCTGTGCCTAGAAATTCTGTCCATGAAATTTATGAACAGAATCTGTGACAAAGGGCAACCTTGGTGGAATCCAACCCTCACTGGAAACTAATCCGACTTACTGCTGGCAATTGGACCAAGCTCTAGCACTGGTCATACAGGGACCGGACAGCTTGTAAAAGGTGATCTGGTACTCCATACTCCTAGAGTACCCCCACAGGAGTCCCCAGGGGACACAGTTGAACGCCTTCTCCAAGTCCGCAGAGCACAGGTAGACTGGTTGGGTGAACTCCTATGCCCCCTCCAAGACCCTGAAGAGGGTGTAGAGCTGGTCCACTGTTCCATGTCCGGGACAAAAAACACACTGCTCCTCCTCAAGCTCTGGTTCAACAAACCAGGAGACCCTCCTCTTAAGGACCCCTGTATAGACCTTACCAGAGAGGCTGAGAAGTGTGATCCCCCTGTAGTTGGAGCACACCCTCCGGTTTCTCTTCTTCAAAAGGGCGACCACCACCCCAGTCCAGTCTGTCAGTTCAGAGGCTCTGTTGGCAATGTCTATGTGATGCTCCAGAGGTGTCAACCAAGGCAACCCAACAGCATCCTGAGCATTAAGAAACTCCGGGCGGATCTTGTCCACCTCTAAGGTCCTGCCACTGAGGAGCTTTTTAATCACCTCAGCAACCTCAGCCCTGGAGACAGGAGAGCCCACCACCGGGTCCCACAACTCTGCTTCCTCACCGGAAGACGTGTTGGTGGGTTGAAGAGGTGTTTGAGGTATTCCCTCCACCGACCCACAACGTCTCAAGTCGAAGTCAGCAGTCCCCTTAATCCACTGTACACATTTTTGGTGGAGCAGACAGCAAAATCTGACTGAATCAATGATGAAACATGATCAGCCACTGACATAGAAATAAAATTTATTTCTCACATTGAAACCACATTGAAAGTGCTTGTTATGATCAATGTTGACTTGAATTTTCAACCAAAACTGACAGTTTTTCAATACTGTTTCAAATATTATCTAAACCATAATTTTTTTGTTGATTTAATGTTGAACCAATGCTGATGAAGGAATATTTATTCAATTACCATCTGAAAGGTATTTGATATTTTTTCACCATTTTTTCCCAAAGAGTTTATCTAAGAGACAGAAAATGTGCGTTTTGTAATTTACATTCAATTTTGTAAATGTGACACAGCAAAATTTACAATGACAATGTTATTTTTTGTTGTTGATGTTATCATCTTTGTTGCACTCTGGAGCCCAACACCTCCACTTCTTCTCTGTTTGATGTATTTGATGTAAACATTGAACAAAAAGTTCGGAAATTTGTGTTTGGTAGATTATTTCTCTGGTGTAACGATGCTTCTTGGCAATAAATTTCATA
>JAOXYM010000003.1:13593641-13604950 GCA_028567055.1 Leptatherina wallacei | reverse complement strand
TGGGTGAAACATTTATCCAAGACACAGAAAAGGAATTATAATAGAGAAGCAGTATTTTTCCACTCAGCAGAGCTGTTACTCTTTAAGCACACAATGTTTTCACTGCAGTGTAGTTTAATATGATAATTCTATGATAATTCAGGTTCTTAACATATAGAAAACAGATAAAGGAGAACAGAAGCCTTAAAGCAGCAGTCATTTTAACTTTCCACCTGCGCACTAGTTTCATGTAATACAAAATGTAGGCATGTTATGGTTTTCAATTGCAAGTTCAGGCATATAATGAGCCCAAAGAGAGTAAAATAATGCTACAATTTTTCAGCCTATTTTTTATTTACCATCTTTTGCAGTGGGGATCAATATAAATCTAATACATACTGGAGTGAGATTGCTTTGTAAAATTAAGGAATTTGGGATGGGGGCATGCAACCTATAGTTTATGTTTTAGTTTTATGTTACATTTACAACATGCATTAGAAAACGATGCATGATAGAATATGCTTACAGCTGAATGACTATAGTAATATTTTCTAAGAGAATTTTTATTATAAGATATAATATAATTTAGTTATAAAGCTTGATTCACTTTGACTGCTGTCGTGATGTTTTCGTGTAACATCATGGATGGACTGTAAGCGTGGGCAGATGTATGACAGTGACTGTAAGTATTATCTTGTAGTGAACTGATCCAGTGAGTGGAATCTCTGCATGTGACATTTTACCAAAATACTTAATTCAAGACTTCTATACATTTCTTTTGAGACTGTTAAGTTGATGTAATGTATAAGTATATATAATTTCATATAAAGTAGGATATGTTATGTGCTTACTCAGTCACAGTATTCCTGTAAACTGTTTACATAATGTCTGAGCTTTAATAATAAAGTAGTAGTTGTTTTGTCTCTAGCTTGCGCATTACATGATAAACAGATGTTCTGTTAATCTTAGCCTTGTGTGTCCGTTCATCTGTGCATCCTGTCCTATTGTCTAATGTCAGGATCAGCACTCATGAACGGTCTCTTACACACTCTCAGTAGCCAGACCAAGGGGAAAGACAGACTTCTCTCTAAAAGCAAGTCACATTGCCCTTTTCACTCACACACTGCAGAACCTGAGGGCTGCTGGATGTTAGAGGCTGTCCTTGGGTTGTGCTCGTCTGCAGATCTTTTGTGTTTGTATCTCCGCGAGATTGTGTGTAGACAGAGATGAATGACTGATGATGTTACAGATGATGTCACACTTGACCTCTTATCTTTCTCTCAAAAGTTAAAAGGATTGCACCAGCAACAAATTATAGGGGAGAGAGTGAGAGATTAGGTGAGTCTGGGAAGCGAGTGTGTTTGTGGACAGAAGGTTATCAAACACAGATTTTGATCACATTGTCCCAAATGTAATATGCAAAGTGATAAAGATTCAAATCAGGTTCCTTTCTTAGTACCTTTGTGAATAAGGTCAAATCGCAGTAAAAGTATTTGTTGTATAGTCCTTCTCCTCTCAAATATATCACTGTTTGATCTTTGCTGTAAAGAATCATGCATATTTTTTAAATTACTTTACTTAAAGACCTATGAAAAATTGTTTTCTGTTCATAGGAAATTATTAAGTCTTTACTGGCCAATATTACATTTAGACATTCAATATCAGATGTGAAGTTTATTCTTTAGAGTTTGTTAACAATTGATTATGGTTCAATGGTAACAGTGTGGACACTTTTTTCTGAACTTTGATGAGCACCAAACAAGCACTTTTTCACTAACTTGAGCCTCAATTTGTGTTTCCAAATTTAGCTTGTTCTTCAAGGAGTTCTGTTGTTCATTAGGGTTTTGAACAGGTGATGAAATCTCCAATACATTGTTGTACCTCTTTATCTGTCTGCATAAAACAGAGACGTGTGGTGCGTTTTGAATTCCTTAGTTATTTCTAAAATTCAAACCCCTAAATAAACTCAAATTCCAACATAAAGGTATAGTTTGGAAGAGTTTTAGGTCATTTTTACACCCAACAGTCCGCCAGATTAGGGAGTCGCTTCAATTGGGGATTGCAACACTCAGTCTCTCCAAGTTTGCTTTTACAAGGCACTAAATCAAAAGACTCTCAAATCTTTTGAATAATTTGTTCCCCTCCTCATATGAGGTGGTGTTGCATCAATGATTACTAAAGGAGAAGACAAGACAAACGCCAAACAAAAAAAACTTGTTCCCCTATTAGTCAATGTAGAGCAACTTTTTTCCTGTTACATAAGTATTTGTCCACTTCCTGCTTTTGGCTCCCTTGAAGTGAACCAAGACCTACATTTTTAGGCATACCAGAGTTTACTTCTTTGATGCACATCAGTGTTGGGGTTACACATTCATCCCTTCACAAATGAACCAGACTTTCCGAGCAAATGAACTAGGGTTCTATTAGGAGGGCCGGTGTGAATACACCCTTGGTTCTGTCAACAAAACATGTTAGACAAACTGTTGAATCATTGTGTGGCCTTAACAATATTTTTTATACAGCATCTGTTCAGTATGAAAATGTCAGTGTAAAGGCCCATTTATGCTCTACACTAAAGACGAATATGGAGCCTTCCATACATCTCCTGCGTTTGCTTTCTACTGCACTGCTCTCTTTTTTATCTTTCTGAGAACATATTTCATCATAATCTCCTCCACTGTCACCATGTTTGCTATTGTCTAAAACTGACATCGAAACTCGGAGGTGAACTCTGAACTCTTCTCTGCCATCTGGTGGATATATTACCTAACAACTATGCCAATGTAAAAGATGAATGGGGAGTACGTGGGTAGTGATGTTAACAACAATGTACTAATAATGTACGAAAGAGTTCTTCCTACAGGCCATTTGTTAGCTTTTGCAGGACTCTTCTCTATATGATTATTGTGCTGGTGATACTTCAGAAAATAATTGTCTGGTAATCAGACATATAGATAAATATTCTTCCAAATGCACAAAGTTCTGACACCAAAAATTCTTGTGACGGCAACGACCAAAGTAAATGAAAAGGAAAAAAAATGACCGTATGGCTTCAAAAAAGCAGTTCATGAAACCAGTGAGTGAAGCAATGGTGGCTTCTTTCATTCACTCTGTTTTCTGTTATAAAGGCTGGTCCTGTAAGAATGCAAAATCTTTTTGTCCTGAAAAAAACACATGATCTAAAACAACATCAAATAATGTATATGTATAGAAATTCATGATAAATTTTAGCCCTGCTCCAAACATTTTGCATAATGCTCATACCTGTACCTTTACCTTGCATAATCAGGACCCCTTAGCATCACAGATCAATAAAACACTTCTGCATCCATTTTATGTACAGAACTTTGTGGTTTTATCTGTAGAAAGTGCTTAATAAATAAATTCTCCTTACTAACTTACTAACTTTACAAAGGCCAAGTAAACAGTAAAATTGTGTGTTTTCATAACATTATTTGATGGATTATCATTTGCAATAGCTTAACAGCTTAGTGATCATGAACTGTTGTCTGATGTTTGTGCGTTTTGTGACTTTCCTTCATGCCCTCTGCAGCAGGCCTTCCAGGGATTTTGTTGTTTGTTCTAAAACAAACACTGTTGAATGATGTTTACTGCACTTACTGTTGGCATTTAATACCGCCATGACTGGTACATGAGGCACCTTGTGCACATCTCTGAGGCTTTGACCAAACTGTTGTATTTGACGCCCTGGGAATGAGTACAGGTTGTCTGACACCATACAGATGGAGGCTAAATCCGGGGGCTGGAAAGTTATACTATACAAATGTTGGTATCTGAGGGGCACAGTTAAACCTTGATAGAGACATAAACACTTCCATGAATAGCACAGCAGAGAGAGGAGCTTCTCAGTTGCTGGAGGGTAATTCAAACCCTCTGCAAGATCAACCAACCATCTCATTTGCCCTGGCAGTTGGCAAGGCTACGGAGGTGTGTGTTGGCGGTTGACAAGTCAGGGCAGAGTCGTGGTTTGACAGAGCACACTTCTAGTCCAGTGGTGAACAACGTGAGTGGAGGCAAAGGAAGCTGTCACAAAATTGTGCATCTATGGTTGTATTCTTTAGTCTACAGGGCTACAGCTGAATTTATGGCTTCTATCTTTCATTTTCCTTCTCATTCCTTTTTTAATTCTACACTCACTCTTCTGATTTGTATTCTCTCTCTCTCTCTCTCTCTCTCTCTCTCTCACCTGCTTCTTATCCTGCTGTGATGTGACACAGTTAGGAGACTGTGGTTAATCAGAGCTCATCCTTGGGGCTGAAGGATGTTGCTACTGTGTTTATGTAGCCGCTGCACTTCACACTGTTTTGATTTCTGCTGTGTTAAATATAACAGCTAGCTAGCCAAATGTGAGGAATCAAGATATTTTTGCTGTGTTGAAGGAAATAAATGAGGTTTCAGATGTGCCTTCAGGGTTGGATCACAGGTTTTCATTTATATTATCATTCTTAATTACATGACATTTCCCGACAGGGATTTATGATGTTATGAAATGCTGTTGATGGGGAGATTTTAAATGCGAGTCCCAAACCACTTACTTTACAAAACAGTAAGTCTCAAAGTAATTCTGTGCGTATGTGCACACGCATGCATGTTAAATTCCAATTGTTGTTGCTTTAGGTAGGACGTTTGCAATCCAGTGAAAATGCCTGTCAGTTTCCAAGGCTTCACCCCATTCTTCTTGATGCACAGAAGCCACAGACATCTGACAGGGTACAGTGGACAAAGAAGCTATGCCCAGTGACAGCTCAAATCACACTGTGCCCTTCCATAACATCCCTGTGAACAGACCCAAAGGCCAGAACTGAAATTGTTCAGAGGGTGTGAGCTGTTGTGCAGCAGAGGTCATCTGGGAGTGCTTGCAGGAATTAGTTGGTATTCTTTTAATTTATGCTTGACTTGGCTAGACAGTAACAGACCCTCTGAATATTATATTATTAATGTTCACCCAATAGGTTTAATACATTTCCTTCCACATCTACAAAGATACTATTCAAATATTCTGCCTCTTATGGTTTACATCCATGTATGATTCCAAGCAGTTTTCTTCCTGTCTTGCTCCCATTGCTTCATTTCTTGGCACATTAGAGCCACCAACTGCTTATCAGCGAAATTGCAGGAAACAATCAGTGGAGACTCCAAACAACAGTGATGAAATTCTGCATGGAATGTAACGCACCTTAAATTTGTTTTTATTCTTGGACCTTGTAAGACACTTCAGAATAAATATTTCATAGCCATAACATTCTGTACTAGCAATTTATAATTCAAACAGTTTTGTTTTATGTATGACTGGTTACCCTACATTTTGTACTTTTCATGGCTCAGCGATCGCATGGACCAGTCACAGGATGGATGTTGATTCACTTTGGAATAAAAAGGGAATGTCAATGACTAATGACTTCTCAGTCAATGACTAAAGCTGAGACAAAATATACTCAGATTGAGAAGGAATGTCTTGGGTTATCATATGGCTTGGAAATATTTCACTGTTATGTCTATGGGCTTCCTACTTTCACAGTTGAGACAGAACACCGTCCGCTGGTGTCCATCATAAGAAAGAGTCTGATTTTGACTTGAAGTACACACCTGGAAAGCATTTAGTGTTAGCAGACGCACTGTCAAGAGCGCCAGAGCTGAGCCATGTGAGTTTGACTGAAAAAGAGATGGAGGAACATGTGATTGTTAGTTCCTTACCAGTGTCTGATTCCAAGTTTAAGCAGATAAGTGAAGAAACTGTAAAGGATGTAGAATTACAAGCTGTCTTAGCACAGATTCAAAATGGTTGGCCAAATGGGTCATGCCCAAAGTATTACCACCTGACGTCAGAGCTCAGTGTAGCAAATGGATTGTTGCTAAGAGACAAAAGGATTGTGATTCCTCACAGTATGACAACGGACATTTTGCAGAGGATACATGAGGGACATTTAGGTATTGAAAAATGCAAGACACGAGCCAGAGACACAGTATACTGGCCTGGCATTAATAATGACATAGAAAACCTGTTTGCAAAAGGAAAACTAATATTATGATTTAACACAAATAAATCATAGAATAATTTAAATAGAAATGGTAATATACAAAAAAACTGAATTTTATACTATTTTAAAGGTGCAGTGTGCAACAAAATCATAGATCAATGACTGAAAAACTTTGTCATAAAAAACTGTGTTTCTATTGGTATTTACTCACTTTACTAAAATAACTGTTATGTTTTGATTCTCTTAGAGTGAGTCACTTCAAATCAAATCAAATTTATTTGTATAGCACATTTAAAAACAACTGAGGTTGACCAAAGTGCTTAACATCAACAGAAGCAAAAGATAAACTTTAAACATTCATAAAAGCATACTCAATAAAAGTAATAAAATGAAATTATACCAACGTCAAAAACATAAATTATTAAAAAAATTTAATTAAATTAAGGACACCCAAAAGCTTTAAAATAAAAAGTTTTCAGTTTTGCTAGAAACATGTTTATGGAGGCTGAGTTCTTAACTGAAAAAGGAAGGCTGTTCCAGAGCTTTGGAGTTACAACGGAGTTAGCACAATCTGCCTTTCTCACTCTTCCAGCTGTATATTTGTGCCATAATTTTTTCTATGATGTCTCTAAATGGCCAAAAAATTGTGTGCATGAAATGAGAACCCTTGAGCTTGAGCTTTAAAATGGCAGTACCGGTTTGTTTGATTGGTGCAAAAGCATCGTTTGGGATAAGTAACGCCTTAAACGGACCATAGAGACAACAAGTACAGTCATTGCTGCACCTGAGGCCACTGGATCCACTTACAGAGAAAAACATGTTTATGTTTGAAAGAGTATTTGCCAATGATACCCACCGTACATTCACAAATGTGCTTGGCATTTGAAGTACTTTCTATGCCTGTTTTTACCACTAGATGTCAGTAATTCTTACACACTATACCTTTAATAATGGTTGAAAATGCCATGGTTGGCATGCAAATAATACTAGTTTAATAAAAAAATAATAATTCTGCTTGGGACCCAAAATTAAAATATATTTTGGACTCCTTTGCCTTTCACCCAGCTTTAAGGGTACACAGGCAGATGAAGACTGCAGACTGGGTGCAAGAAATAAAGAGAAAGAACTATACCACTTGTTCACAACAGATGGTCTAATGCTGGACATGTTACTGAGAAGGAGCACTTCCCATGACAATGAGCTGTCGGTTCGTAGTTTTAGTTTATATTGTCTGTCGAGAGAGTTCAACTGTATTTCTTGCCAACGCTGCATGAGATATCTTTAGTTAAACTGTTGCCAAGCTACCACACCTTCTCTCTGCTTTCTTTCCAACTGATTTTTTAAAATTTATTTATACAATTAATTCCTTTTCGCCAATAATTTATTCTACAACAGTATAATTTCTCTTTGCTTATAAAGTATCATTCAATTTAGTTTTGTTCAATTAAAAAGGAAATTGGAAATGAGAAACTTAGATATAAAATCTATGTTGCCAGAAAAAACTGATATATGTGATTGCACATCAGCAGTGTTTTACAGTGACTGTAAGCTTTAAGTGGACAGAGTATTTTTATAACTGGATTGAGCAGCAAAAATCTCAACCCAGAGTGTCAACCACCGAGCACTTTTACTACATGCTGAGAGGTACTGAAACAATAATAAGTCTGAGTCATCTCTCTCACCTCCAGTGATAAAATTGGCAAAAGAAGGAGAACCTTCCCACAGCGATGAGAAGGCCAGTATTTCGAGTTAGGTGCTATCTTGGGTTTATACTTTGGGCACAGTTGTAAACAAACACAGTTGTGCTGGTGATCTCGGGACCCATGTCATTGAGGACATGAAATACCAGGTATCACTGTGCTAAGCTGCTCTTTCCTGCAACTGTTTTAAGAACAGGATGGTGTATTAAGTTGCACCATATTAGATTACAGTAATACACTCTGGTGGTGCAGTGATGACCACTGATTGTCCTGAGCCATCTTTTTCTCTGAGCTGTCGAACGATAGAAAACACCGTTGTCCCCGTCCTACTTCCTGTAATGGCAGGGGGTAAGCTGCCAAAAATCCCAAATGTCACTGGATGGCTTAAGAAATGACAGCTGCTGCTCCATCTTGAATGTCCACTGTTACATTCAGAGAAGTGTTGAAAGGGACAAGGTGACATTTGCAGCTTGGTCCTCTTAGCATCCTCTCATCTCCAGCCTCTGTTTCCACCACGCCACTGCTTGTTTCCTGTCCTGCTGTGACCATGAATTTACATTCTGTAGGATACTAGTCTTCATACCAGGCCAAACATCATGCTGTGTTTGGCATTCATCATTTATTGATGGACTGTTCTTTAATTGCAGCAGGATAGAGCTTAGCTTTTCTGCTCTCACACTGGCTGATCCATGGGGAAGGCCCTCCTACTGATGGCGCACACGCTGCGAGCACTACTGTTGACTTATAATGGTTATGACACGCAACCACAAAAATAACCTACAGGGTTGTTTTTCTTTTCATTTTGTTCAAATTTTCTAGCATTTCACTCTGTTTACAGTTCTTCCATTCTTGCTCAGAGCTGAAACCATTTGAGGGTATGGGGGCAGAAATGACATAATTAACCATGGAAGAAGAGTCAAAGGAAGCTCGGCTGGCATGTGAGAAACTGAAGGCCCTGACCTGGATATACAGATGTGTAAAGCCTATATACTACAGATTTTCATGTTGGGGAAAGTTCCAGATACTGTATATTGTGTGCTGATAGCATGGTAGCCATGGTTTTATCTATCTCTGCATGTTATGCAATTGGAATGAACTTTTTACAAGGTCTTGAGAAGATTAGTTTTCTGAACCCTGCCTTGGAAACCTAAACTAATCCTTTAGGTGGTTTATCCTTCCACCACAGTACTCTTTCTTTCATTTATAACCAGTCACACAGGACAATGTCATTTTAATCTGTATCTGGCATGGGATTAATTTGACTTTATATGCAGCTGCAGTTGTCAGTTGGTTAATCGAAGTAGCAAGCAACAATTACTGCAGGGTAACTGCTCACTGTGCAACAGATCAAATTGTAGTAGTAAAGGGCAGTTTCTAGGTGTTCATATGGGATGTGTCACTGAGTGGGTTCAGCGTGTTCCTGCAAATGAGAGCTAAACTCCCTGTGAAATTTGACCTAGATATATAAAGCTAATAGGAAAAAGTGTGGGCTTTGTACAACCAGCTGCATGTTAAGTCTGGTGATGGAAACCATATTTTTTATTTGTATAGATGTATCATCAGTTTGAGGGTATTTCTGCCTTTATTGGAAAAATCCACAGTTGAAATTGAATTAGGGACTGGAAATAAGTTGTATATTACATTTTTGCAATAGTGATAAAGTTTTCAGACACTTTAAAGTTTTCCACTTTTCTTTGTGTTTGAAACTCCTCTTGAAATATATTCAGTTTGTGTTTTTTATTATCATTTAGAATGTGCAAAAATGAATGCACAAAACTTCCCACTATGACAAAGCAATACCATTTTTTTGGTCCAAAGGCTACCCAGCCAAAGTTATTGAGGAAGAAGAATCTTGATCAGAGTACACAAGCCGACAGTTGATGGTTAATAAATGAAATCTTGCACCAACATAAACCACAATTTGTATGTGAAAAACCTACAGAGGAACAACTGGTAGTGCAGTTCTCCACCAATCAGACCTTCATGGTTAAGAAACCTGAAAAAAAATATTCCAAAGATACTACACACCAACAAAACGTTGACTAGCGGTTCGAAATAGTATCGACATCTGGTCTCCAAAGTGTGCGGAGTAATGGTGCTATGGACTTGGTGTGGATGAATAAAAGCAAACTTGGATGTTTATTGTATGAGTTATTAGTATAAATAGGGGAGGTAATGAGTCATACATATACTAACACATGCTGAATTATACTGGTACATCTAAGGTATATTAGGATGATGATATTTAGCTTTTACTTTGCAAAGAAAATCTGTCTTCATATTCATGTTTCCCATTGGAATAAGTATACCAAATCTTGCTCCTGGTCTCCTAAAGGGGTATTTTAGTAGGAAAAAACAAAAGACAGATACAGGGACCAAATCTTTGGCATCTAATTTTTGAACAGTCACTGACTATTTCTCATGAAAGGCCACAGCCTGCCGGGAGTCTGAACAACTCACAGACAGCAGGAAACCAACTCCTCTGATGTAATGAAAAAAGATGAAAATATTTGGCCATAATTCCCACAACAGCATGAGTCAAGGAAACCAGTTACATTGTAACACTTTCTGAGCATCATTCTGAGGGATGATTTCCTGTGATGGTGTGAGATAGTAGAGAGGAGGATGTACTTGGAACGAAAAGAAAATCTTCCAATTATAGCCTCTTTGCGATACTCTTTGCGTAATTGATTAGTTGCTAATTAACCTAATTAGTGGTGAGGTTTTTTTCTATTCTACATTAGAAAACTTTTTCAGTGTATTTCTGCTGCTGCCCCAGATATTTTTAAACATATTGTTGCAATTATCAAATCTTTTTTATCAAATCTATTTTTTTTAAAAATAGCAAAATGTTTTTTTTCTCCTCATTTTTTATATTTGATCTTTTCTTTCCACTGCTTTCACTATTAAAAAATGCTATATATCCCACATCCTGATCCACAACGATGTCCTGAAGACATGTGAGGGAGATAAACCTGGACTCATTGCAGCACCACTGATAAGGTCACTTCAACCTGTACTGGCTTATTCCTTCCTCACGTTACATGTACATACTTTTAACACCTTCCTTACGAGTCATAGCTGTAAAGACTGGAAAATCAATTTGTGCAAGCAGCTGTAAAAAAAAGCAGCACTGCACATTCTTCATTTGGACACTCGGTATCAAATTGTTTCCCTCAGGCTTTAAAGGTACGATGAGAGCAAAGTGAAAGAATGTGAGAAGTTTGCAGCAATTCTAAAGCCGCAAGAGCTACATGTTAATTGTGAAACTGTAACTAGATCTGTAACTAGATGTTTGGGAAATTCTTGCAAACATTTAAAGTTTTCAAACAACAAAAAACAGAAGGAGCTCACAGTAGTATAAAACTGCAGAACAATAAAAGTAACAAGAGAGCAAGTAACATAATTCCATGTAATGCCATTAAATGCTGTTTGATAAACATAAATATATTTTTCAGTTAGCAATATTGCAGTTTAAGGCCATGTCCATAGGTGTATCTGCTAAACATTGATTTGGATGTTTTGTCCACATGGTCAACAGGTTTTGGGAGGCTGAGAACGCACATTTTTCAAAAACCTTATCCCAAAGGGAATAAGTTTGAAAACACCCCTGTTTCGTTTCTGTGTTTAC
>JAOXYM010000003.1:13570028-13585601 GCA_028567055.1 Leptatherina wallacei | reverse complement strand
CTTATTGATGGGCTGTCCCAAATATGCCCTGAAAAGTCTCCAACTGATCCAAAATGCTGCAGCCAGGGTTCTGATGAAAACAAGCAGGAGAGATCAGATTTATCCAGTTTTAGCTTCTCTTCATTGACTCCCTGTTAAATCTAGGATAAAATTTAAAAATTTTCTCCTCACATATAAAGCTCTCCATGACCAAGCCCCATTGTATATTAAAGATCTAATAGTTCCTTATGTTCCCAACAGAGCACTTCGCTCTCAGACTGCAGGTTTACTTGTGGTTTCCAGAGTCTCCAAGAGTCGACTGGGAGGCAGAGCCTTCAGCTATCAGTTCCCTCTCTTATGGAACCAGCTCCCAGTTTGGGTTCGGGAGGCAGACATCCTCAATATCTTCAAGATCAGGCTTAAAACTTTCCTTTTTGATAAATCTTATGGTTAGGGGTGGTTAGCCATCCCTTAGTTATGCTGCCGTAGGCGACTGCTGAGGGATGTCTCAAGATACACTGAGCATTTCTTTTGATCTCTTTGCTCCTTATTTTCCATGTAATAACATATGAAATGAAATGAATATGTTGATATGACAGTCTTGGCATGATTTAAGTGTTTTTTCCTCTTCCCTCTCAGCAGATCTCCATGGTTAAAAATTGTGATGCCTGTTGATCTCTCTTTTTTGTCCTTTCCACCTGGTCAAGGCAGATGGCTGCCCTCCCTGAGCTGGGTTCTGCCGGAAGTTATTCCTCCCAGTTAAAGATAGTTTTTCCTTTCCACTGTCGCCCCTTGCACGCTCATGATGGGGGACTGGATTGAAATCAAGATTTGATGCAATCTCTTAGTTTTTCTTAGCTAGGCTATTTGTTATGAAATGGCTTGTATGAATACTGATTGGATGACAATGGATTGGCTTGAACTGATGTCTGTAAAGTGAAAATGCAAATGTGAAAGTGAAAAGTGAAAATATGGTTGCAGCCGTACACAAGTCAAGATGGAGGCATCATCCTTGTTTTGCACATACACTAAAGTTTGTTGTAAAGGACAGTCTAAAAGCTGTCCGAGAACTGGGGCAGGTCATGGAAAAATGTAGTGCGATTGTGTCTTTTTTTTCATCACAGCAGTAAGGCCATAGAGAAGCTCCGGGATATTCAATAACATTTGAAAATAGCCGAACACAAGCTAATTCAGTCACTAGATAACTGCTGGGACTGTGTCTTTTATATGCTGGAGTAGCTCTATGTGCAAAATGAAGCTGTGACCACAGCCCTCTGCCTTTTAGGGAACAATGTAGTGTGCTTAAATTTTGGAAAATTATCTCTCATAAAGCAAACAATTCATACACTACAGACATTTGAAGAAGTAACCTGGGATGTTTCATCTGAAAAATATGCTTCAGTCTCCAAAGTGATTCCACTCGTGTCACTTATTCACAGGGCTGTAGCAGCTTGTGAATGTCAGGCAGTTCACTTGCTACACAGCTGGCACAGTAATGCCAGCGGAGAGTTATTTAGAGCATTCACTGTCTAGTTGCCCTACCTTTCTGGATGTTATGTTTAAACATCTTAGATTTCAAAACAAAGACAATGTTGAGGTAATGAAAAAAAGTCTCCACAGTGAAATACATGAAGTCTTGGAGACAGGACACTCAGCTCTTGTTTTAACTCCAAGCTCAACACCTACTGCTAGCTCTACCCCAGTGCTTTCTATCTGTGAGTCTAACCAGGGTCCTGCACCAATAGGTTCAGCTGCAACAAAAGGAGGGATATGGACTGATTTGGACAAGCAGGTTTTGTCAAGTCAACATTATCGGTCAGCTTCCACTGATGTACTCATGGAAGTACGCTGATACACAGAGGAAAAAATTATCCCCAGAGGAAAAAGGATCCACTGCTTTTAGTAACAAGAGCATGAACAAACCTTCATAGCCTTGAGCAAACTTGCAATGAGATACCTGGGAATTGTTGCTTCTGTACCTCCAGAGAAAATCTTTTCGAAGCCAGGAGAAGTTGAGAGGAAGAAACGAAGCAGACTCAAAGGGAAAACTGTTAATATGTTGTTCATAAACGAAGAGAAACTTTGAGGGAAGGTTAAAAAAATTTCAGGGGAGCCTGATTACTTTGTCACTAAATCAAAAAGTGTTAATGTTAGACGTTTTCTGTTCAGATGTTCAGGCAAGTGTTTTAAAATCTACATGCTCAATATGCTATTTCCCATTTTTTTTGTATAATTGTTCATAATTAAACAATAAGAATAGGTACTGTCTTGTATTCAGTATGAAGCTATAGTTTGTAGTACACTCCTTTTTACTTTGATTATAGAAAATGTGTGTGCCAAGTATCTGATCGGTATCACCAATACTGGCCTTAATTTTGGTATTGGATTGAAAAGAAAATCAGTGGTATCGCACATCACTATGGCATGGTTGTTGGTGTTAGATGGGCTGATCTGAGTATATAAAAAATCTCCTGGGTTAACAGTGAATGGTTCGAAATAGAGAAAATATCCAGTGAGCGCTAGTTATCTGGATGAAAATGTCTTGTTGATGTCAGAGGAGAATAGACAGACCGGTATAAGATGATATAAAGGCAGAAGTAACTCAGATAACCACTTTTTACAATTAAGATATACTGATTACCATCTCTGACCACAGAGCACAGTGTACCTTGAAGCAGAAGGGCTACATGACTGCCACTCCTGTCATCAAAGAAGTGGAAACTGACGCTACAATTCACACAGGCTCACCAAAACTGGGTGATCATTACCCTCCTGGTTATAATTGGGTCACACAACAGGACAATGGGCCTCATTCATAAATATCTTCTTGAGAATATTCCTAAATTTGTTTTTAAGTTTTACTTAGGAAGTTTTTTTTTACAAAAACCCTCCATCAGAGTCATGAACGTATTTATAGACCACAAAGTTGTTTGTATCTTTACTCTTAGATTAGTGAATACCAATCTCTTGTTTTGAGGATGGACTTTGGCCCTACTTTACAGAAAGGTTAACACCCAGACCGTGTGGTGAGACAGATGAAGAAAAATAACAAACCGATTGCCTAAAGAGTGAATTAAAATAAAACATGACAAAAAGATGTGAAACCCTTTTTTTTTTTTAATTTTCAACGTGACGCACATGGTTATTATCATACAGTAAGATTCAAATCATATAAAAGCAGTTTTATGCACAAACAGGTGATTATTTACTCCTGAACTTGGACAGCAGCCTGCAGTCTGGTCCCATCAGCACATCAGGATGCACATCCTCATGGTGTAGTGGCTGAAGGGGGTGAAACACACTGTAAGATGAATTTTATTACGTAGCCCTGCTGTACCTTTTAGAGTTTGTAAATCAAATTGCTTCCTGCTGTGGCATCATTGTAAGATGTGTTGCATCGATGGAGTCAGTGGTACATCTGATGAAATGAAATCTCCAGGTGAGTTGGTCAGTGGTATCATCCAGATGACCGGCATGACCTTGATTTTTTCCGAAAACTGATCATTATATTTAAAAAACACCATTGTAGTAAATTTGAATTAAAGACCACATTCTGGGAGTCTGAATCTGGGAGTTAAAGGTGACTTGGACATTTATGGAGTCATATTCTTGTGGTTAAGGATGCTTTGATGTAAATCCCTTTAATGATTTGTTTTTGCGTTTAAATTATTTTAATGTAATTCTAGCTTGCTTTTTAACTGTAATGCGTTTAATGTTTTATGTAAAGCACTTTGAATTGTCTTGAACCTGAAAATGTGCTATACAAATAAACTTGCCTTACCTCTGTGGCTGGCTCCCAAAAGTCAAACTCCATCCATTGCAGTCTAGCTGTTGTTTCCTTTGGGAATTTGAACAAATGTAGTTTTCCCTCACAGCTGAAGAAACAGTAACATGACACTGAGTCATGTTACTGAGTGTCACGTTACTGAGTTCCATGTAAACGAAATGTCATGATTACGATAACTTGAGTGGACAGAATTCAACTTGTCTCTATGTGGAGATGGTCTTATGGCTCTGAATGGTCAATGCTTCGGGGACCCCCTGGGCTCTTCAAGGGCTGGACCCCAGGTTGGGAACCAAAAGAATTTATTACTTCAAGTTATTGCAAATAAAGATGTCTCTGATATCAAATCATGGAATTTCCTCAATTTTTTTAATTCCCTGCTTCTCCTTTTTCACTTAGTTCTTGTTAAATAATCAATGACATTGCCATACACAGTATTGTTTTTCATCAAAGCTCACTTACCTTACTTTAAGACCTTGCTCCGACCTGATGATTTATTAATGTATTCTGACATGTAAATCCAAAGAACTGGAAGAAGTTCCACTCTCTTTTGCAAAGAATGTAAATCTTCTCATTAATTACTTCCATTTATTATAATTTATAAGTATAATACATAGATAATATAAAACAATAATTCAAACCAGTGAATACACATACACAGCATTATTTAAATGTTTTGTTTTAAATTTTTAAGTAGAACCAATAATTTCTTCTCAGTATAGGAAGTGACATCATATGTTGACAGCGTGGTTCGGGCACGCCCCCCTGAAAATAAGGAGAGGGGAGAGGGCATGAGATAAACCGTGGTAGATTCAGAGGCAGACATTGGATTGGCATGGCTGTGTGCAGCTCAGCACTGCAACCTACATCCACGAGGCTCCTGCCTGGACATTTGGATTTTCTCTCACGCAGCCTTGAAACAGTGCTGAGCAGAGGAACACTGAGCTGTGCTGTGTTTTTACAGCATGTTGCAGGGCATTGGAAGATAGAAAGGGGAAATTAAGGGGGTGGGGGGGCAACATCACCACACACATGAGCGATGCTCTGTGAGCATTTTGCTCTTTCTTTTCAGACCGTCAGGCTTTTCTGCAGAGACCTCGGACTAATGGAGGAATGCAGCGATGTTACTCTTTGCTTGTCATGCTTGAATCACAGCTTCATATATCCTTTTGTCTCAGAGCCCTCTTTGTCTTTGTCTGTTACTACTGCCAGACCAACTGTGGGGTAGTGTGGTGGACACAGCTTCTTCCACAATCCCCCTCTCCCTTGTCTGTTTCCCCTAATTCTCTTCACTCCCTGCTCGCTCGTGTCTATTTACCTCTTATAACCTCCCCTCCCCTCTGTAAACGACTCGGTGTTTCTCACTGCTTACTATCTCCCTCTGTCTGCTCATTCAAAGCAGGCAGATTGCTTTTCTACTTCAGCAGCTTGCTACATGATCTCTCGGAAAACTGTTTTCGCTGCTGCTCTGTCGTCTCACAATTTCTGAGCCCTTCTAGAAATCCATCTCCATAACATCAGGATGTTCATTGTGGAGGATTGATCCTCTCCACCCCCATCACTCATCCCTTCCCCTCCCTTGTCCCGATTTCCTGCCCTCTGACCCTCACCCTCTTGTTATCCCTTCCCCACCTTCCCCTTTTTTGTCCTTAACCTAAGCCTCTTCTCCCCTAACTCATTTCACCCTCTTGACCATGTTGCCATGTGTCTGCTGGCTTCAACCTATCCTCATCTTGCTGTCCTCTGTCTTATGGACCCGGGGGGAAAACTGCCCAGCAACCTGCCTGTGCCCAGATCCTCATACCGTGGACTGCAGCGGCCGTGGGTTGACCCGTCTACCCAATGAGATTCCCTTGGATGTCCGCAGGCTTTTGCTGGCTGACAACTGGATACTCCGCATCCCCTCGGATTTCCTGGTTCTGTATAGTGACTTGGTCTACTTGGATCTCCGGAACAACTCACTCTCCCACATAGAACCCGGGACCCTTAGCACTTCCTCCAGGCTGGTCTTCCTGGACCTGGGTAGCAACAATCTAACTGAAATCCCAAAGGGCACTTTTGGGGAGTCCCGGAGCTTGATCAAGTTACGACTGGGAAACAACCCCTATCTGAGCATGGTGAGTGAGGATGCTTTCCTGGGCCTCACCTCTCTGCGAGAACTTGAACTGGAACGTAATGCACTATCTACCTTAAAGGTGGGGGCACTTAGTCAGTTGCCCTCCCTGCGGGTGGTGAGACTAGAGGGCAACCCTTGGGTATGCAATTGCAACTTTGCCAGCCTGTTTGAATGGCTGATGGAAAACAGTCACAAGCTTCCAAATGGTAAGTAATGACATTTCAACAATTTTTTCTCTCTCTGTGCTTGACCCAAATAAATCTGAGTACGATGTTCAGCAGTAATATGACAAATCCATTGCCATAATATTTTGCTGGTCTATTTGTGTTTTCCCTGTAGGAGAGGAAACCCCCTCCCTCGCCCTTGTCCTAATTTAGTCTTTTTCTTCCTCCACCCCCACAGCCCATAATGTGTGAGACTGAGTGTGTAATCTGAGACAATACCACTTGTTTGAAAGTGACAGGCATGCTTTATTAATAAATGAAATCAATTTCAGAAGATACCAGTTTCAAATTCAGCGATATTCAATATGTAAAAAGAAATTTAGATAACATATGTACCTCTATGTGAAGCATTTGCAAGACTGATAAATTTGTATGTTATATTTATCTAACACTTGGCATTTGATGGATGCAATGAAGCAGCATTAAGACCTTTTTTTTTTTTTTACACCGATGAGAATATTACCAGTTTGTGAATTTCTGTGTTTTATTGCTTTATCCATGTGGGTTTTTAGGCTCACACACACATCTACCACTGTGATATAGCCAGGAGGGTTGTGTTATATAACAGGATGGATATTTTGGTGGTTTTACAAAGCAATCTGCGTGCATGCTTACCGGGGAAACAAAATAAGACAAAGGGGAGTCATGTTCCCTTGGCAGTATTGATTACACTGTGGTTGAATTATGTTGGATTTTGATTTTAAAAGGGGGCACAAGGGATTTCCTACCAAATATCACAACACTGAAATGACTCAAATCCAAGATTATTTCAGTTTCAGTTTAGTAGGACATATCACAAACACGTCAGGAGTAATTCATTTTTGGATAAATCTTGTTTATAATTGTGTTTTGTTCAGTAGGATACATAACCATTTAACTCAAGGTGAACCATATGTAAATGACTATTTATGTCCTTGCAAAGGACACAGACAGCAGATATCTCATGAGTGCAGGCTAGGACACTGGAGCAAAGAAGCAAAACTAAATAGATCTGACAGTTCAGCCACATATGATTTGTAACACGTGCTGTTATCATTTTTAGATCAGAGTATAGATGTACCATGAATTTTATTCTTGCCAAGAATTTGATTTGAATTTCCAAAGTGTGAATAAAAAATAGCTGGAGATACCATTCGGGTTTGGATGTAAAATGGTAAATTATGACTTCTGTAAGTATTTAGAAGATAAATGGGGTATGAAATGTTGACCTTTACCAGGGACAGATATACAGGGATATACAGGGGGACAAGGGAGGGCAACTTTCCCTACATCAGAACCTTTCCCCCCCCACTTTTGTCTTTGAATTATATTTGTAAAAAAATATTGACTGTATATTAATGGACAGAGCTTCGGTCATGTGACTTGTAAGTTTCTGAAGAGCTGAATTGAAGCTTGTTGGGTAGTTCCTACCGCCGCGATATTGGTAGCGTTACGCCTCTCGTTGCTCCCAGAAAATACAAAAATGGGCGAAGAGGTGGCACTGAGAGGGGGGTCTGTGAGCGTGGGGACGGATGATTGACACCGATCAAACTCTGAGCTGCCTGTAGCCATGAGCTAACCGAGCTAGTCCGGAGCTAACGGGAGTTAATCAGCTAACAGAGGTGGGGGGGCTAAAGCTAAGGCACGCTGTTAGCCGTTTTTTTTGTACCAGGCTGTAAACATTTTTATTTCTGCTGTGAAGTTGGCCTTTTTAACATGGGAGTCTATGGGGATTGACTCCCTTTTGGAGCCAGCCCCTAGCGGATGAGGGATGTACTACAATTTTTGGCACATCTGCATATAGGCTTCACTTTTAACTGCCGGAGGTTGCCGCTTTGTAAAAAAACATCTTTTGTATGTCCAAAAACCTCTCATAGCATTGAAATAAAAGATTAATTCACACAGAGATAATGATTGTAAATTTAATATTAGGACCCTTGTGGCCCTGCATCAAACTGTGTAAGACTCCTGCAGCAACTGCGCACGGTGATGCGTCAAAGCGTATAGGAGATAGACAGTCGGCCTGCAACCCAGCAGAATGTAACAACTGAGCCGCCCAACCTTTACCAGGTGAAGACTGGTGATGTTTTAACACTCAAAGTTGAAGTCAGATTAAATATGTAATGAACAGAATGTCTGCTGAATGAGACAGACAGTCACAGTGTAGTACTTCCATTAGTCACGTGCCGATAGTGACTCACTTGGGTGTGATTTGTTAGAGCATATTTCCCTGGTTAGCTAGTTTTGATTCTAGTAAACAGGAGAGCAGTTTATGAAACATATTGATGTGAAAACAGTTTGGAGAGTCGTTTTTTCCAGGGGCTAAAGCTGCAGTGACTGCTCTGTTTGATTAACACCAGCAATGAGGCTGATCAGTTAAACCAGCTTACATCCTGACTGCGAGATAGGAAAGTAAAAAAACGATTTTGATAATGATAAGTAGTCTAAATGGATCCATCCTTAATTCTAGCTGGACCAAATGGTATGTTTTTATTCTCAAAATTAAATTCCGGTCACTTCTAAATTCCAGTGCAAAGACATTAGATGTTCCACAGGAAAATAGCATGCTCTCAGCAAAAAACTGAATTAATGTTTTAAGGTATGATTTGTGATATGGGGTAGATATGTAAAGCTTTACTCGTGTAGCCAATTTATTTAATCAGTGATTATGATAAAAAAATAAAAAAAATAAAATAAATATGATGCAAATTTTACAGACGAGAGAAACACAGTGAAATTCTATTGGATAATACTAATTGCCACTATAAATTTTTCGATATATCAAACTACAAAGATGATCATCTTAGCAATTTAGTTTGTTTTCTGTACTTATTGTGAGGATTCCTTTTTAAATGTAAGCCTAAATATTGTCTTTGTTTTCTTAGAAAGATAATGAAGTAAATTGTTTTCAAGTGTTTTTTCGGATCTTGTTTTGACTCCATTTACTTATAGGGGATTTAACCATACTGTACTGATGACAATCAATAGCTACTTTTACATGGACAAATTTTCTTCTATCCAACTGAAGTCAATCTAATAAGAGATTTCAGTTGACATGTTTACATGGACATTAGATAAAGTGATCTCATCAGTTGTGTGTTTGTATGATAGAAAGATTCAATATGTAAACACTGTAAATGTTACATATGTGATGTGTACAGATTTGACAGAAGTAAGACAGCAAATAAGATTGGATCAAATTTGATCAAATATCGAGTTGAGTCTTTCGACCGTCAAGATCCTCAATGATCTTTAACTCTTTCAAAATGTACAACTAAGACGTATCCTCCACAGTTCAGCTCTGTTTTGCTGACGGAATTTTTCAAATCTTTCCTGAAATGCAACTAATCCCACCCTGTCTAGACCTCTTGCCCCTCCTTTGACACCCCATGTCAAATTTTCTAGATCTGCCACTGATCTTTACATTAAAAAGAAAGTTTTGTCTGCAGCCTTAATCTGAATAATCTAACTAAAGGTATTTGTGTATGTGTTTTATATGTGGGGAAGGATTATTATTATTAATAATAAAAATTGGAATGTCAAGCTGTCAATTTAACCTTGTGGAAATTGATATCCTGTTGTAAAAATATCCTATGACAACATTCTTCTATTTGTAAGGTAAGATCAAAATCTTTTATGAATCTTAATTGGAATTGGTGTACAGAAGCTTTTAATCAGCTACACCCAAAAATTGTCTGGACACTGCCTTACTGTTGCAAACTGCTGACAACTCATAAAAGCAAACTTAGATACATTCAGGCCATGGTGTTCTCTGCTATCGATTCTGCCCTCACTTTCCTCTCACATCTTTTGTCATCCACCCCAAAAGCAGACAAGTTTGGGTCTGTGCAGACAAAGCTGATAAAGTGGCTTGAATTCTCAGTTCCTCAAGCAAGATGTTGGAAATGCATTAATCACAACTTCTAAGCCTTGTCCATTCTGAATTATAATGAATTGCATTAGCAGTGCTGGCAAGGCAGACATCAACAGCAAAAAAGAAAGGCAAAGGCATTGCCAAGCTACTAGCATGGCTGCCAAGTGACCCCAGAGTATATGCACTAACAAATTGCGTTAGTAATGCCCATCTCACCTCATATGTGTCTCTTACTACCCCATCAGTGTTTGCTTTATGGCCCCAGACACGAGTCTGCCAGTTTGGACCAGATACACATGCACACACAGCCATGCTTTTTGAAAGGGATAAACAGATTGTCCTACTTTTTCTGCATTATTTCGTCACTTTTTTTTCTTTTTTTTTGGCCAAAAGGTTTCTGGAATCTACTTTCCAATGCTAATGATGCTGAAAAATAGGAACACAGTATAAAACAAAAAAGAAGGCAGATGACTTTTTCCTCTGCATACACTTTGTACTGCAGAATTTGCTTTTTAGCAAATATACAAAGGGCCAATGCTGCCTATATCCATAACTCTGACATTAAGGTAAATCTATCCACATCAGCAGAAGTTCATGCCATGTCTTAAATCTGATTACAAAATATGAATATAACCAATATGAATATTACTTAAAAATCTTTCATAGTCTAGCAGAGTGGGAAACAAAAGGGCAGAACAGCTAATGCTTAGTTTGATTTGCAAACATGGCTGGTTCACACATGCAGGCATCTTACTGCCAGACCTAATTAATGTAATGACTGAGCTCTCAATTGCGGAAAAATGCTATGACCTATTCTCTGGCATACTGTATTAGAAGTGGTTACACAATAACAGATGGACACTCATTAGTGAATGAGCTTGACTTTATAAGCTTTCCAGTATGTATCAACCCTAACCACCATCATGAATGTGGGTGTTTTAACTCAAAATCTCATCGTACAGAAAATTAGTTAGAGAAAATTCAGTTTATGTTCTCTTTTCATCTGTGTGGGTGTTGCATTCCAATTTACTTTGACCAAACAACAAATCAATTAAAAATTTGCTTCATTTTTGTAAAACTGCATCTCTTAGAGCCAAGAGCACAACTGGAATTAAAATAGGTTTTATTTTTCACAATTCCATATCATGTACTGTAATTGGCAATATGTTACAATCGATCTTCTTATAGCTCAATTGCTCTTAAATGCAGCTTAAGCTGCATTTTACAACCAATTCTATTAAACTCATTACTGTACAGTCTGACTGAACTCCAACAGCTAACGAGCTGTGAAACAGTGTGGAGAAGGATTGTGGGGATATGGTTGATTGGTAAGCTTCCCATATCTGAGACACAATACAAAATAAAAACCTGACAGTGTTTATTCTTGTAGGTCATGATGGGGCCTTTGTTGGTAAAACAAATATATACCCACTAAAGCACAAAACTTTAAGAATTGAAAAAAGCCACCTTGTGATAGATACTATGTCAAATTATCGAGCTATAAAAAATGTATCCACTTCCAAAGTTTTTGCTTTTAAGATAGAACACTTTGGATGTAATTCCAGCCTATGGTTTTGTATTGAGTGGTGTCAGTGTCACTTGATGAGATCCACAACCTATACATTTCAAAAGGTGTAACTTGTGACAATCATCACATTTCCAACTCGAACCATACATTTTCAATGTCTAATTCTGACATGGTTAATTCCAACACCTTGTTATAACCATTTATGAGTGTGATGTAGAAAAAAAAGGACCAAGGACCACTCTTAAGTATTCTGTCCGAACATGTGATTAATTTTGTTTGTTTGATTAGCATTTTGTTCAGCATGACACAATATTTAACTGACTTTTAATGCAATTCTGATGGTAAAGGAACAGGATAGGTCAAAATTATTGACTTTATGTCATCTGACAATGGGGCTACCTTCACATTCATTGAACAAATGCTTGTATCTGAAGCAACTTACAAGTGAGGAACACATTGGGGGACATCTGAGGATCAATATCCTGAGCTGATCAAACTCAACTCGCTGTGTTTGGAAGAGGAGGAATGTTGTCTATGACTCCAAGAACACCATCCCTACTGTCAAACATGGAGGTGGAAACATTATGCTTTGGGGGTGTTTTTCTGCCAAAGGGACAGGACAACTGCACCGCATCAAAGGGAGAATGGATGGGGCCATGTAACATCAGATCTTGGATGAGAACCTTCTTCCCTCAGCAAGGGTATTGAAAATGGGTTGTGGGTCCAAAACATACAGCTAAGGCAACAAAGTGGCTAAAGAAGAAGCATATTATGGTCTTGGCGTGGCCTAGTCAGTCTCCAGACCTTAATCCTGTAGAAAATCTGTGGAGGGGTGGCAGTGGCTCAGGTGGTAGAGCAGGTTGTCCAGTGATCAGAAGGTTGGCGGTTCGAGCTTTACCCTCCTTACCTCCAGTGTTGGCATTACTGGTGTACTCAGATGTAAGTCGCTTTGACTGTAGAATAGAAATTTAAAAAAATCTTAGATTTATCGAAACAAAGTCTGGTGTTTTAAGGCTTCCCAAGATATTTATGGCCTCCTCTCTCAATGCCTGCATAATGTAGCAGCTGCAGAGCCCAGGCTGTAAATCCAATTCCCCTTTCATTTTTCACGTCTAGATTTCCCCCATGATTTTCAGTTCATGACGGAGCATACTTTTCTGTCTGCTTTACTTTGATTACTGCAGGTCAGAATAATGAGTGGTAGGAAGATGCTTGATATTCTACATTTTCTATTTTCTAAGTGTTGGACATTCATGATGTTTGTTTTTTTCTTTTTACATGTGGAAGATAAATGAAATCATATCTGAGATGAAGCTTTTCTTCACTTAAACATAGTATAAAGTGATCAAACAAATAATAGTATCCATCTCCATCTTTTGGGATTTGTTTTTCGGGGTAACATGTTACAGTTTTTGTACAAATCAGGTTCATAAATGTTTTAATGCAAGGATGATTGTAAACATGATCCACTGCTGTATCCAGTGCTCTTGGGTTAAGGATGAACAAAGGCCATGTATAATTCAGACTGACACAGTTCTACGGCACATTGGCCAGGGTAATTGGAGCTAGAGCTGCCTACAGGGCAGGACTATTTCTCATGGGAGATGGGAGGCCCATCATGGTTTTGCCATCAGTGCTAGTCCTGACCTGCAGTTTTCCTACAAAGTAGCAGTTCATGTGATAGCTTGGTCAAAGGCTGAATTTTCCTTCACAGCCTATCATGTTGCTTCTTTGTGACCTGTTATCACACTGCACAAACAGCCCCCAAAAATATGACGCCACTGACCAACTCCTTCCTAGCAAGCACATTATGCCACACTGCTCCGCATGGCATCTCTTGCTATCTTTACCACCCATGGGTATGTGATGAGAAAATATCTGTTCCATTAACACAGGCTGACAGCTTGTTTCATCTTGGCCTAATTTGATGTTTATTTAAAGTTGGGATGTGAGAGAGTTATAGCTGAGTGGGAAAAGGTGGACGGAATTACAAAGAGTGATACCATCAGCTGCTGCACATACAGAGGCAGCAAGGGATAATCTGCCAGTGTCAGAAATAAAAGGCAAAAAGCCAAATGCATGATTTCACTGGTAGTGTACAGCATCATCCCTGAGTGATACTTCTGTTTGTTTATCTGTGTAGATGAAGACTTTACAGAAGGAACCCCCTTCTGAATGATTCACCATCATCACCCTATCACATCAATGCTTGTGATTTTGTATATTCCTTTCACAAGTTCTCTACTCTGTTCCCATCACCTCACTGCTGGCCTTTTCATGCATGAATCTAACCATTCTTCTGTCAAACTTTGGTCAATCTTTCTCACTATCAAATAATGACAATGTGTTTAGGACTAGAATGGCATATTCTAGTTTAATACAGGACAATAATTCAAATCATTATTACAGTTTAATTATTAATGTGCAGGAGTGCCCCAGTGTTTCAAGATCAAATGAATTCCAATTCCTGCACGAGACTGCAGATACACCATTGTGGTGAAGTGATTGGTGCAGAGATCAATCTGGACAGACAGTGTAGTGTAGAGGGAGGAAAAAGAAACAAGTTTCCGATATCAGCCTGCCACAGCAAGGTAGATCAATCACGGCGAAGACAGGAGACAACCTATCCCGTTGAATGCCTGTAATCCTAAATGTAATCCATCAACAGTCTGAGCCAGGACTGTAGCATATCTGTGTGGGCAGACATACCTGATAGTGTGAGGGCATGATATGTGTCGCAATACTGGAGAGTAGCCTGCACTACAGCCACAGTTCTTGTGATCACAGAGGTGTTTGGGATCATTTATGAACTGCAGAAAATTGCAGCAAATAAGTGTATCCACAAACAAGGCTGACATTCAGAATGTGTAGGTATGACTCGGCTGAATTGAAGCTTTGTGTAGCTATGGTTGCAATATGATAGACTATATGAGAATATGCTTTCATTCAGATTGTTGCTAATTGGCTTTTTCCATTTGACCTATTATGTCAAACAAACAACAAAAATTAAACAATTTAGCCAGCTGGTACCAAATGTTTACAAATGAGATGCATATTATATGTTGTGATTATTCTTATGTTAAAGGCATCCTTTTTATTTTCTCATCCAACTGAAATGAATGAAATGAAATGAAATGAAAAATACTTTATTTATCCCTTTTGAGGGAAATTATTGAACTGAATGTATACATGGTATACATACAAGAGGATTTAGTGCAAATTAGGAAAGAACCCACCCAAATAATGGGGTTGTTGTTGAGTCTGACAGGATTACATGTATTTAAAAAATCTACTTTAAAGAAGCACTACTGATCTTTGTCAGATTTTGATGCGCCGGCCTATTGACAGCTAATTTGGCATCCATCTTGCATCCTAGCTATACTGTGAGCTCTCTTCAGACAGTAAAAGTCAGTCCTATGTTGACTCTTGTCCTATCTCTTGCTCTCTTTCTTTTCCTCTCTTCCTCTAAAAATGTCCTCTTACCTTTCTGCTGACTCAGCCACGTTGCACGTTCAAAATGACCAGTGTGTTGGTATCCGGCTCCTAGCATGTGACAGGGTGCATAAGGCAAAACTCAGTTCAAAACTTGTGAAGTGCGGTTTCTCAGCTTCGGAACACTGCTGGGCAGCGACAGCTCCAGAAATGTATATAATCTATGTCACTGTACTATGTAAACGAGTCAGGAATGCAGTGTTTTAAGGTCCAGAAGTTACATAGTCTAACTTTAAGTTGAACTAAAAGAACGAGTTTTTTCTTAACTTTAATCTTTGTGTGTCTCTTTAATAAAGGCATAACAGATATGTAAATGCGTAGTTCTATATGAAGTTACGCAAAGATTAGAATTATTATAATATGAAGGAATTAATTCAATTGGATGTCATTATGACTTTTGAAAAAATAAAATACTGACTTTCCATAAATCAAGTTGATGTACAGTATTCTGAGTAGGAAGCTTTTGGCATTGGTATTTTTCTTTTTACACTCTATTTGTACACTCATTGTTTATAAATCTCAGAATGGTTTAGGCCCAGAATACATCTGTGATATGTTCAGAGAATATAAACCTGCAAGAGCTCTTAGATCCAAAGA
>JAOXYM010000003.1:13553948-13569839 GCA_028567055.1 Leptatherina wallacei | reverse complement strand
TTTAATGTTTTATGTAAAGCACTTTGAATTGTCTTGAACCTGAAAATGTGCTATACAAATAAACTTGCCTTGCCTATGAAATTAAATTAAATTAAAATACTTTATTTATCCTGTATTAAATAGCCTGTAACTAGGAGGTGAGTTGATATTATTCTGACTCTCTCCAGATTATCTGGGTTGACTGAGCTCAACACTGGCTGTTCTGGGGCAAGCATAACATGTTTTTGTTCTCTGACTTCACTACAACCAATACACACAAGAACACCATACAGTTCTATAGCTATGGTCACGAACTAAGGTTTACTGATGAAGCAAACATATCCATAGGATCATTTACAAGAGATGTTCGTGACACCAGATAACTAATCTCAATCATGTGAGAGAACATGAACAAGAACAAACCTAATTCTAAATAAACACCAAATGAGTAATATGCTGCAGCCAAAAATGGCAAAATACAGTGATGATGCACACCTGTATGAAATGAATCACCATATTAACAGGAACAATTAAAAGTGAAAGTAATTGATACTTTGCTAATCCTGCTTCAAGATTTCCCCGTAGATCAACATTTCAAACCCAAAACCTGCTAGGAAGAATGTTTGGCACAGGAACGTTCATCAGGCTCCATTAACTGCAAATATATTCTAAAAGACTTAAGAGTTTCACTGCCCCATCAAAAATGAGTAAGTGCATATATTTATTGGAAAAACTGTATTTTCTGTTCAGTCAGTTTATTATTGAGCTGTATTATTGAGGCATCTAAGATGATAATAGCTTTGCGTTACGTTAAACAGTCTTAGGAGAAAGTAAAGAACAAACAGTAGAGCATGAGTCAAACTGCGTGCTTGCAAATCTTATAAGTCAACAAGTAGAAGCATTAGTGTTTTAATCAGTTTCTTTTACATAAGTTTGCTCTGCTGAGATTATATGTCTCCTGTGAAGAAGCATGTCGGGAAAAGCCAAAGGGTTTAGACAGCATAGCTCTTGCCTTACTTAGAGACCCTCCCACAATATTTTAACTGATTATTTTCCTTTTTTCTTGTTCGATTCTTCAATTTTGATGATAGCTGATTGGTCCGTGATTGGTGGTTTTTCTACATGTCAATTTCTGTCGACCTGATTATGTTGGTATTTTACATGTTTGAAAAACATGTGCTCATTGTCTACACACCTTATGTACCCATCTTTTGTTTCTTTTCTTTTCTTCTCAAACAAATGCACAAAGAAATTTGGATCATACACATAGAGCACATTTCTGCTTTGTGGAAAAGTAAAATAGTAACCCATTTCTAGTAAATTGGCCTTACTCACCATTTGCCTGCTCCAGGGAACGATTTGGTGTCAAGCCCAAAACTAATGTAGGAAAACAAACATCAAGCTAAAAATGGAGGTCTGATAATGGTCATCTGAAAGATATATACAGTTAATTCAAAGATCAGGAATTTTATACAGTACAACAACCATGGCATGATATATAGTGGGCCTTAAGTATAAAACAGAATATATCGATAGGCAAACTATAAAAAATATGATGCTCATAATAAGTTGGACTTTTTATAGCTTGTAAAGAACATCAGACTGTTTCTGCTGCCAAGCAGAGTTTATGAGACAGGAGACAATTACTTTTTACTTAATAAGAAATGTGCCCTTTATACTTATGGTAATAGTTATGAGTGATTTAAGAGTTATTATTAAGGCTTATTTTATTGATGAAAGAAAACAGCAACAAAGGCACCTTGTGTAACACTAGGCTGCATATAAAAAAAAAATCAAAACATCAAAGCCAAATCGGAATGAGCCACTGAGGATGAATAAGTGTGGTTTTTGCTCTCCTTCTTTTGAATTTTTAAGCTATTGTACAACAACCATTGGCTTTGTAAAGGTGGTATAATCATCAAATTGCTTTACATTAAAAGTGAGCTCCGTGGAAGACCCCCAAATGCGTGAAAAAGACGAATAAGTTATCCTCTTGAGCTTCTGAAGCACTTAGAAAAATGTTGATAACCAGCATCAATCTAATACTTAGCCAGAAAAAAAAATTGTACATGAGGTATGACAAACAGACTGTGGTGTGTGGTAGAGGGACAGTATTTTGTTTTTCAGATGCCACCGAAAAACTACACAGTTAAGTTGGTTGTCATTTCATTATGTGGGACAATACAAACAGATCTTCAAAAATCACTAAAACTAAGTTAAACTGATACCAGAAAATCGAAGAAAAAAAGTATATTGTTGTTGATCTGTTGTTTTCTATGGTCACTAGCAGAGACAGTTTTTGTTTTGTCACATCTCAGCTGCTGTTGTAACATGAAGATAAAACATGCATAATATGTTATGATGATCTACCCTTGTTAAAGGTGGGACAACGAGTTGGTACTGGATCAGAAAACCTAAATAACACTAATTACCCTTCAAGTTTAGTCTTTGTAGCACATTTTCAGCATTGTCTTTTAACTGGCACAAAGAAGCATGAACACAAAACTCCCGTCTTTAAATCTCTTCATTGGCTTCCTGTCATTGGCTTTGCATTGATTTTAAAATTTTGTTGCTCACTTTTAAAGTTTTAAAAGGTCAAGCCTCATCCTATCTACATGATCTCTTCAACATCCACACACCTATGAGAATTGCCCAGTCCAGCCATTTTATTTTCAATGTTCAGAGATCAAAGTTGAAACATAGAGGTGATTGAGCATTAACTGTGGCAGACTGTGGACTTCTTTACCTTTACATGTCCACACCGCTCAGAGCACACAATCATTTAATTGTCTGTTAAAAACACATCTATTTCCTCTGGACTTTAACTGATTAAATATGACACTAGATATTTTTTTTAGAAATATTAACTCGTCTGTGTTTAATTGTTATTGTTTCATTTTATTTGCTGTTTTATGATTGATGATGTAATTGTGAAGCACTTTGGTCAACTGTTGTTGTTTTTAAATGTGCTATATAAACAAGCTTGACATTGGCATGTAGGCTATTAGCAAGATGGAACGAGCAGCATTAGCCTTGTAGAGACACAAGATAAATAGAAATTGAGTTCAACGTGTTGTAGGCTATACAAATTGAGGTTTCTTATAGGGAAGCTAAATAAGCCTGAATCTTTTCAGTTGAAAGAATTGATTGTCGAATATGTTCTATTTTTGTCAAGTAGGGGACAGAACATATTCAAAATATAACGTGGTGGAAAAAGTCTGGAAACTATGCTCCTGATGAGGGCATTCATGTTTTTAGCAGCATCTGGAATTAAAAACTTTAAATCTGTTTGACAGTGCTGATCTGAAGAACATAAACTCTTCCTGTTACAGTAGGGATTACTTCTGACAGCTGAGACAAGATAAAGTTAAACACAAACCCACACCTTCATCCATCAGCTTGCTTAATTTCCAAACATAAACTGGGATTTCACCTGTCAAGATACTGATGTTTTCCTCCAGCGAGCGACTCACAAGCTGTCATTTTCTGTAACAGCTAAGGTTTCAATTTCCTGCATCTCTAATATGACGTTACATTCACTAAAACACTGGGCATCCTTTGCCATGGACAGCTTGTAACTATTATTCTAGCATTTGCTCCAGAAGGAAGTCTTATTTATTCATTTTTTTACCAAATACTACAGCTGTTCAGTAATTCACTCATCCTTCAGGCAACACCAATCTGAGTTACATATTGGGTAACAGTAGTTCCGCTATTGCTCCACTGGAATTGTAGACTTTTTCAACAAATCTATATGTTCCATCCATCCATTTTCTGTACCGCTTAATCCAATTCAGGGTCGCGGGTGGGCTGGAGCCTATCCCTGCAATTATCAAGTGAGAGGCAGGGTACAATCTATATTTTGTGTACCTGAAATGAAGGTTGTATCCATACATTTTTACTGATGATATTTCTCTTTCATACTTATGACCTTCCATAAAATTCCTCTTTTTCTTTTTTCTTTTATCTTAGATGTTGTTAGAGCAGTCAAACATAAGTGCATTTAAGCTGATGGACACAGATTTAAATTTTTTGTGACATCCAACAAGACTTTCGAAGCATGTATTTCACTGGAAGCCTTTTATGTGTCTGCAGCATTTTGGCGTTTGTTGCTGATGGGACAGATCACCCTGTAAAGGAGACAAAGTACATTTGAGACACACAATTTGTGAGTAGGGGGAAAGCCATGATGCTTAAATGTAACAAGTTTATCAAATTTCAAATTTTACAAAGTGATTTGGGTACTAAACAAGATTGAAGTGAAGAAAAAAATTATTGAAAACAGTATTTCTGCGCTGTTAAACCCTTATTCTGACTTTGATAGAGTGCTCCATGACACTGGAAAATGTTGGGGAGATTCATAAAGAAGTATGAAAGAGTATAAACTTTGCTGTTTCTTTTGTTGTTGTTTTTTTCTCAAAAGCTTGTATGTTGACTGTATTTTGATAAATAATGAATGTGACAATGCTGTAACTGCTGTGTCCAACACAATGATTTTAGTCTCTTGTTATAATCTTAACATCTTGAGAAGGCTTGATCAGACAGGATTGTTTCAAAATTACCAATCACCACTGCCTCTGTGCTAATAACTATGTAGATGTAGTAACTGCCAGGGGACTCGGTATAATTGTTATTTCATTGCTATGACTTTTTTTTAAAGCAGAATTTCATGTATTAGGGCAAAGCATAATTCATTTTGTGAATGATCAAACTCTAATCCACATCACTGACCAACAATCAACATAAACTGTCTATATTTTCATGTAATTTTTCATATTTGGGAAAAATGACAGAGAACCTATCATTTTTCATACCAGCACGACTTTCAAAGGAGCTTTCTTTTTTTTAAAGTCTTGTCCTTATGTCCATCATTTTTGTGTGTTTCTAGGATTTAGCAGAAAGTAATCCACAAAATGGATATTTGTGTCTATTTTAAGGCAAGTCATGACTTGTTCATTTTTAAAACCTTACCTTTAGTTTACCTTTAATTTTGGAAGCCATGATTGAAAACACAAGGAATTGCCAACAAAATGAATTAATGAATGAATAGGGTAGACATTTCAAATGCAAGTTACTTGAAAACAGAAATTCTCCACTTGACAGCTACAGTATATTGCCATCCTCTAATCTTCCTGTTTCAGGAATGTTGAAATGTCAGGTTAAGTGAAGAGTTCGGTTACATGCAGCAGGACTAAATTAACTGGCTCCCTTTGATCTCTGACCCCTTTGGAGACACAAAACATGGGCAGGTCTTGAAAAAGGTCGCACTGGAAACCGAATCGTTCCTGTAGTCCTTGTTCCCTACGTTGGGCCTGTTAATTTGTTCACAGATCTAAGGCTATGGGCTTTTTGATGAGGGTATTTATCATGCTCTTGTTCTTTGGTTCTCAGAGGTCAAGTTATGGTTTCTACTATGTTGCAAGGCTCAGTTTTATATGACTATAAATTAAAAGGATCGACAGAGAGTTTGTATGAAATGTTTCCATGTTAGAACAATAAAATTAAGTTTGAAGCTGCTAATATCTTTTATCATCCATATTGTCCACATATTCACTGAAGAGAAAAAACAATCATTATTACTACCACTAGACTTTGTTCCTTGGGTCCCATCATCAACAGACACTTAAACAGTTTGCCCCTTCATTACAATACATTCAATAGTTTTTATAAATCACCAGTTTTTATGAGCATAAATGCAATGCCAACTGTATTGTTATATGATTAAATTGAATTTTACAAAACACCACTTTGAGGTCTCCACATGTTAAAAAGGTGGATAGAAAATAAAGGTAATCAAAAAGAATTCACACACTTATCACAGAGATATCTCACTTTGTGTTAAATGGTTTGATCACAGATATCAAGCAGAGGAATAAATCTGAAATGTAGACATATTTTTTCATAAAACCTCACATTATTTCTTTATGCAACAGTTTATCTTGAATAATGATTAAAAACAAAAAACAAAACATAAGATAAATATCTGTCATGATTTAAAGCCTTACTGTACTTGTTCCTTCTGTCCTGTAATTCTAGATGAATAATAGCTTGTGTTCGCTACAAAGTGAGTGTTAGATGAGATGTGAGAATCTATTTTGTATTAGGGGATTAGTTTCACCAAGTTTTATCAGGCCCTTAAAGAGTTCAGTTACAAACCTAATTAATACTGTAGCAAGTCAATCAGAGGACCTTGGAAGCTAATCTCATGTCATGACAAATTTCTAATATTCCTCTCTTCATGGTAACTGACCCTGAGACACTGAAATGCAAAAATAATCTGTGAATTTAGATCATAATTCTGGCAGTTTGTTGGATAAATTATCTGGAGGCAATAAGAGAAGCTACTGCACTTTTATCAGAACAAACATGCTCCAAATTGTGCTGACTGCCAAGTAAAGACCCAGGGACTGCCGAGTGTGTACATTTACATGTACAGCAACAGTAAAAACTAGCCACCCACGTTGCAATGCTCCATCTCTACCCACATATGTCTAGTGTTTCAAACGGCACAATACAATGCCAAAATACAGCAATTCATGTGCTGCAGAGTATTGTGTTCATAGTGTTGGGAATGACAATTATGAGATGCAGTATGAGGGTTTGGAGCACTTTAGTAAATGTCTATTTAGCATGTCAACATGTGGGGAAAAAAACACTTTTCTCTTTTTGGTGGCAGTGTCAGTGACCACTCGTAAACAAATACGTGATGAAACTGACCTTATAATCGAGTGATCTCATTTATTGTTGGTTGGAAAAGAAGACTCAGCAGAGGACTTGTACCCTTGAAATCCAATAACCTCTGATTAAATGATGTCTGAACAATAAGCTATGTGAAAGTGACAGCGACATAGAGACCAACACTCGCCTATTTGTCATGCCTTCATCTTGAGATGAGTTTTGTTAAGGTGCCCCTTGGGATCTACCAGTGGCTATGCCATGTTTAATCACATTTGGATTCTTGCGGACTCCATTGTGGTACAAGCAGCGCAGATTCAATTTGAGCGCAGTTTCATTAAATATCCAAACAATTTACAAGCAGTGCACTATCACTGGTATTGATACGAGAAACTCAAAGATAGGCTGAGATCCTAGGCTACTTACACCGCATTTTAAACACATTACGTCAAGAGTAAAGCTTATTCATAGATCTGTACTCGCTCTACACAGTATTTCTACTGTTTTCTAAGAGTGTTCCCACAGTCATGCTGTGGGTGTATATACTGTATACACAGTGCAACTTTAACTCATAAGTGAGGACTTTTGATTGACCCTACACTTATTAAATCAGCTTCTAGTCTTATAAAGAAACTGCCTTACCCTGTAGGGTTGAGATGTTTTATAATTTTCAACTGATTGGAATAAAGGGCTCTGTACAAACAAGATAGTTCATATTTCAGTTTTTGTCTTGTGATCGCCCAGTGTGCATATGTGGGCTGCTTCAGTTACGGAGCTCACTGGTAAACATCATCTTTAATTCAAAGATGATGGCTGCTTGATATCATATATGATGTCATTTCTGAAAGACTGCTTTGTGAATAAACATATCTAGAAAATGCATGAATACGGCTTTATTCACCACAATGTACTATATGTTCAGCATAGTCAACTTGTGTAATTCTATTTCCTGTTCCTGTTTAGGAGTGGAGGGCATGGAGTGCTCCCTCCCTATGGATGGCAGACGTGTTTCCCTGACCCAGCTCTCAAAGGACAGCTTTCGTGAATGCCAGGCAACTCTCACTCTAACAGACCTGCTCATCATCATTTTCTCTGGCATTTCTGTGTCGGTGGTGGCCATCATGACCAGCTTCTTCCTGGCTTCAACTGTTCATTGCTTCCAGCGTTGGAGTAAAGGAACCAAGGGGGATGAAGAGGAGAGTGAAGAATGAAAAGAATTTCGTTTTTAAGGGTCTGTTTTGTCCTAGTTCTACATTTGAGGACATTGAAGATAGTGTGTGCCTCATGTTGATTCCTGCTGGATGAACATCCGGGTCGATAGGCTTGGGATCCTGGAATGGTTGCAGTTTGCACATGAACATGTAAAATATGGTTATGAAAGACATTTCCAAGGAACGATTACATTAAACATCAGAGACTGTGCTGCTCCACAAGGAAACACTATTATAGAGATCATATTTTTGTCTGTGAAAGCCTTTCGTCCTCATTTATACCAGCCAGGTCCTGGCTCAATGTCATACATACATACATATTCTGAGGCAAAGACTTTTCCAACAAAAGAGAATTAGATTGAATAAATAAGGTGTTGCTGCAATGCTGTCATGATAGTCTTAGAAAAACCAAAAACCTAACATTTACTCTTGCTGGACATTCAGCTCGGAGTTTTCAAACTTTGTAAAGTGACATCAAAGTTAGTGTGACATTCTTCATGACTTCCACTGAGCCTTGATCTGAGTAGGGCAATGTACACAATTGATCCCATTCAAAAAGGATGTCATATTTACCAGCGACCTCAGTATTTAACTGCCTGTAATGTGATATGCTGGCATATCCTACCACTTACTGTGTCCCTTTTGGATAGCCTTGCTCACTAACATTAAAAGTTGTTCACAAGCTCTGTCCAAGGGGAATATGGTTCCTCTGTCTGCATGCAGAATGAAACATTGGCAGGAAAATGAGCCATAAGGGTTTTATAGGCAGGAACAGACCCAAGTGGATCTACTTACACTTTTAGCAGTTTGTCCATTATATAATCATAAATTTATGTAAAAAAGAAAACATGTAGTCAAACATAGAAATAAAGAGGATACACTGTATGTTCCTTAGATTGGTAACTGTGAACTGTGTAGAGAGAAATCCTTGCAATATATACACAATATAATCTTAAAATAATCACAAATATGGTACTAAATTAGAACCTGTATAGGCATACTGTGTCAAATAATGCACTTTAAATGGTGAACCTAATTTTGGCAAGGCCCCATTTACATCGTGTAGACCGATGTTGTCTTCATCTGCCAAAGATTAGGTTTAGGTAGAGGAGAGACTGCATGTGAGGCTGTTTTCTGGATGATGTGCTACTTAGGGGACAGCTCTAAAATAGAAACAAAATTGCACTTTGTTTAAACACATTGTTCTCAAACAATTATGGTCTCCAAAGATTTGCATTTCTTCCTATCTGTCCATGACTAAACCAGCAGTTTTACTTGGCTTCAGACATGCCCCCCCCCCATTGAATGATTATCAGCCATAAAGTAGTGGAAGGAGATACGTTGGTTTAATGATAATTACAGCTACTGTTGTTTTTAAGATATCTGTCAGCTTTCTGTCCTTTTACAAAAGATAAAGCTGCTGATTTGATATACTGGAGAATTCTCCTGTGTCAACAGCTTCTGCATTCACACGAGTGGTAGTAAAATACACCCTAAATTCAATAAAGCAGAGCCCTGAATATTTTGGATGTCTGTTTTTTTTGTTTTTTTTTTTGTTTTTAATTAGCATTTTGGTCTTGGAATTTGAAATACACCAAAGCTTAAATGTATTGTTTTGCTTCTTACATTTTTTAAAGCATGAATAATTCAGCAAAACTGAGATGTAGCAGAAAGAATGTCAAGCTTCTAAATGCAAACAATGCAGTGTATCTAAAATGAGCCATGAGCAAAGAGAGTCATCATTTATGTGTGGTCAGTACCTCTTAAGAAAGGGAAACGATATTCACATGTCCTTCAGAATGAGCTACGACCCCTAAATGTGCAACATTCTGAAGAACATTTTGCAGAAATAACAGAGACTAAATGTGGCCTTATTCATTCTTGTTTTGTCCCCCTCCCAAATTTGTATAGGCATTAATAAAAGCACAAAGATTTAATGAGAAACAAACAGAATCTTGGTGCACTCATTAAAAGGATGTGTCACATCAAACTGTGTGTTGTTATCAGCTTGTATTGTCAGAAAATGTTTTCATTTGTGTGTGATGTCATGTGTTGAAAATGGCACATCCATAGAAACAGTGTAATATTTTAAATATATGGATGTTGTGTATTTGCCAGGATGTGCTATACACTGAGAGCACAGGGCCTACTGGAAATTGTATTTAAATGGACCTTTCACTAAACCCCTCTCCTGAACTGTCCAGCGTGGTTGCAGCCTTGCCAGTCTATGAATTCCTCCATCTGATGAAGCTGTTTGCATGCTCTTAAAGATGAGCATAAGCAAACATTTTCAAAGTTTAGAAGGCAGTGTCATCTCTTAAGAACTCAAACCATGCATAAATGTGTAATGAATAGGCAAATATGACAAACATTACCTCATTACTTTGTTGGATTACAGGTTCAAACCTGGTAAGAAACCATCACATCCTCCCTTTAATAGCCAGTCAAGGCCATGTCTACACGGAGACGAGTTTAAGTGCACCCACTAAAGTTTTCATTGTTTGGACATTTTGTCCACTTGAAACCAGTGATTCTGGAGCTGGAAAATGCACATATTTGAAACCGGGGCCCCTAATTGAATAAATCTGAAAACACCATCAATTTGCTTGCATGTTTACAACCCATGCATATAGAAGCCATAGCCCCACATCTCACTTAGTCCACATGTATAAATCCTGCCAACAGTTACAACAGCGGTGGATTACAGAGTTGCGTTCTTGTAGCAGAAGCTACTGAGTTTATACAGCTAAACTTCTGCTGCGACTACCAATGTTAGCAACAAGTGGACATGGATAACATCCCAGATGGGCTCACATTCTTATGTTTACATCACACAAGTTTCAGCGCATGCTGCATGTGTTATTTTCTGTTTGTAGTGTATTTCTGTGTCAGTATCACAGCGCCACTTACTGGCCTGACATATACTTCAGCATTTTCAGTGATTTTGTGTGGACGCATTCATTTCTTTAAACAATCCCGTCTGTACAGAAAATGTTTCCCGTCTCGACCAATTAGATTTTGGACTTAGCCAAACATTGAAATGGAAAATGAAAATATTTCCAGTGGTTTTCAGCCTGCACATAGCCAGCACATACTATATGCAGCCCCATAATTAAAAAAAAAAAAAACTTTTTTAGGTTTCTAAAGCCATGTTCTTTATATTTCTTATTCTAAAAGTTACATATACACACACAACCCTATATTTTTCTCTACCTTACCATAGTGATAAGCATATTGGGGAAAACACAGCATTCAGTCTCTTGCCTGAGGACATTTTGTCACGTGAGGGGGGGGCTGAGGATCGAACCTTCCATTTGGAGGCCAACCTTTTTCTTTTGTTTGTTTTTTAATATCTTTATCGATTTAAACAGTGAGACATACAAAACAGCAAATCATAGTATAAATCTCACTGCATGACAATATGTAATTTTCTATAAAAGAATCCAACATCTGAAGTCAAGAGTTTTAATCTTAATACATTATTGTGATATTGAGACTGATTAGCTGCATACACAAGTGCTGCTGATCTAAAGTTGCTGCTGTTGCGTAACTCTCAGCTTTATGTTTTTTAGTATTAAAATAACAGTTTAAGAAGATCAAAACCAGAATGGAAACCACTGCATGGAAACAAAACAGGGTGGGGCTTACTGAAACAGTCAATTCTAAGATCAGTCTATATATGATCCTAAATGGAAATGTCACTAAATTTCAGATCAGTCTGCCATTTTTACTTCTGACAGTCATGTCACAATAAATAAAAGAACACAGAACGTTGCTACAGTGCCCTCAGGTTTGAGTTCAATGCGAGAGAACGAGCGTGATGAAGGGTCATTTTGTAATTCACCATAAAACTGTAGAAGTTCCTGATTGTTGACTGATGAGTAGCAGATTCTCATATTTAGACAACAAGCATAAACATATCAGTCCTTCATTTTTCTGGAACAGCTGGAGTCATTTTATGTATTTTTTCCTTTGAACAAACTGCTTTCTTTATACAAATACAGAAACCACCATCAAGAAAACATAGGGAGAGTTTTTTATACGTATCAATATTATTTGCAACTACTGTGTAGTTACTGTATATTAATAAATTATTATGTTAGCTTAGTTGTTAGCTTGAAAAAAACATTAGCATGACTATTTCCTTTCTCTTATTCATTTGATTTAGTAAAAACTAGAGCATGCACTGTTAAGTTATCTTCAGGTTTCAGATTCATGTCTATTTTTATATCAACACCTTTCAGAAAGAAGCATTTATTTACACTGTCAGAACACAGTATTATTTTCTGGCTTTGCACAGCCTGGTTTAGCAGAGATGGTGGTGGCTGCTTTCGTACAGTTTGTCCTGATATTGCTTAAAATACCATGTTATATTTTGTCGGATAAATGTCAGAATGGATCAATTCTAAATTAATTGATGGAGAAGAGTGTGATGATGCTGCTGTCGCTGAATGCATTTCAAATGTCAAACAGACACTGTCAAACACAGACTATATGTGTAGCTGTATATTGATGTTTGGTTAAAAAAAAAATCTATGATGATAATAAAATAATTTTTTTTCTGTCCTCTGGCCTGTATTTTCTCATAAATATACTTAGTGAAGCATGTGCTTGTTACAAAGACTAGTTTGCACCAAGAAAAAGTTTATGTATGTAATATTTTCTCTATTGTAATTGGTTGTCTCTAAGGATTCTCAAGATTCAATCTATTAAGATCAGTAAGTTTCCTTTACTTGAGTGCCTTGGACAACAAGAAGAATTAAATTCTAGCATAACATTCAGTTTATAATTATTTAGCAATACTAAAGAATTTCTTGCTCTCATTTTCTTGGCTTAACAGATTTTGTCTCATCACAGCAGCAAGAAAGTAAGACTCATCTGCACACGGTGTGCACTGTTATTTCACACAACACTGTTATCACACCACAGGTTTGCAAACTGCTGAACTATTTTCAGTGAGGGTGTTAGAGAAATTAGAGTCTTAGAAAAATAAATCAAATATCATCCCCTTGCATAACAAGTATCCAGCCTGTTCATGGGCAATCTCCTTTTTTTTCAGTGTTATGTTCACTCAAACAATAGTGCTGTATTGTAAATGGATAGCCAAGTTAGAGGGAAAAGAATTGACATCCAATGCAATCCCATCCTAGCAGGACTTACTCCTGCTCATTCCCATTTTTTGTCTTTGCAGCAGCAAGTTAGTCGTATTGTTATGTTACATTTCACACAGTTTCTATTTTTTTAGATGATAGGTGTTTCCACATTTTCACAACATTTCTTTTATTGTTTTGTATTGTGAGAATATCTGAAGCTGTGTAACATGTTATTATGGTTTTATTTTATAAAGAAGGCCAAAGTCAAGAAAGCATATCATTGTAAACAATCATCACCCATAGGAGATGTAACGTTGGCTTGACAGAAAGCAGAATGATGGTATGTCGGATCATTTATTGCGATTCCAAACAGTAATTACAACATTGGATGGGAATTATCATGTACGAAAGACATGAGCATCCTATGTTCATGCACCACTGAAGAGAGGTCTGTGAGGGTGGCGGTCATGATGAGGATTCTCCTGCAACCATTCACCTCATTTGGTTGTCATGGCTACACAGCCGGAGGCCCGATCTCTTGGACGCCGAGGCGGTAACGGGGGGGGGGAGGGATGCTTGGAAGCATGGCCCTACAGTGTGTCTGCATCGCCTCCCTTTCGGATCAGCTAACAGGACTCGGCAGTTTAATAAAGAAATAGAATAAAAAAAATAGACATACTGTATACAGATTCCCAGTGCTGTGACTTTGTTAACCAATCTTTGAATTTCAATTCCACTCTTTCCGTTTGATTTGTCTCCTAATGAATTTTGATAGATCAAATAAAATTGTATGATGCAAATGTATGATGCAAAAGTATCAAACTATACATGTAAACATTGATATAGTATATTCTATGTCAGCCACTGACCAAGATCATGGGTTAAAATAGATACAGTGAATGACATGGGTGAACTGTGTTTTGGAAAATTAGCCTCTATGTGTCTTGTTACTGTCTGTTCCTGACCTACAAAGAAGGGAAGCGAGTAGGACAGAATGGAGTGTAAGCCAACCCTTGGCGAGGAAGTTTTGAATGAATAATGGCCCATTGACTTACAGTGGGATAAGGGTTTGGGGAGAAATGGGCAGCAGAAGGGTCAGGTTGCAGAGTTCAAAAGGGGCCACAGCTAATGCCTTTCTGTGTGTGTAACTAACAACAAGGTTAGTGGGTTTAGAGAAATGGAGATGGAGACGAGAGGGTTGGCACCATTGACGACTTGGGTTGTCTCTAACCTTCTACAATTTCTCTTGTCTAAGTAAGTTAAAACCTACTCCAGCAGCATCTATTTGTAAAATTCTCTTGAAGTGAAATAGATAAATGTGTTTTCATTATAAATCAATAAAAAAAAAAAAGATTTTTACTTGTCAAGAAAGCAGGATACATAGGATTCAGTTTTTTTTTTTTTGGTTTGCAATTTATTAGCAGTCATTATCTAATACAAAATGGGGCTTTTGAAAATTATGCTAAATCTGGGACTCAGAAGATAAAGACCACAAAAGATTAGTCTAAATGGAGCAGATGCAAATATATTCTGATTGTAATCCTTTGTGACATCATCAGTGTTATTTGATGTAAACTTTAAATGGCACCTTCCGGAGAGTAAGAGAATTATGCAACAGCCTGAATCTACTCACTGACATCTACTCCTCTTGATGAGTAAATTGAAATAAATGTAAAATCTGTGGCGTGCCCCTTAACATCCAAATCCATTATATCACTACTACCACATGTACATAAAAAAGGCAAAGTGGTTTATAAAGAAGTACACCAGAACTCCTAATCATTTTCATGTAATCGCATCACTCATTCAAATACTTCTATCCCCCATGAAATAAAAAAAGATTTTTCCTACCAAAATACATTTTGCACTGGTGTTACACATCAACACCCACAAGTTTCTGCCTGAAAAGTGGAATATTTGTAGTATGTAAGACTTGGCCATGACTTTATATTCATTTTTGGGTTTCTTTTTGGTAGACAGATTGAAATGTCATCCAAAGCAGAGAGGGTGAGAGGTGAACCGGGAACGCCGCAGCTGTGGGCAGCCATGGGCATCCATGGGCATCAGTGCATGTTGCCGGCAAAGTGCTCATCCACTGCACCAAAACACAGCCTGCCAGTCTGGTGGAATCAGTTACCCTCAAATTCCATTATTTTTATTGAGGAAAATTGTTTTATAATTTTAATAGAAAAATATATATAATCAAGAAATAATTGATGAAATGATGTTCAATGACGGTGCAGTTCTTTCATGCTCTGGTGTTCCAATCAGAGATAAGATGATGTGTGTCAAAAGGATTAGATTTACCTGTTTCGTTACAGGCAATGATTCATACGGTATTACTCTGGGATAAAAGCAGTATCCACTTAATGTTGCTATGGCCAGAGAGGCTTAATGTCAGACATCACAATCAATATAGAAATTGATATCAGCTGAGCAGTGCAAGACTCTTAACCTTATATCCCAGTTTGGTTTTTTGTTAGTTTTTTTGTTATTTTTTTTTTGTTAGTTTTTTGGCAAGGGCCTATTAGAAAATCATATGTAAACAACTGATATTTGTCAGTCTGAAACTGCTTATTGTTTAAAGGCAATAAAATAAAACCTCTGCTTTTTAAAGGCACTAGGGGCAGGATGAAGAAATGAGACTCTCTTGTGACGCCACGGGTGCAGCGGGTAACTGCAGCCACCAGCCAAGCCAGCACGGGAGCGCGCACAAACTCTTCACAGCCTGTCTATATTCACAGCACTGCACTGTATATTCGGCTGGCTGCCCGGCTTCTATCATATTATACTCATGAGATGCCTCTGATAAATTATTTTTCCTCTAAGTACCACTTTTTAGTGGGCTTTCAGTGGTGCTGGCTGTTTACTACCCAAAACAGTAGTTGAATAAACCGCGACTATGCTCTTCCTGTATCAAAGCTGTCGTCACA
>JAOXYM010000003.1:13529169-13542446 GCA_028567055.1 Leptatherina wallacei | reverse complement strand
TGGGGTATCTTTAAGATGTGGTGTGCTGATGGAGCAAGTAGTGCATCAGATAAAAGATATAAAAAATGATAAACTGATTCTGGTTCTTTAGGGATTAATCATTTCATACAGAAAATGGCTTCAGTGCATTTCAGCTGAAGTTGGTTCTGCAAGCTGCGAAATCATGGGGTGTACTTAGTATTTTTCCACTCACTGCTTCCACATTTTGATGTTGTTCTTGTCAGACAATAGTTACACAGTGCTATATGTCAAGTTTTGTCCTTCATTTGATGTTGTTTTTACCTCATTTTAAGACCTGGAAAGAATCAAATGATTTGTATTATTACCTGAAATCTAAAACCTAAAGAGGGTGGACTTTTTTCACATGATTGTGCCATCTGTTTGTTCAATCAGAACATTTAGAAAATCCTGCAGTCAGCTGTCACAGTAGATCTTAATCTTTTTCTTTCTTCAATGCAGCCTTTAACTTTGCTAAGATCCAACAGAGATTACAATATTATCCCTTTCAATCAACCCACTTTAGATTTGTAATTTTCCTGTCTTAATGCTAGACGACCCTGGGATAAGAAGGTTTGGAAAGATTGTTCTATTTTTTTGGAGGCAAATTGCTTTTCTTTACTCTTTACATGTACAGTTACTATGATCCACAAGAACAAGTCTTGTTAATTAATGCTGTTTTATTCATTAATTTATGTATGAAGCAAATTTTTAAACCTTTTCTTCAGAGTATTGGCAATTTAAATTATGCTTTCATGATCAAATATTAGTTTTAATAGATTCTAATGTGCACATTTAAATAAAACTGAGAAGCCATAAATTAGTAAATGTACTTAACAGTTTTTGATAGTGAGAAGGATTTCTTGCTTTAAAATACTCACTGTTCCAGTTTATTTTATACAGACTGTGATTTTTATTTTAAGTAATAGTAGGAACCATTAATACAAAGGCAACAGTTTCTATAAAACATGGGGATAAAAAAGAAGAAAAGACTATATATTTCCACATAAGAGGAGTGAAGTAAATATCTACTGTTATACAGTAAAGAAAGAATGCCCTTAAATAAGGAAACCATAGAAATAAGTCTGAGCTTTTCCATTCACAGCAAATGGGAAAGAAATTGCTAAAAGTATTTCCGAGAGCACACAAAGATGATAAAAGTTATTTTTTTTTTTTAGGTAGCCTGTAAGGGTATATTTTCTTGTTCACTGAAGAGTGATATTTGTTTTAGTGAAAGCTTGAAAATGCATTCACTTGATAAAAACTGCCACCCAGCTATTGTGGTGTGTTGCACCAAGTATGATGGACATTTTACTGTCAAATCATTACAAGCTTGAGAGAGTGAAATGGCAGGAGTATATATTACCAAGAAGCTCCACAACATAAAATCATAATATCAAGTAACAAATTACCAAAAATGAAAAGTACAGAACCTGTTTGTGTCCATTTGTAACATATGTAAACTTTCCTTACACCACATGGGGGTGCAAATGGATAATTTTTTTTCTTCTTTAGTGGAAAAACTGAGGATGTGCCTCACTGGTGACATCCTCAGTGTACCAGTGCAAGGTGGTCGTGTTTGCAGATGCCTTTGATAACTACACTTCACTCTCTTTTCATCGTTAAATCCATATTGGAATTCAAACTACTCGTACATGATAGCTTGTTAAATACACAATCCAAGCGGCAGACATGCTTTTTGATTTTCACCTATACTTTCTAACTTTTTCAAGTGGAAAACAGAAAAGACCTTGCCAACAAATTAGCTTTCCTTGTTAAAATTCCTTCCCATAGCATTTAATAGAAATCCAATTTTCTGGGGGACATTTTAATAACCATAAATCCGCCAGGCCCCCTCTCAGGTATCATTAATGGTAGACAACTAAGGTGAGGATATTGAGTGTAATAGACTTTATTATGCAAAACTCATGGAGGAAGGCTTGCCAGAGCCTCAGGAGCCTTTTCTGTTCTTAAGCTTTTATAGTACCACTGCTGATGTGTGGTTCCCTGCCAGCTGCTCTGTTCTGAGCTCACAGAGACTCACGCTAAATGGAAAAGTCCAATGAAGTTAGCAGCACTTAGGAGTTCAGAGTAAGTGGCAAGGCATCTTGGTCCTTTGTGACATTGACCAAGTCTTGATGACTTCTTGACTCACATTTTTCTATGAACACCACAACACAACAGACACATAACTTCTCACAAGTTCCTGGACTTGATTGGCAAGTTTTGGCCTTTCTGAACACAAACTCTGTTGATGAGATCAGTGGCAGTTGTTTCATACAAGCATAAGTACAGACAGTAATGAGGCACAATTAACTGTGAAAAGATAAAGTCAAAGCTGTGTTTTATCTAATGTGTAATCAGTAGTTATTCCAGCAGTGTCAGCACTGATGCACTGATGAGCTAACATCAGCAATTTCTGTCACCATTCTGTTCCATAATTTTGTGTGTTTGAGTTCATGTACTGCACATTGCACATACATAGCCAGCTGGTGAATTAGGTGGCAACTTTAGCAAGAAAATATTTCCTTTCAGCGGTTAGTGGAAATCAAAATAGAACTAAAAGATGAGTGAATATAAACTTACATTTATCAATGGCCTATAACTCAGTGTTTATCTTGTTTTTTTACATTTAGATGAATAAAGAGGTTCCTTCAAATTCTTTTCAATAACATAGTTACCATCAGTAAAATCTGTTGTGATAAATGAATGTATTATATTGTGTAAGAAACCCATGCATCATTGTCATTATTGCAAATACATGGCAGTGATTTCAATGCTATAGGCAGGTAAAGGGTAACCCATTTCATAATCGATTGGATAATCCCCAATACTTTAATCCATAATGCTGTCACATTCAGTCATGATTATGCAATGATTTTAATTCAAAGTCTTACAACTGCAAAGAAACTTGAAATAGGGAGAAAACATGAACGGACTTTTCTTTATCACAAGGAGCAAAAAGAGTTAGGTGACTCTGCAAAGGAAAGGGCTGAAGGGATGGTGGTGTTGGTAAGGGAAGAAGAGAAGACGGGAAGCAGGAAGGGGTCGGGACGGTGGTGGATGGGGTGGGGGTGGGGGGAGTGATCCTTCTCCGGAAAATGTATTGGTCTAGTTGGAAAAACAGGTTCCAAAAAAATAGAAGAGCAGGAAAATTCAGGGGTGAGGGGATCCGGAGCTGTGGCCTGTAGATGAACCCATCAGGGACTTTGCTTGATGGGGTCATTCCAAGTTCAGGTCTTTCCCTTGCTGACTCTGCGAGAGCGGAGGAGCTGTCCATGGCTGAAGGGGCCTGCTCTTGACGGCCTCCAGCCCCTGCTGCGAGCCCCCCAGGGGCCCTGTAACACAAACCCATTTCCAGCAGGAGTTCTGTGGGATGTGTGGGTAACGGGGGCATGCCCTGGGTAAACGGAGGTCATTCTGAGGATGGGAGGGTGAGTAGAGACACCTTCCCTAATAAATATTTTTCTGACAGTCAGATGAAGGTTTGTTTTTAAAGCTTTGAGTGTCTGTAAAAAGCTTGTGTTACTATGTTCACTGGACACAGAAACAACCCTGTGATGTGAAAACAAAGTGTGCAGTCATAGAGAAAATAATGGGAGAGTACATTGAAATCAAATCTGATAAAAAAAAATTATAAAATAAAACAGACTAGATTCTCACTTCAAAAATACAGCATGCAAACAAAAGCGTAAGTCTTCATTTAGTACTTCTAAATATCTATTGACTTCACATGAGTGAACTTCAAATAACACAAAAACCAGGTGGTTGTGCTGACTTTAGATATTGAGTAGAAGCATACAAAAGTTTTTGAAAAAGACAAATGAGGGACAATCTATCACAGACCAAACAGCAAGTCAGGGGTGGCCAACTAATCAGGCAGTTTGCACAGGCAGCACAGCATGGGTCCTTTGAGTGGATAAGTGGTCCCTCCCATAATGTCAAGAGTAAAGCTTGTACCAGAGGTTAGGGAGAGGTTGGCAGGGAGTTAATGAGATGACTGGTGGGGTGATCAGCAAAGAGAGGTTTAAAGACCTATGACATTGTACAAGACACAGATTGATAAAGATAGAATGCTTTCCAGATTTATGAAGTGTTTGTTTATTGGCTATCACAAGTGGCCAAAAAGACCAAGTCAAGCTTCTGCCTGACAGAGACTCACACAAAACTGGAAAACATACTGAATTGTCTTATTTCCAGGACTACATGACTGAAAATACTGCTGATTAATTGAGTAAATATAACTAAAAAAACAAACAAAAAAGACTTATCCACAGCAAATTAACATCACAACCTCTGATATTTCCTTATAGACGATTAACAATACCTTCAAGTTACTTCCAATCATTAACAAAGTATTCATTTTTCTTTTATCTTTAAAAATGTGTAAAAAAATTTTTTACTGAATGATTACAATAGCTTTCAATGTGTTTGTTTAAACCCACTGAAATTTGCACCTCATCTGTTTTTCTGAGATAACTACTTGTGAGTTTGCCATTATTCCCCATCTTGCCATTTCATACAGGCAGCAAAAGCAGCATGTGCTGTTCATGCATAGAGAAAAGAAATGGCGCTGGATTCACCATGGATTTATGAGATAACTGAAAAGTTTTGATGCAGAGATAAAAAATTAAGTGTTCTTTAAACACAGATTTAAAGAATTTATTTTACATGGCAGTAAATAAAATCACAACTGCAAAGAAAGTTTTAAATTTGGATAGCACTTTATAATAAAGTGTGAAAATCACATAATTAATGATCTTCTGTTAATCAATGACCTTCAGTTGCATGACTCATGATGATTTATTGCTTGGATCCATGTAGAATATATCATGAATTTCTGTTGCTCACCATGAACTAATGTCTCACTGTGGATTTATGTGACTACCTCACACTTAATAGATCATCAGTTGAGTAATATAGTTTCACTGCCCCTTCATACTGTACACCAATTGATTAGATGTGAATCTTTAATGAAAAGAAAATCAGTATCAATGTCAGACTTGTTGGGGGGAAGGGGTGTCAGAAAAAAAAATAAAAAGGACAAACAAGAATGATTCTGGGGTAATCAACCGTTTATGCTTTTTTCTCTTACCTTTATTTTTCCAGGTAAAACGTTTGAGAACCAATTCTCATTTACAAACATAACCTGGGCATGAAGGCGTAGATATAAAAAACAAATACAAAAAACATATATATGACCATGTAAACATACCAAACCCAGTAAAACCACTCTTTAAAAACAAGCATGTAAAATACATGTAGAAAATGTATTGAGGTTGTATTAACAGGATAGAAGAAATCAGTGAAAAAATAAAAGTAAAGAGAGAGAGAAATAGAGAGAGAGAGAAAGAGAGAGAGATAGAGAAATGTATGTAGATGCAGTACCAGTTAAAAGTCACAATTGCTGCATTGAATCTAGTGAGAAAATGCATCCATATCTCCAACCGGCACCACATGTACATGCATACAAGTATGATCTGGGATGATTAACAAGAGCAATGATCAGTAATAATCTGTTGCAATTGGACTTGCATCACTTAGCATTTTACCAGTTAATAGGCAGATCATGGTGAGCATGCATTAAATCCTGCACTAACTAAGGATGACTTAAATAACTGATTCCCACTCTTATAAGGTGCTACCTGAATTAGCAGTACCTATCTGAACAGTTTGAGACATTTCCAACCAACTCATTAAATATAAGAGTCAAACTGGCCTTATTGTGACATGAACATATTACCAATGAAAATAAAACCTTTATATTCAAGATGTATAACTAAATGATACTATCAAAGCAAATGATTGATCAGTGATTATTGTCAATTTTGCTGTTGTAATCAATGCAACTGATGTTCATATCCACATCAGCATATCAACAGAAGGAGTCCTGTATTGATGGAGTTTTTTGGAATGTTTAAACCGATTTATTAAAATACTAAAATGGTAAATGATAATTCTTAAGTCAGCAACATAAACAACAGCAACCTCAATATTGCAATGCAGTTTGAAAGATTGCTAAAGAAAATCAGTGTGGTATAAACATAACCCCAAAGGCATTTGAGGTCTGAAACACATAAATTGGCAGAAGCAATTTAGGGCTGGGAATGAAATTAGAAATGATGAATGAAAAAAAAAATCAATTACACTATTATAAAACAGGTGACAGTAATAGGTTTGCTATGATGATTTGGTTCAAAAGCACAATCAACAAAAGATTGAGTCACTATAGGCAGAGGCTCTCTAGTTTGTCATCAAAGACATGGTGAAATCATTTGGAGAAAAAAAAAGTTCTTCAGGGGAATATTGGAAAGGATTTGCACATTTTTCCTTCTGTGCAAAATATCAATAAAATTATTTTAAAAATCTGGATAAAAACTGAGGATGCCAGCCATCACCATGTTGTCCAATCCCAAGGCATCAAACTTACCAATAGGTGATATAATCACATGGGAAAAGGATTACCTCTGGTAAACTTTCTAGTGTAGTGAGTTACATTAAAAATGTTACTTAAACCTTTACAGTAAAAAAAAAAAAAAAAAAAGATCTCTTTATTTTTTCAAACCCCATATTTGAGGTTAAGACATTTTACCGTTTCATGAAAAATGTTTGCTCATTTTTAATTAGATGGCAGCAACACATCTCAGAAAGTTGGAACAGGGTGATGTTTACAAAAACATATGATGTGTAGCATCCCCTTTTCTTTTAACAACTGTTTGTAAGCAGCTGAGAAGTGAAGATGCCATTTGTTTGAGGGGGAGGAGTTTTGTCCCATTTTTGGGTGCAACAGTCTTGGACCTTCATTGTCAGATTTTTCATATCATGGTGCTCCAAATTTTTTCTATTGATGAAAGATTTGGAGTGCAGGCAGGCTGGTTCAGCACCTGGACTCTTCTCCTATAAAGCCATGTTGTTGTGATGGATACAGAATGTGGTTTAGCATTGTCTGAAATATACACAGCCTTCTTTGAAAGAGATGTCTGAATGGGAGCATATTCTGCTCTCAAACCTCAATGTACAGTACATCTCAGCACCGATTGTGCCTTCACAGATGAGTGAACTGCCGATGCTATAGCCACTACTTTAAATGAGCTTTGGTTCAGAGAGTATGACTGTGTTTCTGGATCGTGTTCACATGGCTTCTTCTTTGCAGGATAGAGCTTTAAGCTGCATTTGTAGCATGCGTGGTGATTTATGGAAGTCCATGCAGGGAGAATTTCCAGTGGAGAATCATGCCTGTTCTTAATGCAGTGCTGCCTGAGGGCTCAAAGATCACAAGCATCCAGTTTCTACGTCCAATCTTGCCCTGTGTGCAGAGATTCTGATTCTCTTGTACACTCAAGGTCGTAAGATCTCCAAAGTCTTTACAATTTTACTTTAAAAAACATTTTTAGATAAAGCGTGACACAGATTGGTAAATCTCTGCCCAGCTGTACATCTGAGAGGCTCTGCCTTTCTGAAATGCTCCTTTTAAACCCATTCATGTCACTGACCTGTTGCCATTGAGCTCAATTAGATGTCAAATATATGTATATCTTGTTGTTTTTTGTTTGTGGCATATACCTTTCCAGCCTTTTGTTGCTCCTATTCCAACTTTTTGGAGATGTGTTGCTGCCAGCAAATTTAAATAATTCAAATAATGAGCTAATTTTCCATAAAATGGTCAAATTTCTGGTTTTCAACATCTGACATGCTGTTTATGTTCTATTCTGAATGAAATATAGGTTTATGAGATTTGCAAATCATTGCATTTTGTTTAAATCTACAGTATCCCTACTTTAATGGTATTGCGGTTGAAAATGCACCTGTCTTTAGCAAACACAAAAAGTCCAAAAGCCAGACTGCAATGATGAGATGTTTTTTCAGTGTCCTTATAAAAGCTTTTTGAACTCCTGTGATGGCAGCATAGATGCACTGAAGAATGCAGAGATTTTAAAGTATATGCTACATTCAAGGCCACATCTTTACCAGGAACATCCATGTATTTTTCAACAAGATAATGCAAAACTGCATTCTGCATTACAAGGCATGGCTGAGGAAGACGTGTACTGTATTGACCTTCTCCTGGCTTCTGGTCAATAGAGACTGTTTGGAGAATAGACCCATTACTGTTGCACACCTTAGGTAATTTACACCACCAACAGCTTTTCATTTCCCATAAATGTGTGCTTCCTTGTTTAATATTATGTTAGAATCATTCTTGTTGTCCTGGAAACTAACAGCTATTTGTGTGTCAAAGAGTTTATTATCCACGAAAGGAACTTGTTCCCCCCGCCTGATAAGGATGCTAAAGTGTTAAACATATTAAAAGAGATTTTGTCTCTGTTGGCAGGTCAGCAGGACCTGTCTCTCTAAGAGGCCAACAGACAGTTTGTGTCTTGTTGACAACAGTGTGATAGAAACAGAGAGAATGGAAAGCAGGAAGGGTTGTGGAAAAAACACAGCATGAAGAAAAGATTGAGAGAAGTTGAGAGAAGAGGGAGGGTAGAGTGGAGAGGTGAAGGAGGGTGCATGGGGGAGCAGATAGGGGATAAGGGGAAAACGGGAGGGAGAGAGGTGGTAGTGGGAGGAGGGGGTTGCTGTGCGTGAGTAGAGGACCTCCCTGTGAACTGTGCAGTCGCGAGCCGGGTCATTGGGGCGAGGTTGTCAGAGCGTGCCTGAAACAGTACACCCAGGGGTTCAGCCAGAGTTCACACACTCAGTGTGCAAGATCCATGTCCCTCAGTCAGCACCCGCCTGCCATACAGCAGCATATACACAGAAACTCAGAAAAATAGATGTGTATCATTTTGCTGCACAAAGTTGAGATAAAGAAAAAAAACAGCAAAAGACAAATAGATGCACTTGCATGCCATAAACCTTCATACTTGAAAAGCAATCAGCCTTTTAAGCCAGGAACAAATCTAATGCACAGATAGAAAACACCAACTCTTACATTGTCCGTACATGCACAATGCAAACAAGATATATCAGCTGAGTGAAAAATACAAAAATATCATGCGAGGGCCAAGAGAGAAGGCTTGTCTTTTCAAGTGAACAAATTTATTGAGTAACTCAGATGGTAACTGATAGTCTATGGGCAGCAACAACACCAACAGTACCAGTAAGGTTGTAACACACTGAGAAAGATTTCCTTTAGTTCCAGTTAGTGTGGTTTAAATAGGAGAGGCCATGAAGCCAGAATTCCCTCTGTGTGACTGAGTTCTTTGTGAAAAAGCTGTCTGCTTTACTCCTATTGAGTACTAGTTGGCCCATTGTCAAACCCAGAGCTTGACCTGGTGTTGAACCCAATTGTCAAACTTGCAGTGTAGTGTGGGACCTTGGTGGGGGAGGAGAGGCACCAGAGTGTGCTTTAGCCGACTGAGGCAAGTGTTTGTCATCTCTTAGTCCCTCAAAGAGTTCTGTGTAATAATTTCCTTTGCCTCAACTAATGTAGTTAAAAGCTGTGAAAAGTGGAATTCTTCGTCAAAGCCTGTTTCTCATATCCTTAATGTGATGATTTAGACCAAAAATGCAAGCTTTCACATTTCATCAAAGCCTCCAGTAATGTGGTGACCACCCCAATCTGTCTTCCAATTCTCACACTGGGGATAACTCAGCCTTGTGACACATGAAGATTTGACAGACAGGCCCAGCTGTGGCAGTCAGGCGCCAGAGCACCACACCCTCCTAGTGCAAGGCAGACAAGGCCCAAACCCAGAACAATTCAGTCTTTGTGGATCTACTGGAAACTATCAACTGCATCCAAATGACCGTAAGCTGTAGATACAAGCCAGATGTTGAGAATTCCTCGGCTCAGTTCAATTTCAGTCCAGTCTGGCTCATCCAAGCCCAGCAGCAGAGCAGTGGCAGGAAAGGGGGTGTGTAGTTCTGATCATTCTGTTATATGAAACCTGCTCTCATCAAACGAGGCACACATTTCTGCCTGTCCTTTCACCAAATATGGTATAACTGTCTTTGTAAAGAACTGCAGAATTGTTGCTTGAGGCTTCATGACAATTGAAAACAGGTCTCTTTGCAGTTATTTTGATGAAATACTTTACAGTTATGTCTCAGGAAGGAAGCTCTGCTGCACATTATTCTTTGTATAAATCCTCCTTTTAACCCCCCCCCCCCCACACACACACACACACACACACACACACTTTTTCTTAAGTATTTTACTATCATTTCAAGATCAGCTCATTGTGTATGCAGGTTCTCTTAAATGATATCACAATGGCCTTTTAAGGTCATCAGTGGTCCAAGTCTGACATGCTCTCAGTGATCTGCTGGAAGACTTATTTGTCCAATTCCCAGCTAATTACAGCAGGCTGTGCAACCACCCCCCGCATTTCCAGCTAACCTTTCACCTCAGAGGTGTTGAGTAGGCAATTACTCTTCTTGGCTTCTGTGTGACAGGAACAAACACAAACTGGATGTTCCCCTACCTCTCCATTGTTCATTTCTCCCTCTTTCCCTTACTCTCTGGAGTACTCACAGTACTTGGATGACATGCAAGTGCAACGTAAACATACGCACCCATCTTTAGGTTCAGTGACTTACCATGTGGAGGAGGATGGCTGCTGTGGCTTTGCCTCCCCCAAAAATGATCTCTTTATTATGAATTTTGCAAGTAGGTTGCTACAGTTTTATTTTTTGGTTTTCATACACTTTATTCTAATCCTCTGACCCTTGCTTGAAGTCAGCTGAGAAGGAGTTATGAAAAATGTGCACATGAAAAGACTTCTATAAATCTGCATAATGAGGGACAAAGAGCAAAAGTGCAGGCTCCAGTTGAATAAAAGTTAGATGGAGATGAGGATTGTCCCACACTGTGAGGTTTTTTTGGGGCTTGATTTTGGCTCAGATGCATAGCTAAACTTCATTCTGACTCAGTTATTTACAAAAATGTTGTCCAGGTCTCCTGTCCTGCTTGATACCCACATCCTTTACTCAAAACCCACAGTTACAGCCCTCCAGAGGGATGCTTTCATCCTGACGCACACTATGTGTTTGGTCTGTTTCCATTTAGCTAAGTTCAGGTGTAGTTCACAGAGGCCGCCAGCCCTGATCACATGACTTGCCTGCATGGCTGTGGGCTTGGGAGGCCATTGTTTGTGTAATACAGCCCTGTGTTGAATTGAGAGCTTCTGTGCCAAAAGAATTCAAAAAGAGCATCTTAGCCATATGTTCTTTTTACATATAAATTAAAAAATGAAGCTTGACGTTTCATTCGATTTCATTACTGACAGTCATGTAAGTGTGTTTTGGTTTGTCTATGTCCCTTATGCCACCCTTTATCTTGACAAAAGCAAGTCATGTTTAAAAAAAAAAAAGATTGCACAAGCATTTGAAATCTGCTCTCATGTTCAGATGAGAGCGCTGAGAGAATGGTGCCCTCTATCTGACCCACATCTGATTCACCTTGAGCAAGGCAGGCTGCTGGCAACAGAAACTAAACCACAGAGTTCACAAATTCTGTGGCAATGTTGCGTAATCTATGAGGAAGCTGCTCTGTAATAAGTAAATCTGGCTGAAGCAGTCCATCTGGGAACAACATTTTTCAGAAGAGCCCTCCTGACGTGATGCCTGGTGGGCTTTATAAATATCCTGAGGCCATCCGCGCAATGTGAACTGTGTTTCACCCTCCCACACCCTTTCCATGTGAGTGTTTGCCTTCTGCTCACAGTGAAAAGGAGGCTTTACTTTGCTTTGTTTGTCCCTCAGTTTTTACCTCCCACTTTCTCTCTGTTAACTGTTGGTGTTCAAAAGCAGAACACTGGAAACCACATGTGAAACAGAATGTTCTTGGTTTCACAGTGAAGGTGAATGTCCCAGAGAGATTTTTTTAATGTTTTGCGGTCACCCAAGATGAGATCAAGTTTAATTGCCAATTCTTTATTTTTTAAAATCTGCAGTAGGCAAAGTTATAATTATATGTATATGATCCTTTTATTTTAAAAACTTAAAACGGCCAAATAAAAAGCAGTCAAAGACTTTAACACTGTGATATGTTCCTCAAGTACCATTTGCTCTGCTGATCTAGTACTTCACCAGATAAATGGTCTTCCGGTTTGTGCACCCTTTAGAATTTTATATTTCTCATAAATCAGATCTTATATTATCAATTTATCCCCTAGTTAAAAGCAGCCCAGTATCAGCAGAAACTGTCAAATGCAAATGTCTGTCCACATGTATCCAGGCTTCAAAACTGTAAGATGACATTCTTTTGGGCAATGTGTGCCTTTATGTATACATAATGTATGTATATGTGTGCAATTCATATGTTTTAACCCTAGCTATGTATTTTTTAACATCTAAATATAACCATGACAATTAATTAAAAATGAATTAATTGGCAGTTGGGAGTGACATGGAAAAATAAGTAAAGAAGGCAAGAAAAGCAAGCTCAATGCCATCCACCATCCCCTTCTGTGTTTCAGTAAGACAATTTCTGTTAGTTAAGAGAGACAAGAGTTTAGTTCATTAAAAAAAATAATAATAATTCAAGATATTTGAGACATTTGAAGATCACTTGCAAAAGTTTAAGTGCAAGGGATGATCATTGTTTAAGAATCTTCTGAAACTGCAGTTAAAAAGTTAAACTAACAGAATAAGTAAATGCTGCAGAGAGAAATGAGAGCAATAAATGATTCGGGATCGAGGGGAGATTTTTGTCAGTTTTATTAAAAAAAAGAGGTTGTTATCTAGCTCCATTTCAAACCATTAAAGAGGTAGTGCACCCTAAAATGTGTTTTTTGAGCTGTAAACTTACTTGTAATGAAAACTGCCTATACTGATCCTAAAATTTGTCAATTTTTAATATCTTTTTAAAATCATGATTTTGTGGGTCAGAAATGACTCAAAACGCCCCCTACAGGGTAAAACTAGGTTTTCGTTTTCATGATGTAGACATAAACGCGGTGCTCCTCTATGTCATGAGAAAATTTAAATAAACTCACTGCCCCTTCCCTCCAGATGCAAAAAAAAAAAGGCAATGACAATGATAGATACATGTTGCTGAATGTTTCAGCATGATTTATAAAACATACTACCAGACTCAAAATGTCTTAAGTCACTTTGAACTTGGTAGATTATGATCGCAAAAACTGACGGACTGGTTGCGAACGGTCCATCAGTGTTTGCAGCCACTGTCAAGATGGTTGCACACTGCCTGCTACTGCTTTTAGAATGATGGATACACCTTGCTGAATCTTTCAGCATGATAGATAGATAGATAGATAGATAGATAGATAGATAGATAGATAGATAGATAGATAGATAGATAGATAGATAGA
>JAOXYM010000003.1:13487939-13515054 GCA_028567055.1 Leptatherina wallacei | reverse complement strand
TCTTCTCTGGACAATCAGCTCCAGCGGCTCCAGAGTTATCCCCAGGACAGAACCAGCCTTCTTGATCAGTTTGCTGATATGGATTCCATAATTCAAAACATACCTTCATGTCCAACTATATGACACAATGATGAATCATATACATTTTTCCTTATAATCAAATGACTAAACATGGCGATTTGTAATTAATAGGCACTACCTCAAAGAAATCCCATTTGAATCTGATTACATTGCATTACTGTAATGGACAAGAATTGCCACGATAATGCAATCAGTTCCTCTTAACCTGTTTTGTTGGGCTTATTTTGTTTAGTATTGCTGTGCATATACCCAGTCTGGATTTTATTGAAAACAAGGTCAGGTATCCTTATGTTACTGATATGTGGGCTGATTTTACATCAGTGGAAATAGAAAATAAAATCTGTAACAGGGTATAAACTATGTTTCTGTGTTGTGAATGGCTTTGAAGAAGTTAGAGGCTTTGTGCAACAACCATCCCCCGATGATCACAAGTAAACACACCCACATTGGCACACAGTCTGCCTTCATTACAACCTAGATCTTTGAATATGTCAGTCATACTTAATTCAACCTAGATCGTACCAGGATGACGTCAGCTTAGTGTGTTAACCATAATCATATCAATCAGCCATAGATGTTAGCCAGACTTGCCCCCTGGGTGACCCATGCTGTTGTGCAATACTTGAACCAAAATTGAGGGCACTGTCTCCGGCTAACTGGACCAGCTAACCAACATAGAGGTCATGATCCCTGCTTTCATTGAACGGTGCAACCACAATACACTTGGAGGATGGTAGACAAGGCTACCTTGAAGAGGAGGGGGAGGTGGCTGGCTTTAATCTGATCCTTTACTGCTGCTAGTTTTGCTTCTAAGTAAACCTATGCAATATTTACAAGCATGCACTACAAATACAAGCATCTAATAATAATAGTAGTAGTAGTAATAATAGTAGTAGTAACAATAATAATAATAATTATTATTATTATCCCATGCATTTCCATAGAAGGAGAAGAAAGAACAATCCGAGTGCAACAAGTTGCATAATAAGCCTACCTTTCTGGCCCCCTGCTTTGCAAACTCCTTGGCCAGGTGTCGACCGATGCCTCGACCTCCGCCAGTGATCAATACCACCTCCTTGGTCAAGTCCTTCTTTCTGCTGGGCAACAGCGAAAACAAACTTCCCCTGACAATGTGATAGAGCATTTGAATCGGGAAGAGAAACATACGACACGCGCTCTTCAGCTCCATCACGGGAAGTGTTCACGGTCAGCGGACAAGTATGTTTACGCTGCAAGTATAGGTGCTCTACAAATGCCCTCCAACAGTAAGCGGAGTGCGGACAACGAGACTTTAGAATTTGTCACGCACACACAGTCATTTACAGCAGGAGTAAGTTTTTCAGGAGTAATCCACCGGGCGAAAAAAATATTTACAAAGCAGAACTGTTCAACTTTTGAGAGCTATGACATCTTAGTCTACACGCATAAGTCATTACTCCTGTCATCCAGCGCTGGAAAGGCAGAGACGTTTAAGTCCAGGCGACGCTCCGTGTTGTGCGCTACTGAGACCGCTGGGCTATGGTGTTGTGTTCCTGTGCTGTCCTGCCTTATATATTACCGCCTCTTCCCTGGCTTCCGTACTTCCACTAGTGAAAAGACCTGGATGAACCAAGAGGGGAGGTTTGTAAGGGCATTAATCCTGATTGACATGTTAAGTGGGGATGGATATTTTGCTCCAATTCCCGTCTGCCCTGACTGGTTGCATACTTGCATCTTTCCCACCCCCTTCATGTGCATGCAGCAGCAGCAGCGGTTCTCAATCTGCGGTCCTACTCCCCCCTCCAGCGGTCGCCCCACTGTGTCCCAGGTGGGTGCCCAATCTCGTTTGGCAAAGTTTAACTTCATAATCCTGTTGACCTAAACTTAATCTCATCACATAAAGCACAGGATAACAATGGTGTTGCAACCACAGGTATTACTATTAATTAACAAATAAGCAAACAAACAATCGATCAGCCAAGCAATAAACAAACACAACTTAAGCCTGTCGGACACATACACCCAGCATCAAAACCTTAGGCACAGATTTTTGATCTTATGCTGGCATGTTGCTGAATCATTTGATGTGCCCATGCCACTCTCTGATTTCAATAGTTCATGCAAAAACAAGCGTATTCTCAGAACATTTGTAAAAATACAAAATCTTGGAGCTTCTGTAGATTAAATTCATATTAGCCAAAAAACAAGGGTTGAGTAAGGTTGAGATACCACTGTCAACACGCTTTTTATGTCAATTTGCAGAAATTTCTTTGTAGCTATTCTCTTAATGTGTGTTAATGTGCATTATTCTAGTTGTTTTAACCCAATTTTTTGGTGGTAACAGTATTTTTTAGGCAGGCTCTATCTTCCTGAGTGTGACAGTGCAATTTGGTAAATAGGTCAGTTCACACTCAGAAGCTTGGCAGAGTGACAGACAGAAAAACCACACGCATACCTCCTAAACAAATCCTATATGAATTAACAGGCTTCAGACAAGGTTCCAGTCTGTGATGTTTGGCCCTGGAACAGATTTTTACTGGGAGTTGCTGAATGCTGGGCTTTTTCAGCAACTGGGAAGGGTTTAAAGATCAGTCTCACAATGGTTGCTTTGTGCTGGGCTTAGCTACTTAGGGAAGGCAGAGGGGCTCCCAGGGGCTGCTAAAAAACTCCAGGACAACACAAGTCCAGATGCTGTCTTCAGTTTGGAAATTCTTAGATTAAGGTGGAGCTAAAGTCAAGAAATATTTATTCAGTTTCTGAAGTATTTTCAGTTAAAGTTAACATAAACACAAGTTAATTGATTTGCAAACTTATCAGAATACTTAGTTCATTACAGAGAGTGAAACCTTTATGGATAATGCAAAAATGTGAAAAGGATATAGCTCAGGAGGTGCTGTTTATTTATACTCATGCTATCACTGCCATCTACAGATCAGTAGTGAAAGTTCAAATAAGAGGGTTTTCAGTCAGTCTTAGATGGCAGCTGGAGGTAGTGGAGCAAATGACAGCAGAAAAGTAAAAACACTGCAAATCTTTAAATGTCTGAGATTCTTTTCTCTGAAAGGTAACCTCATAGGTACCACTAATATAAGGATGATTTGAAATCTATATGACCATGAAAGTATTTTGTGCAGTATTCAATTTTGGAACAGTAGTTTCTTCAGGAAACATGTAATAAGTTTAACTACAGAGCCATTATACAACGGAAATATAATTATTTTTCCTGGGCAACAGGCAGCTTAAGATGTGATAATGTGAAACCAAGGTCAGAATGTATTGTATATGGATGTGGAAGGGTGAAGAGAGGCTGAAAGCAGATAGATAAAACATTTTCCTCTAATGACTTACCTTCAGCAGAGCAGACCAGCACAGACATGGGCTCGGCAATTTTAATAACTGGCTTCGCTGCTCTTGTTACAGTCTTCCTCCTTCTGGTAATTGGGCTTGTGTACTCTGAGCTGATGAATTCAGGCATTTCTCAGGGGATTGCAAATAGTGAGTAACTGCATGTGGTTCATGTCTTGTTTGTTAGCATGGCAATTGTGGCAAGTATCAGTATGAGTGGAAGTGTTGCTGCTGATTAAATTGTGTTTCTAGCAAAGGATTGTATCTGTCATGATGCTGTTTTTATTATTAAAAACATTTATTTGAACAGAGAAAATGTTCCTTGTGAAAGATAGAAAATGAACTTAACTTTTTCCGGCTGTGTTACTGTCCTTCCTTTGCCCTCCAACACCTGATAAAGCTCCTGATGAAAGAAATATTAGATAAGAAATCATGTCTACCAAAAGGTTCTCAGATACACAAAGTCATGTGTTGCCCTTCTTTGATGTTGTCATAATAAATATGGTCTCTCGGAGAGAATGACCTTCACTCTGACTTTACCTATCAAGACTGTTATTTTTCTTGTTTGTTCATAATGTGTCTCCTTTTCGTTGCAAGTCTGTGGTTTCTCTCCTACCAGGGTTGAATCTTACATCGTGTGGGCATATCAGGTTAACTTTATCTGATGTTTTGTGGCTTATTTTCTGACTTGCTTGACATAAGTTCTTGCAGATTTGTGAGTGAAGGACATAACGTTTTTGCTGTGAAAATTTAATGTATTCTTGTGTACTTTGATCTTTAGTTATTGATAATTTAAACTAATTTAAGTTTTAAAAAAATACCCAAAATATTAATTTGAATTTGGGTAATATACGGCATACTGTAATTTCTTTCTGAAGACATTTGCAAAGAATGGGATACAAATTTTTTATTCAGTTAAATGAATACTTGTCATCTTTGCTGATTTCTAACTTCTATATTTAGACAAATTATTATTATTATATTATTAGCCTAAATATTTGTAAAAAAAAAACGGATCAAGGGGGTGGATAAGCCTGAAGTGTAAGAGAACACCAAGAAAACATGGCAAACGTTAGGCTATATGACGACATTTATTTATACTGTCAAGACAACGTGCACTATTTACTGTGATACTAAAACAACTATTAAGAGGTCACAGCAGGAACACAGATCACGTCTCTGCTACTGCTGTGGCACCAGCGCACGGCTTTGCCTCAGGTGCTTTTTTCAGACTGCTGCACCTTTGGATTGTGCTGCAGTCCATGTTGGTGATGTTTCATGCTCAAAAGAAGAATCTCTGAGAGCAGATGTTTTGTAGTGAATCAGAAGCGCCATCAGATATACCAGCAATAAGAATAAAATGGAGCGGTGGGACCCAGCAGGCAATAGATTCCGCTTATGTAACGACCACTTCATACCAGGTACAGAATAAATAGAAATCAAATTTGCAAAGCATTTTGTAGTTGCACATTTGAAATGGAATTATTAAAGAGGAATTACATATTGTATTTATTAATTCATTATTAAATCCTGTGATTTGAAAATGCATTTTCAAATCCTTTTTCTAAAAGCAGAATTAAATTACACAATTCATAAATTTGGTTAGAAATACCTTTCCATATCATGCATTTAAAATAATAATTCCCATTTCCATTTTCTTTTCCCTTCGCATTTTCAAATCCTCTTTGTAAATGCATTTCCTAAATGGTTTACCGTCTTCTTTTAGCTTTTCCATGACCCTTCTGGGCCTTGAGCAGTGAAAACAAAGTTTAACCAATCACAGCCACTCCACGTTGTACCCCATGTGGTATTCCACGTGGTCCATTTTAAAATAAATTATAGGATGAAAAAACAAAGCTGACAGATTTGCTATAATCACGTAAAATCTTTTCTTCAGTCCACTTCCAGCTAACAAATTCCCTCTTATTCATGTAGGCCCATGCCAAGGGGAATCGAATATCATAGGATAAATAATATAAATAAACATCTGGGACACCCAATCCACATTTCGTTCTTGGTCTGATCAATTTTTTTTAAAACTAATTCTTGGTGTCTTATTCTATTCTAATAGTAGTATATTAATTTCTTTAAACCAATGGGGATATCTCATGCCTCAGATCTTCACTGAAAAGGAGCAGATCCAAGATGTGATGTATATGTCTGATAGTTTAGAGAGATAGCTTCACTTTTACCATAATTCATCTTGTATCCTGTGAAATTCCCAAATACATCAATCAACTTCTTTACCTGTGACAAGGACTGGCTTGGCTGGGAGTTGGTCTTCTCTCTAACACCTGCCCTGTCAGGGGGTTCAGCCAATGAAATTGTCGCTAGTTTTTATGCTAGAATGTCAAATGTTATGGATGCTATTGCTCCTGCAAAGGTGAAGGTTGTCTCTGGAAAGAAAAAGTCTCCATGGAGAAATTCTGCACTGGTGAAAAATGAAAAAAGAGAATTTCAGAAAGCTGAGTGCAGATGGAGAAAAACAAATCTACAGGTTCATTATGACATGTATAAAGATAAACTTCACTCATAATTTACAACTGAGGAATGCAAGGAAGTCCTATTTATCTGAAATTATTACCAAAAACTGTCACAATGCCTGGGTCTTATTCACTATAGTCGACAGGCTAACAAACCTTCCTGTGTCAATAGCAGCTGAACTATATTCAACCAAGGCCTACAATCACTACCAAATTCTTCACAGACAAAATTCAGAGAATCAGACAAGCTGCTGGTTTATCAACAGCAGGAAATATTCTGTGTCCACTGAAAACCAGTTTTAACACCATGTTTAATCCCATTAACAGCAAAGACTTGGAGAACATCTTACCTCAACTGAATTCCTCCTCCTGCTGTTTGGACATCCTGCCCACAGGTTTTTTCAACAAGGTCTCAAAAACTATGGAGCCAGATCTGATACAGGTTGAGATCGTGTCTTTAATCATGGGCACCTTCCCAGAGCCGCTGAAAACAGCTGTAATCAAGCCTCTAATAAAAGGGACAATCTAGGTAAGACACAAATGAAGAACTACAGGCCAATAACAAATCTTACGCTTTTAAGTAAGATTATTGAAAAAGCCGTTTTTTATCAGCTAAATGACTTTTTAACTGCTACGGTGCTATGATGTCTTTCAGTCAGGTTTTAGACAGAACCACAGCACAGAGACTGCTCTGACCAAAGTCATTAATGACATATGTTTGAATACAGACAGTGGGCATATGTCTGTCTTAGTTTTACTGGACCTCAGCGCCGCATTTCATACGGTTGACCACCATATATTACTCAGACGACTAGAGACCTGGGTGGGTCTCTCTGGTACTGTATTAAACTGGTTCAAAACATACTTAGAGAACAGGAAGTGTAACAATCTTAAGATGTTACTTGATCTTAATTTGATACCCAGCCACACCAACACAACGAGAGTGACAGATATCGTTAAATAAATATCTTGTTTTATTTCTAAAAGAAGCAGGTTAAAATTGCAATGCTTATTGCTGGTTTAACCTAAAAAAGTTAAAGTACTGTCCTTGGGTCCCAAGTCAAAACAGTCACCTTTGCACACGGTTTGAGACACCAGAGTAGTCAAATCCAGGGTGCCGCTCCAGGTTTTCCTTGGCGCCCCGCCCCGATTATCAGGATGAAGACTGCTGGGTTCCAGACACTGCAGTCCGCTCCGTGGATCCAGTTCCTGGTCCTCCACGCTGCCGCTGTCAGAGAAGAGGAGGAAATCAGCTGTCTTGCTGCCGGCAAATTCAAATTCATCTCGGCTAGATAGGGTCACTTTCCTTCAATAAGTGGTGTGAATGCTCATCAATCCAGTCACGGATCCGCTGCTGCCAGGGAGTCCACGCCAGATCGATGATTCTGGTCGTAATTCAGGAAATAAACAGCTGCAGTAGGCGGAGAAAGCAGCAACCCGTCCGCATCGTGCCCCCACAGGTATCTGGGGGGCACAGGTATCTTGTCTCTTGCTTATAGGGAATGGGAGGAACAACCGGTGATTGCAATTACCGTTATGAGGTTCAGGTGTGTCCGGCAGCAACCTGTGTCCTTGCTTAAAGTCTGCGATCACACATAATAGTCCAACAGTTCCACTGCACAAATCCACAGCAAGTAAAACAAATAATTAAAAAACATGGCATTGATCACATGATTAAAACACAAGACAGTGGTTTGCAACCTGTGACAGAAGTTCTTCGTGTCAAGAGGTAACTTTACATCTGAGTAGACAAGAATTACATGTGGAGTTCCCCAAGGTTCCATCCTGGGGATCTCATCTGTTTAACATCTACATGCTCCCACTGGCACAGGTAATAAAGACCAACAAAGTTAGTTACTATAGCTATGTAGACGACACAGATTTATATTACAATGTCTCCAGGAGACCGAAGCTCAGTACAGGCTCTTGGTAAAAGCATTGAGGAAATTAATGACTGGATGAGCCTGAACTTTCTTCAGCTGAACAAAAACAAAACTGAGGTGATTGTCTTTGAAGCCAAAGAGAAACGATTAAAGGTCACCCCTGAGCTTCAGTTTATACACCTAAAAACCACTAACCAGGCCAGAAATCTGGGTCTAGTGATGGACTCAGATTTTGAAAAACACATTAAGGGAATCACGAAGTCCGCCTACTATCACCTTAAGAATATATCAAGGTTAAAAGATCTGATGTCCCAACAAAACCTGGAAAAACTAGTCCATGCTTTCATCTTTAGTCGGTTTGATTATTGTAACATTGTCTTTACGGTCTACTGATAAACATCGATTAGACAACTGCAAATTATTCAGAACTCTGCTGCTAAAGACCAAGAAAGTGGACCACATTAGTCCAGTTCTGAGGTCTTTACATTGGCTGCCTGTCCGTCAGAGAATAGACTTTAAAGTTCTGTTGCTGGTCTATAAAGCTCTGAATGGTTTAGGACCAAAATACATCAGTGACCTCTTGAACCAGTATGAACCCAGCAGACCACTCAGGTTATCTGGATCTGGTCTCTTATCAGTTCCCAGAGTCAGAACTAGATCGGACAAGCTGCATTCAGCTTCTATGTTACACGTCTGGAACAAACTCCCAGAAAGTCTCATATCAGCAAAAACGCTCAGTTTATCTAAATCCAAATTAAAGACCCTCCTATTTAGCCTGCCAGAAGCAGCAGTTCTATCTCTCTTTGTTCTGTTCTGTTCAGCAGCAGCAGAACCTGGAATCTTCTCACCAAAGGAAGGATTCCCTCCATGAGCAGTTTGGGTTAGCCTGCCAGCTAACCTCTCCAGCAGAAGAAGAGACCAGCCTCCTTCTTCTTAAAGCACCCACCTCGACATCACTGAAACCCAACTGGACTGAACTGGACGTTGCTGGACAAAGGACCCCTTTTCCAGCTTTCTTCACATTTTCCTCCAAAGACCATCATTCCCAAGGACTGTGGTAACAAAGACATTCTGGGCTTTAATGGTTTGCATCAGCACTAGGTTAAATACAACTTAGCTAAGCATGATCAGCTACTGTAAATGATTTACAGCTTATTTATGGTTTTCACTGACTTTTCCTTTGAGTTTCTGTTGTTGAATTAATAACATTATTAAATAAGATTATCATTGTTTCCCCTAGCAACAGTGGCCATCCTTTAACATCATCAGCCACATGGTGAAGTCCCATTCTGACCCCCCATTGTTTTTTTTTACCTTGATTCTCATTGACACCTTCACACACTCATATACACATACACACACTGTCACCCGTACACTAACACAGGTGATTGTTTGTCAATACTGTAGGCTTACTAGCATTTGTAGATAGTGTGGTAGAATTTAACAATAGTAGGCCTGTCACGATAACAAATTTTGCTGTGCAATTTATTTTCTCAGAAATTATTGCGATAAACGATAATGTTGTCATTTTGAGACCATTTTCAACTAATATATTGACAATGCCATAATAATGCAAGTAAACCTTTTCAAAGATCAATAAACTTTCATTTCTAAAAAACATTTTCACTGGAACTGGAAATTTTTCTTAAATGACTAAACAAAAACAATAAATAGAAGCAACTCTCAGTCTCATTAATGAGTAATGAAAACCAAACAACCAAAAACAATGAATATGATAGAATGAAGTCTCTGTAAACAAAATTGCCTTTCAAAAAATACTAAACATGGGACTCAGACAGGGAAAACCGGCATAACTGCCAGTTAGTACCTTTGTAAACAAAAAAGTAGCAACAAAATATACCATGCTACACTCTGTGGTATCGTACGAGACTATGCAGGTGTCAGGTATGACACATGAGTTCACTCCGTAAGAAACGAGAGGGTTCAGAGAAAGAAAGAGAACAAATGAAAATTATTACGGACAGAAAACTTATTGCGCTCATTTTTTCTTACCTTGCAATTAATTGAATTATTACTTATTGTGACAGGCCTAAGCAATAGTATTTATTGATTAAAGTAACTGATCAATAATCATTATATTTTACTTTAATAAACGTGTCGTTATAATTTTAAGGGAGAAGTTGTGTGATCATTGTGTATGTGTGTGTGATAACTGCTGGATGTGAAGGTCAGTGCTTGGATTCATAACCTTCATTATCTGCCCAAACATAATTGGTGACGACCGTGTGAGGCCTCCCAATCCCAACATACAGTAATTGGTGCCCTGTATGTCATATCTGTCCAAGATTGACACGCACAGAGACTGATATTAAAGCATAGTTATTAGTTCCAGATATTCTCCGGATGGTGCCCCGAGTTAATGTTTTACATTAATACATTTTATTGAATATTATTAATTTTTCATAGATAATTATTAATAATCAAGAATAATTACACTTGCTCCTAGCAACTCCCAACAAGTTTGTTGTTATGTTTTTTTTTGCTTCTTGTTTGGCTATTTTTTGTTTGTGTATGTGTGCACTCTTTAAAAATTAAAACTAAAATGTTGGTCACAGAAAATAAAAAAGACTTAATGTTGCTTAATCTAATCTTTTGGACAGTAATTCAAATCAGTGCATATTTAATTGAGAAGATACTTTATATTCATATTTCAATAAAATTTTTTGTAAACTTGTTATCCAAATTGCAATCATATGTAAGGAAAGATCAAATGAACAAATTAAGCAAAATGTATTAGTGAACAGAGAATGGATTTCAGATATTTTCAGTTTGGTTATTAGATGCATGTGGTTAATGGTGAGTGATGAAATGAAAAATGGGGGGAATAGAGCCTAGACAACAGTGTTGGTGGATGAGCAGAGTAAGCAGGTGGATGGAATGCGTGGGTTGCACAAAAACATTATCAAATAACAAACAAGCAAATCCAATCAAATAAACACAAAAGTTAAAGAACAGAGATAAGATTGACTGGCCAAACAAGAGCAGACAAACAGATCTATGCAGCAGAGTTCGACAGAGTTTGAAAACCAAAATGCTGAAAAGAGAGTAGCTGGGGAAAAGCCAGTACATCCTGATTAAAAAAAAGGTAAGATAAAACAGATCTTTTCCACTGAACAACATAAGCTAGAAGCTTCATAATAATGTCTTATACAGTAAACTCTTGACCCACTTTCACATTAAATGTAATGGACAAATTTGTCCAAACTTTTGACTGGTATTGTAAATTAACAATTGACTATGTCTCATGGAGTTATCTGCTATATCACCTTTTTCCCAAATAAAAAGATAGTGGTTTCCAATAGAAATGTCTTTCAAAATAAATTCTTTAAAGGTGTTCTCCCAAAATATGTAGTTTTTTTCATGCTGTAAGGCAAAAAAAACAAATAAAAAAATCATTCATTAAATTTTTTTTTCTAAAATATGCTAAGAATAGACTCCCACCCCAAGCCTTTTATAGTATCTTTTAATCCATAAAGCAAAATTAGATATAAAAGAAATATCATTTTTGTAAAAGGTTATATGTATCTATATTATGTTTAAAATTCTGTTCTGAAATTTTTTGGTTCATTGACAATTTCTTTAAAATAAAAACAAACAAAAAAAACCTCCCACTTTTCCTATTGTAATATGTTCTCAAAATAACAAAAGTTTAATATTTTGTCCATCTGCCTCACATTTCACACTTCTTAGGTCCCAATTTGCCCCTGAGCACAGGTACTCTGCCCATCTGGATTGTTATGGGACTCCAACGTGTCACTTCCTGTCTGTGACTGAGACCAGGTTCAGCTTGGAATCTCACTGAGTGGCAGTCAAAGAAGACAGCACAGGAGCTAACCTGGCAGCAGCTCAGTGCCAAAGGCTGGTGAGAAGAGGGGGTAGACATCTGCCATTCCCCTGCCTCGTCGACCCAACTATGCAGATGGCAGATTTCAACCTGCCCTCATACCAGCAAAATCATGCTGAGCACATATTGTTTTGTGGCCGGATTGCATTCTATTTCTTACAGTACCTCAATGGAGACTTGTTTATGTGCCAAGAAGTGCTCCAAAGGAGCCATATCCCCACTAATCTCAGGCCACGCTATGAAAAGCAGCTCTCCAACCCACCTCTCATGAGGCTTCTGTTAGCTTCTGTGATATTTTGGGTTCTGTTAGCCCCAAAATATTACCTATAATGATTATGTTGTGAGGGATGGGATTTCTTAAAAGGGAATGACTGTCTCACTTGAAAAAAATCCCCTGGCAACAAGTAAAAGATTATTTTCATGCCATTATTAACTTTAATAAACCAGGGCTGGCTCACCTTTCCTTCTGGATCACTGAAAATCCTAAATTGGATCACATGATAAATTTGAATCTACTTTGCATCTTGTTTTACATTTTTTAAAAGTAAGCTTGTGTTCACTGTTCAATCTCCCACCCACTCACATATGCATATGTGCACCCAAATCAATAAAAATAAAACCTGTTTTATTCAAAAAATGAAGAGTAGCCCAAAGACACATAGCCTGGAAACAATTTCTGGCAAAATGTTATGAGTAAAAGCAAGGTAGTAATGCTAAAAGGTAAATGTCATGCCCTAGCCTGAAGGTATGCCTTTCTTTTTTAACAAAAATGTAAGACATCTTCCATTTGCTTCCAGGATACTTGGCTTGCGTTTCCTTTAGTGTTTGGTGTATCCATGGCAACTGAGCTCTAGTTCCCCTCCACTATGGGCTCAGGTGAATACATCTACATACTATCTGTTAGACTAGCCAACATAGCTCAGAAAAAAGTCTTCAGATACCCCTGGCTGAGTGTGTTTGACACCTTATAGAATATTTACCAGAAAGTCATGGAACGGGATAAATGGGCTCAAGCTGGATGGAGAATAGAACAGAAATATGGAAGCAAAGTGCTGATAGGCAACTGGGCAGAAGAAAGATTTCAGGTACGTCTGTGTCTGTTTATTGCCATTTATCTTTATGCAATACAGTAATTGAACACTTTGACTTCAAATTAAACTCCATACAGAACTGTAAATAGAGATAATCTGTGTTTATTTATGTTGAATTTAAAACAGAGCCATATAGTGGAAGCTTGCCAAGTATTTTGCTGGACCTCAGTTGGTGTTCAGATCTATATCAAAATGATTATGCAGGCTTGGTTCAGCTAACTTCAGCTCAGCCTCCTAGTGGGACAGGCCAGAGCTGAAGACTAATTGCATTCACTTGAGGTTTGTCCATGAGCTGCTCATTCAGGATCTGAGAGAAGAAATTACTTAAGAAATATTATCCAACAGTGCAGATCAATATTGAAGTGTGAGCTTTGGCGATCCTTGTGCTGGGCTCATTGCTCAGGCCCTTGTATATCCCCCTTACCCCATTTCTCTTCTCGATGTCTGTTTATTCCATCCGACACAGTTCACTCGAGAGCCAAAGATAGCCAACAGCACCAGTCTTGCAGACTACCGGCCCCACTGGGACTTTAAGCCAGACGTCTCTGAGAGAAGATCTGCCCTGCTGAGAGCTGAGGTCAGCCTTTAACTGCTCATTCAGGGTATTAACACCAATTGAATGCCTGTCACAACCTTGCAAGTCAGGGCTTTCTTTTTTAGATTGTGGACACTTCTGCATAATATTGATAGCCAAGATAAAGGTCTGTGATAAAACTCCTTATGAAAGCAAGTTTCTGGTCAGACTCAGCAGTCATAAAAAATGTGTAAAATCATCAGTCTTAAAAGGTACTTAAAGGCTAGTTAGAGCAATTTGCCTGCGTCACAGGGCGAACCTCTTGAAGATTATTGAAAAGGAATAGGTCCTGCCCTGTATATCTTAATCAGTGATGTAGTGAAGCCCATTGCACTCAGGCTATACTAAGACTTCTGTGTATTATCATCCAGGGACTTCCATATAAGATGCTCTTCACCCATCAGAGTCCACCATCCTCAGACTATTCAGTCACACATTATCAAGAAAGCTATGTCCATAAGCGAAATAATGTTTTGCCAATTCTGCAACCTTGGCATCTAGACAACTTTACAAAAAAACATGTGAAATCTGACCAGCCAGTTTCTGGTAAGTATACAATTTCTATAGCTTTTCCAGTGCAGTCTAAAGGTAACTGTTATAAATGGTAAATCATATTATCAAGCATCCAGTAATCGGGGGTATCCAGTATGGGTGAAACGGAAGCATGCTTGAGCACATTAAACATTAAATGGACAAAACATATCAGCAGTTGTGCTAAGGAACAATTAAAATCAGTCTGCCTTTTATTGTTCCAATACAGTCAGGAGTGTAATTAATGACAGCAGTTAACTTTTTGTTTCTTTGCAGCACTTTCAACTAAGTCTGGTGTGTTGGAGTCCACAAATCACCGTTTTGAAAAGCTGCAGTCACACCTCCCATCACTGACTGTGTATGGGTCAACATACCAAAGACACCCACTCGGTGCCTTCTGCCAGAACCGCTTTGCCAGAGCATCACATATGCTTTCCAGCCACTTCTATGCAGCCAATCGCAACAACAAGGACCTGCATCTGAGAGATCACTTGCTCCTACAAGTGCCTGATAATTGTATCAGTCAGGATTACAGAGAAAAATTTTGCTACTGAATTATCTCACATATGTAACAGTTTTTTTGTTTGTTTCTTTTTTTAATGTTCATGGTTAATCTTTAATGTTAATTGAAAACATGAAAATCTCACACTGGACAGACCAGAATTCAAAATGAATAAACATATAATGATGTTCTGATAAGATCTTAGTGAGGATTTTGTTATTTTAGCTGTTGTGAAAAGTAGAGACAGTGTTCAGATATGAATGGGTGTGTGTATGCAAGAGGAATGAAGATGTACACCAGATCTGCCAAATTTTGGTCCTAATTTGTACAATAGCCGTAGTCCTGCACGATTTCAATGTATTCCTGTTCCAATACACCTGACTCAAATTAATGAGTCATTGTGCAGAACTTTGTAGAGCCTTGGAATCATTTAATTTGAGTCTGGTGTGTTGGAGCATGGATACATTGAAAACCTGCAGGATTGTGGCCCTCGTAGGACAGAATTGAGTAGCCCTGATGTAGACTATAAATTATGTCACAGTACACAAGAAACTCTGAACAGGCTTGAAGAATCACCCTGGATCTGTGTGGGGGGAAGGAAAGATGAAGAAAAATAATAACAAAATTTAATGACAGACCTTATTGAGGCAAACCAGAAGCCATGAGTGATCCAAGGTAATGTCAAAGTCTCATTCTATTAGGTGTTTAAACACTTTGATTCCCTGTAATTAATTAGGTGGAATCAAAGATGCTTATGTTTGATGGTCAACCATCTGTGGCTGACTCTCTTTGTCCCACTTGCCTGCTGCTTTCAAGTGCAGCTCTGTTTCACTGACTGTTAGCTTGTTAGTCACTCTACACTCACATGACACTGCAGTGTTGTAGTAAGCCTTCACATATCACCCAAAGTACTGTTGTGCTAGCCTTATGAACCACATGATGGTGCTATAGCAGCATGTCACTCTCTGTTGAGGTCCTTAGCTTAAAATGTGTACACAATGAGTGACACAATTATAAATAAGTAAACAAATAGTGATTGGATTTCTTTTCACTATTTTATGCATATTGAATTGTTTTTGCAATAATACTTTCAAATAAAGTGTTTAAATCACATGTTTTTCTGTCAGTGGTTATAAGTAAAACAAATGTTGGAAAAGAGATTTTTCTTAATACCATTAATCACCAGTCAATGACATCAGTAATAAGTTTTAATTCGTCTTTATGTTTATAATATTAAAAATCAGCAAAAATGAATACAAAATGCAATCTTTTTAGCATAGGAGGATGACTACAACAATAAAGATAAGTCAAAGTTTTTTGAGAGTTTAAACTTATTGACAAATTATTTAGAAGTTCACCTATTCATATTCAGTGGCATATCCATTTACATCCTGTCACATTTAAAGAGCAACTTTTGATAATGGCATTGTATCTGGACCACTGTGTAAGTTATATTTGTGCCCTACACAGAGCAACACAGTGATAGATGATCACTATATTGCCCAATCGTTGTGTGTTAGAGTTGAATGAACTCATTTACTCTCAGAATCTTTTTTTTAATGAATTATCTTATACAGTGAAGAGTTAAGCATCTGAGATGATATAAAACTAGCAAAATGGCTAGAAGAAGTGGCAAATCAAAGAAGCAAATAATTAACATGGCAGCACATCATGCATAAATCTAAGCAAACAGTAGCTTGATGACTATAAACAGTCTAATACTTTATAACTACTGCTAGAGATGAGACATTAGAAACAGACAAGTCTTTGTGCAACACCCAACTCAAGAAAAATAAGATTATTTATGAAACCAATTTACCCTGGCATTGTGGTTAACACCTCAGATAAATGACATGTGCAATAGTTACAGTTTTGCAATAACATTTAAGGCTGGACTGGATGTGCAAAACAGAATTCACAAAGTCAACAATAAACCTGATGTAAAGCATGCTGTTGTAGGGATACTTCGTCACCACCTAATCTTATCATCAATGAAAAACTGAATCCTTTTTACACACTTGTCTGCCGAGGCCTCTTATCAGGTAGTGAAAGAACAAAGGGGAAAAGTATGCCCTTGGCGCCAGAGAGGACACTCAAATCTTCATCTGAGAAAGCCGGAGAGATCTCATCAGCCTCGAACCTTATTGCAAACTGGCGGCTGATACAGTAGATTGAACCATCCATTGCAACACATTGGAAGGCAGGGCAGCGTTGGAGACGTTTGGAGCTGCACTCATACCACAGTCGTGCCACTGTATGGTAGCGGTACACACTGACACCCAACAGTGGGTTAACATCCAACCGATAGAGAAATCTCCCCACAGCTACCATATCCGCAGTTCTGTTATTGCTACCTACCATGAGACTTGGCCTCCAGGTGTTGTTTTTGGGGTTGTAGCGCAGTAGCATATATCTAAGAGTACCCCCAGCAACAAAAAGCTCTCCACTGCACACAGTGACATGATGTGCCACAGCAAATGTATCATTAGGCAACGGAGCCACAAATGTCCATCTATCTAGTCGTGGATCGTAGCGCTCGACTGAGGAGAGACACTCTCCTCCGATGGCGTAGATGTAGCCTTCCAGAGCAGCCAGTTTGCAGCGAGGCCTGGCTTCATTCATAGGACAGATCTCCTTCCAAATAGATGTCAAAGGATTGTAGCAAAACACTCGCTTTGAGGGTGTCATTTCTCTGTCTGTGCCTTGGCAGCCCACTGCTACAAATAAATAGTTATCCATTGTGCACATGGCACAGGCTTTAGAGATGACCTCCTGTGGGATCAGGCAGAGAGTATGCCAGTCGTCTTTGTAGTCATCATAATAGTACATTGCACTGGACATCTTTCTTTGTTCTGCCATTGCTCTCTGTCCCTCTGTGTTTCTCAGCCAGTCTTTAGGGTCCATGTCTGCAACCATGACAAACCTTCTCCCCATCATTCTCTGCTTCTGGATTTGTTCCCTTTCACCAGCCATTAACCGCCCATAAAGGTTCGGATCCCTTAGCACCTGCAGGTAGTTGTCTGACATGACCCCAAGGGCTGCTTGCTGCAGAGACATCTGGCCATTTTTTTTGGCTAGATAAAGTGTCTCTAAACAGTTACCTAGATCAAGCTTACTTTTTATGTTTTCCAGATCTGTGGCATGGATCATTTCTTTTGGAAGGTGCATAATTTGAGCCCCTGCTCCAGTCTCTAGCTCCGCCTCCTTCACGCTACGACTTGCGCTATCTGTAGAGGTTTGCAGAAAGATAGTCTCATCACCTGTTGATGCCAGAGACTGCTTCATTGTTTGGGCTTTTGAAGTTTGGAAGACAATGGAAAGCTCAGACTCTTCTGCTGCAGACCTATAGCTCTCATTACGTAGGAGTGCAGGCCTTGCAGGGTATTTTAACTTGGGAGTTCCTTGTGAGGAGACATCCTCAACAGTTCTTTGTTGAAGAACCACATCACGTATGATGATAGGGCTCACAGAGGAAGGAGACTCTAAGAGGCTACTTCCCCATTTTCCAAACTCTGCCTTTGACTCAATGATCCTCTTATACTGACCCAACACAGTGTTAGAATCTGTAACTGAGTGAGAAGAGGACTCAACGTAGTAGTCATATATCTTTCCATATACAATCTGGTCTTCTGATCCTTCTAACATGACGTTGGCATCCTCTACTTTGATCTCTGCCTTGGAAAGGAAGCTTGAGTAGACCCCCTGGTGCTCCAAGTCTTGCCTTAACTCCCTGCCCACACCCACACTTCCCTGCAGCTTCTTCAAAAAGCAAGTGGGACGGTGCCCTGTAGTACTAGCCATCCCATACTCTGTTGGATCTTGAAGGCTCAAAGCAGGTCCAAATGAAATATTACTTGTGGCAACCAGTGGCTGTTTTTGATGAGTGAGTTTCTCAGCTTTCATGCATTTATCCTGGTCACTGCTTGGATTACTAAATTCCTCTTCACTCTTTTCAGCTGGTTGTGGAGGAAGTTCTGCAGGTACATCCTTGGTGCTGTCCGATAACAGGTCATCATCTGCAAAAACGTGCTTGGATAGTTTGCCTCCATCATCCTCGCCATGTTTTGGTGGGCTTTGATGCCGTAGTGTTGTCCTGCAGTTTTGACAGGTACCATTTTGCGGCTCTCTGTTGTCTATGCCACAAGGCAGAATTTTCCTTACATTTCTGGAGCTGTAGAACCTGTAAGCCCAAGAAACCAGCAGCACTGCAGCCACAGAGACACTAAGTTTCAGCAGCAGCTGCATGTCGAACTGAACTCCCAACAGGTCTGCAATGGGCATTGCTAAAAAAAAAAAATTGGCAGCAGTGGCTGGTTGACTGATCCTTTGAAAGTTATTGTCAATGTGCTCCGGCTGACTGGAGCTGTTTGGTTTTCATTGTAAAAGAGCTGCTGTGATCTGATGACTACGCCTCTTTACCCAAAGGATCAAGTGTAAAATGATAGCCCTTGAGTTTCTATTTGCATTTTGTGCTCTGCAGAGGCGGAGCACTTTTTCATACAGCACCTGTGTTGAGTCTGATGCAATTTTAGTTACCATACACAGAATATGTAAATATCCTTGGATCAATATTTGGTTATGCAATTTCCTGATTCACACATGTTTTTCCTCACAACTATCAAAGCATCATCAGAACTGTGGCCAATAACCTCAAATTATAATTACCTTTGTTTGAGCTATATTGCTGTTGTGGCACCTTTTTGCTGTGTTTTTACATTTAAAAAAGTGTGGTTTATGTTACACTATCTTATGTGAATGTTGACAAATATTGCCAAAATAACAGTCCTTCATATGCTCTCATGCAGCAGGAGGAAAGCATAGTTTGCAAAAGGGGTGGGGAGTAATGATAGGTGACATTTATCAAATACTTAATAACCAGGATGCATCTGTTTGCGCAGCCATGCCACAGATCAAAGGTCCCCTCCTGTGCCAGCAGAGTTGCTTAAATTACTGTCTCTAAAAAGAAGCTTAAGGTTGCTGTCAGAAAAATAAATGGCAGTTGCAGGGTAAGATAAACAGAAATGTTGAAATGGCCATTAGAATAGAAACACAATGGAAACTATGTCCATATAAAAAGCTGACAGTGTCATTAATTTTCACAAGATGAAAACACATATTTCTGTCATATTGAAGCCATGCCACCGTTGTCAGGTTGTCATTTGTATTGGTGGTAACACATCAGAGCAAGGCCCTGATCAACAAAAAGCAGCATTTCAACAGCACTCTGAGTGGCATTGAATAGATGCATCACATGTACAGAAGGTGTGTCAGGTGTCCTGTCTGATGTGGGTGCTGTTTGGTCATCTGATAGCCAAGCCCGCTGACAACAAAAAGGAAACCAGATTCTACAAGCATGGTTAACTTCTGAATAATTCACTATGAAGGTGGGTTCTTATCGTCACACTTGTTCCCTGCAAGAAAAACATAAAATAAAAAATTTGATCAAATGCCTTTCTTTTTGAGGAGATACATATACAGTACCTCTCCTTGATTGTGCCATTCATGAAGGGTGCACAAATTATAGGGTGTACTAAGTTATTCACAAATCAACAGAAAAATCTGTGAAAACAAACAAAAATACTAAACAAAACAGAAGACTGACACAAAAAATTGTTGAACAGCTTCCATACAAGATTCATCCATCCCTCTCACAAATGAACCAATTTGTTGAGACAAATAGGGTATTAAATAGGTACTCCTTTCTGGGTGACAGAAAATATAAAGCCACATATTTAAAGGGGGTTACATTTATTGTCTGTTGGATTTAACTTTATGAAAATTAAGTACACAAACTGTTAATACATTTGATATTTTTTAGACAACAGCAATTCAATAGCCACACACACACAGTTGAACTTTGAATGCACTTGATCAGATTGTGAAAAGATGGTGTGCACATTTTAACCCTTTCAGAAATTGAAAAAGCAAAAAGCACAAATATCTCTGCGCTATCTCTTTTTAAAAATGAAAAGAAAAAAAATACAATGATAACTGAGTTACAATGGTAAACAGTGGGTGGACAAGGATTTGTCTCTTTTTTACCTTTCTTAAAAATACATAAAAAAATTCAATAACTCATAACTCCCTGTTATTAATGTGTGTGCTATGCAGCTCTCATTTCCAGAATGCAGGAACATGGATTGTACTTTGGCAAGGTGAGATAATAACCCGAATGGATAGATTTATCCTTTCTATTCAACAAAGCTTTAAAAAAAATCTATCCTTTAGCCTCCCACCTGGTTTAAACCCTAATCCCTTAATACATGTTGTGTCCTTAGAAGTGCTTAAATTGCAATTCTTGTGAACTTCCAAATGCAGGATTACGCAGCTTTAAAACATTTTTCACCGACAGGGTATAAATGCAAAGGGTTAATGGTAATGTGAGAATCTTTATTAAAGGAATGAACTGGGATTAAAATCAGAAATATGTGAAACAAAGTAATAGTAAAATTGTCCTGATATGGTAGAAAGAAAAAATCCTGTTATCTTTTCAGTGTAAAGAATATATTGTATATTACCTGTACCCAGCATCATAGGAAGCAAAACTGATGAACATGTCAAATACTGCTAAACATTGTTGTAAGTAAAGTCAAGGCTTGTGAGTTTCATCATCTCTTGATTTTAATACAGGTGAAATGAAACAAATGCAACAACCCTGTTTACACAAGCTGCCTCAGGTGAGCTCCTCCCTGGAATGGCGGCTAAAATGATCCTACTAGTACCGTAAATGTCTGGGAAAGAGTTACTCATTGTACACAATGTAGGTCACAAGTAAATAGCTGGATTACAGGCCAGTGACAAAGAGTTGCAGTGCTGTCAGTTGCAACACATCAAAAGGAGAAAGAATCTTTAAACGTCACATGCACCACAACCCCAAAACAGCAGACATATGTAAGATTTTTTTTTCTCACTGTCCTTGGAGACCTGCCATATAGATATAAAAAGCCAAAGTGAGAAACAGAAAGGCTGTTAAATGTTTCCATCCCCTCAGCCAAGAATAATTTTTGAAAACATTTGAATGATGTACAAACAAAAGTGAAAAAGCATAAACTCCAGCAATTTCAGCGACCATCCCTAACCATAGCCCATATAATCTTTTTAATTATTTTTCAGTATTTACACTGATGTACACAAAATACACTCAAAAATTAGATTTCTCCTGATTTCCCAATGCATTTAAATCTTCTTGTACATTCCAAGCCATCATAAAAAAACAAAACAAACAAAAGTATATATATATAGATATATAGATATATCTATATATCTATATATATATGGTCTTTGTGGAGCGTCTGTAGGCTTGCTCTCCCATGGTTTATCAGTTTGTTGCTAATCTGGTGCATCCCAGGGCATGTAACAGATGGGAGTGGATGATAGGGCGGGGCAGTCAAAGCTAGTTCCATTTTTCACATTTCACTCAACACCAAAAACATTGTCACTCAAAAATAAAATCCAAAGCTTTTCTCTCTTCCGTTTCTAATCAACAGATTTTATTTGTCAACAGGCAGAAGTGGGACAAGAAATAAAAGGGTAATAGGGTGGTGCTATATACGAAGCGGTTACCGTCATGTTCATCATGTTGTTCTTTTGATATTATCTTGATTATTTTGTAAAAAACAAAAAACAAAACAAAAAACAGAAGCCCCATCATGTGGTGGCACTGCTTCCTGATCGATGTCTGAAGGGTCTTTTGATGACTGGAAAAGGCTTGCAGGATTGTGTGTGCATGTGTCTCTATGCATATGCAGATGTTGTGTACTGTACAGGCAAAGAAGTATATAAACGTGTGTGTGTGAGTGTCTTGGATAAGATGTTTCACGTCAGTTCCACCGTCACTGTGAGGACAAGTGCAATCCATGTGGGTCCGAGCACGTCCATGCGGGAGGCTTCATCTGAAGAAAAAAAAAAAAAAATCAAAAACAGCTTTCTATTCATTTCATCTTTAACCTTCATTCCAATGCAATGAATTGTAGTCACTTTGAAATAACCTATATTTTTAGATGGTTATTATAAATTGTAACAGTGTATATTTGTTTAGCTTTGAATTAAAACCAACATGCAGCTGCATCTTTGCCTTCTTTTGCCATTGACAGAAGCCTGCAGGATTGATGGTGACAGAACAGTTAGAGATGCAGACCAACAGAGATGGGAACTGTGTGATGTATGTCTTTGTTTCTTATATTCAAATATCAGTGTTTGTCTTTTATATCTCTTTTGATTTAGCCTCTCTCTCCGAGAGAATATTTCTGGCAACATGAAAAAGGTAGTTGGTGTGTGACACAAGTAATAGCCTACCCGCTGATCAATGTGAACTAAGTTATGTTTTGTACCCTTTAATAGTTAAGTGGTAAACAACCAGCTTGCTTTCTTATACTTTATCAAACATAAGAATATTACTCATTAGCTCATTACTTATAACTCATTTAAAACCAATAACTCACAAAAACACAGGTTTAAATATTCTCTGGTTGTTGCCATTTGTGAACAAAATTTCAGAAATACCACAAATTCAAACTTCATAGAAATTTGGTGAGCTTGAATATGGGCAAAGAAAGAATTCAATAAACTTAAGTGCAGATTGTGCATCTGTTTGTTCTAAAAACAGTTACTTATATTGGCAGAACTGTTTCTTATTTTGTTCAAGAGATGCTTCACCTGTAAATTTCTCAAATGGTTTAATGTCACTTGTGGTATAATTACCTTCAAAATGGTCCAACCCTGCAGTTTTTAAATAGTTTTGACACAGTGTTTTGATGTTTCTGAATTTCTATAAAATATATATATATATTTGTGCTGTCAGTCGATTTAAAATCTTTAATCGCGTTTAATCGCATGAGTGTCCTGAGTTAACTCGCCATTAATCGCATATTAATCACAGAATTTTTAAAAATCTTTTTTTTGTCATATTATTTTATCTATTTAATTTTATTACCATTTTTAACCAGGGTATTTATTATTATAATAATTATCTAATAATTATGTATTGTTATAATATTTATTCTCCTGCATTATTTGGAGAACTTAGTTGATAAAATACCTCAGTCTTGTCCTGAAAACCATCTTGCAGAACTTTAAAGCTGAACTGTCCATGTAAAAGATCCATTCTGTGGCTGTGCTGTTTCAGAAACATATCCTGCTTCCTACATCCCTTCCTGAAATTATGCTGACAGTGCCTGCGTTAATAGCACATTAAAGAAGTTAAAAGGAATTTGCATTAATGCGTTAATAACGCGTTGACAGCCCTAATGTGTATATAATTATATATATATATATATATATATATATATATATATAACATTGATTCAATTGCAGTATAATTTTGAAATACCCTAATGTATGTAATAGTTATAAAAAGCTTGTAACACTTTTTTTATAGTCACTAGTATGTAAGGCTGCCAAACTGCTTAGTGCAATTAAGCTTTTGGAAACTCAATGACACATCATTTTGCTTAAGCTGTGGTAAAGATATACCCCTTGTGACACCAAAGCCGCTTTAACTTGTCAGAGCCAGTGGGTTGTGGTGTATGGCCACTGTGGATAAAGCCTGTTTTGGAATATGCCACACATCCTCTGTCAGACTGCAATCAGGGAGTTTGGAAGCTGTGCCAAGGCCTTGGGCTCCTGATTGTATTCCTTACGCTGAGTAAATTTTGTGGTGTGCCAGGGTAAATTATGCCTGAAGAGGCTACTTCCATCAGACCTCCAAAGTTTCCAATTAGAACATTGCACTGTTGAGTCAAGCTACAGTTAGAGTTGGGACTGGCTGTTTAATTGGACTGCTGTCCCTGTCCCAGAATAGATACATGGAAGAGGAATTTAGTTATTGACCAAAGTATGTCTGATGCTGAAACACTAGACTGTGTGAGGAAATGTTCAAATAATTCTGTTGCTTCTAACTTTCTCTATGGGAAATAATTATACATGTAATGTATACATGAATTCATTGCACAGATGTCTAAAAGTTGCTTAAATGGTGATTTGGTCAGTTAATGGTGCAGGTATAAAAATCAGGATTTTATAAGAGCAGAGCAAAGGCCTGGAAAAGTTAAGCAACTGAGTTGAAATGGAGTCTTTAGGTATATTTATGGTCTATGCTCAATACACATACGCATGCAACATACCCTATTTGCCTGTCTCCTTATTCTTTATAATTTGTTCCGTTTTCAGAGAGTTTGCATATTTGTAGCCAGATGTAGCAAATGGAGCAATACCAGCAGAAACTGCGGTGGCAGTGTTGCACAGTATGGCTGAATCAGTCGCAATGCGCAAAACGGCTGGTGTGTTTATATCAGCTTACTAGCATGTGATGTGGTCAATAAAGCAAGACTTGGCTGGAACATCACGCGGCATCCTGGAAGAAAGAGTTGCATAGTGCGGTTTCTCAGCCTCAGGACGCTGAAGTGCAGCAATGGCTCCAGAAATGCACTTACTAGATGTTACAGTGCCATCAAATGCGTACAGAACACAGAGTTTTAAGGTCAGAAAGTTACATAATGTGTCTATAATGGCTGCACAGACCACTGCTATTCGGAGAGTGTGCATTATCAAGATCTCCTCCACTGTCACCAGGTTTGCTAATGTCTGAAATTGATGTCAGACCTCAGAGAAGACCTATAAACTCCACACTGCCTTCTACTGGATGTATAACATAACAACCATGCCAACAGAAAGAACACATGAAAGCTCTGTATGTTGGCAGTGACGTTTGACAATGTTTGGAACGGACAGATCAATTTGCATACATAAAAGGGAGCATAAATGTCTAATGCTTTTAGCCATTTGAAAATAAAAACAAAAATGTGTATATGAGAGTAGCTTTATTGGGAATTCATTGGGTATTGATTGAATCTAGTTAAGTGTATAAATGAAAGTGTGATTCAGTTCCAAATTGCAACTGGATGTACTTGTCTGTCTTTATCAACTTCAATTTAATTTGAATTCTATGAGGCTAGCATACATTTTAAAAGTTCAGTTTTGGTCTGACTAATACCATTGTTTTTTGTTTATTCAAACAGGAACTGGTAAAATTGTTGGTGACTGTCACTGAAAAATTGTATCCTTTTGTTGAGGTGCACCAAAGTGTAAATACATTGCTAAATTCAGTCTAGTGCTGCTTCTAATCCAATATTATCCATTATTAACTGTTTTACTGATGCTGTAGTTCAGTGGTTCTTAACCTTTTATACGCTGGGGCCCCAACTTTTTTAGTAAAAAATGGTCTGGGGCCCATTCAAACACCGTATTGGTTTAACTGGTCTCACTCTTAGTTTAATTCGTCTTCAATAACTGGACCAAATCCACTTACAGTTTAACAGCTAAAACCTTGTAAAATATAAAAGGATGAAACAAGATCATCACAAAGACATTTATATATCACATGTATGTGAAATTGCACATAAAACAAGAGGCCCAATATGTTGATAATTAATAGGATCAAATCAGGCTCCTATAAGAACACATTTAAGGGCTCACATCAGGCTTATAAACACAAAATGTTCTTAAGAGTTGATAGACATGACACATGTTTTCTGCATCAGTAGCTCATTTTCTTTCTTTTTTTTTGTTAAAGATTCCACCTGCGTTCCCTCCAGTGTTGGTTGTTTAGTTGCTAGATGCTGCTTCAGTCCTTCACTGCTAGCTAGCGTTGGCTAAATCTTCTGGCAAGATGGCGGACTGAGTGGTCACTTCAGCTTGCGCTTTCCAAAAACGTTCCTCAAAAGCAAAACTATAGGCTACTTCTCAGAACAATATTCAGGGTCACAGTACGACTTAATAAGCGTTGCCAAGATAAAGGGTAAAAGGAATAAAGAAATGTCGACGTACGAGAAAACTTCCAACAATGACCAGAAACACGAAGCGCTACTACAACTAGACTACGCACCGGAATACATGGATGTGGCTAATGGCGGTCTGGAGAAAAGAAATATCGACGAATTAGACTCCCAGCCGAACACACCTGTGAAAAGTGCCCACGTCAGAAAATGGGGTAGACCAAATGATGAACTGTCTCTCGAGCCAATTGTAACAGTGATAAATTTGCAAGGTTCCAGATTCGACTCTCAAGAGGAAAAGCTGGAAGACATCAATAGCCAGATAAAAGAGAACAGCACAATGATCAGCAGCCTTTCTAAGGCTCTGGAGTTCAATACCGCTAAACTAAAAGACTGCAAGAAAAAAGTAGAAACTCTGGAAAGTAAAGTGACCACCTTAATGAAGGAAAATGTAGCTCTGAAGGACAGAGCAGGAGATTATGAATGATACAGCAGACGCTGGAACCTTTGTATTAAAGGTATGAATGAAGTGATGAATGAAAAAACCCGTAATGAAGTGGTCGCTCTGCTCAAAAAAGTGGCCCCGCAGTGGGAGCAGAAGATGGAGTACGTGGACACGGTGCACCGGGTGGGTCGCAAAGAAAACGGAAAAAATCGACAGGTTATCATCCAGTTCGTGAAGCGCCAACACAGAGCTGTAGTTCACTTCGCGGAGGACTTAACAACGGCAGACAAGGCAGCAAGAGAAGCTCTTTGGCCTGGAGACTAGGAAAGCTGGGAAAAAAGCATATTTCTGCAGTCCATTTCGTTTCGTCAATGGTCAGCGCATATAAACGATGTACTTTGGAGAAAATGTAACCTGAAAGGTAATAACAATAAGCTTAATACAGAGAAGGAAAGTGTTATATTAAGTTAACTACAGGATCTTCTGAGTTAAAGGAGCTATATCATGAAAAATTTACTTTTATGAGCTTTTAACCATGTTAGTGTGTTATTTACTCATAAAAACT
>JAOXYM010000003.1:13466823-13487839 GCA_028567055.1 Leptatherina wallacei | reverse complement strand
GAAATACACCAAACATTTTTCTCTGATAGAGGACACTGTCTTACTCCTCTCTGAATATTTTCAAAATTTTGGACGCAAAACAACAGAAGATATGATTTTTTGAACATAAAAAATAGGTATGGAGAGGAAAATACACCCTCAAATCACCACTAGATGGCGACATAAGACAAGGAATGAATCCACTCTTCCCTGTGAAAGCTCATAAAAGTCATTGTGCAGGCCAAACTGTAAGCCATTTGGAGAAGATCTTTGGGTGACTTAGACAATACCCTGAACACTCGCTAGCCAGACAAAATTACACGTCAGCCACAAGGTGGCGCTATACCAAAGGGTTGTACGTTTTGGTATCTAACTCTAGAACGAGGCAAGCAGTATCAATAAAGTTATATTTCCCTATTCCTTGCATAAGGCTTGAACCTTTTCTAATTGACAATTTTCCTGTACGAACTATTTTTCTCTATGCTAGCTAGCACAACTGCTAATGCTATTTTAATTAAATTCTCCAAGGGCTTTGACCTAATCATTATGAAAATGTAGGTGTGCTAACTAAAGCTGAAGACTACAAAAAAAGTGGAGCACATTTGTCAGTTTTTACTCGGTTACGTAGTTATGCGCATCGCAACATCATGCAAAAACTAGCTAAACAGATAATGCTCTATAACTTGAGAACGGTTACAGATAATGACATGAACTTTTAGGCCCCAGTGCGGACCTCAATGCTAGACTCCTGAGAACATTTTGGAAAAATTTCAAATCTAGGGGGCGCTATAACCTTGAGTAGTTTACACCGCCAAAACGGCTGGACGGATATGCATCAAATTGAATACACATATACCTCTCATCATCCTTAGATGACGTACTGAAAATTGTGACAATTGAAGAAAGTGGGCGGGACTTATGGGTAAATTGATATGGATCCGCCCCCAAATTTGGGCAAATCTACAAAAATCATTAAAAATCAGCCGTTTGGCCTAGAGAGCTTAAATCAGCATAGATACACACCTTGGATCATGCCAAACATTTGATACGCTGCACATTCCACTCTACGAAGAAGTCAGTCACTCTGTTTTTTCATGATTTTTTTAGCAGAAAAAATTGTATATAAAAGGGAAATACATCCTCAAATCACCACTAGATGGCAACATAAGACAAGAAATGAATCCACTCTGCCCTGTGACAGCAAGGCAGTGAAAAAAGGTCAGACCAGTTGGTGTGTCTGCCTTGCTGACGTCATAGCGTCACGTCTTGACCGAGGGGCGTGCTGAGGCGGCAAAGGTCGGAGACGGCGGGGGGCCAGGGGACGCGGTGCACGGGAAGGCTTGGACCCCGGTATAACTGCTTGCAGTTCTAGTTTTTCTTGTTGTTATTGCTTTGTTGTCTATTATGTTGACTCTACCTCCTTTCTCACCGTTTGAATGTGTGTTTTATATTATGTCAATCTCAGTCTGTAAACTTTAGCCTTATACCTTTTGATATTGCTATATGTAGCCAGTCTTTGTTATAAATAGAGGTGAATTAAAAAAAATAAATAAAATTAAAAAATAGAGCTAGCGTTAGCTAATGCTCCATAAAAAACTCTGTTTATAAAACCGTACTCAATGAACTGGATTGTTTTTGTGCAATACTTTTGCATTTTAGGGGGATTTGGGACCAATCTGGTCTTCATTTGTTCTTTTTAAATACTTCTTCATAACTTTCACTACAGGCTAGCAGCTAGCTGATTTTCTTCTGCTGTTCATTGGGGTTAGTTTAACAAAGTTAATGGACATATTAGTGCCCCCGAGTGGTGGGGAGGCTGTATGGCAACTGTGCTTCTCATGCAGCCTTCATGGCCCTGCGGCCCACCAACAAAAAAATTAAATATTTTTGAGGCCCTCTAGGTGTGCTCCAGGCCCCATGGTTAATGGTGCGTTCAGACCAAACACAATTTCGGCATCAGGTTTACATGTTAAGTCTATGTGAACGCGCGTCAAGGGATGTCGAGCATTCTAGCAGCACGTTTTGAGCTTCTGGCGCTGCGCGTTTTCAGATTTTAAGCGTCTGACGCGCATGAATCGCGTGACACGCATCCAAGGCGGTGGACGCCAGAGTTGGAAAATCGGAACTTTTGCTTCTCAACGTGGGGCGTCAACCAATCATAGCGACTCAGTGTCACGACATTTAGACACATTTTCTGACAGGACAGAAATAGGAAGAACCCGGAGAAATCTCTTCACTTTACAAAGACAACGGAGGACAAACTGATCATGGCTGTCTGTCCGCACCCTGTCATTTATGACACGTCCTCCTCTGAACAATCTGGTGAATCCAGACACGCCGCAGAGACGCCGGATGATCTACTGGATGTCAAGCATCCAACTTTGCACATCAAGAGCGTTTTTGACACCAAAATCGCGTTTGGTCTGAACGCACCATAAGAATCACTGCTTTAGTTGATGTGTTCATTTAATTCAATGCACGTCATTGGAATATCTGCAGAATAAGCGGTTTAAATTATTTTTATTGCAACCATATAGTGACTTTATGTTATTTTCTGTAAATGAGAATAACTGTTGAATCATTTAACAATAATAATACATTCATAAATAGGTTTTTTTCCTAACACTCATCTTCTAGGTGCACATAATGAATGACTGCAAGTTTTAACCACTATTCCAACATCTGAGTAAAAATTCCTATCCTAATCTTTGTATAAATGGTGTCATGTAGAGTGAACACTGAATCGAATTTTATGAAATTTATTTTTGTTGTCGTACCATCAACGGCAGCATTAAAAAAATTTTTTTGAAAGGAAATATCAACAGAAACCATCTTTATTTTGTAAGTCCCTTTTGGAAATCTCAAGAGTAAAACAGGAACAAGGAAGAAAGTTGCTACTGGCTATAGGTATGCCATTGCTTGCATAAGATTTTATCCAGATTCTGTCAAGATTGTGGTTAAAGAACAGTCACAATCAGGTCTGACCATACTAGGGTGTGGCTAGACTTTATAATATGACATTAGACTTATCAGGTAAGTCCAGTTCAGTGAATCTGAACAATCTGCATACTGTCCAGTGTTAAATGAGTTTAGCCACAAATAAATGGATCATGTTTGACAGGATGAATGAAAACATTCTAGGATTTCATGAGACTAATGAATGCTAATTGCAAAGTATCCAATCTGGCATCATGCTGAATTATTTTTATTCAAGTTATAAAGCATTAGGCAAAAACAACTGGATCTTCTCAATAAGTACTTCATCTTATTTGGTAATGGGCTCATTCAAGCATAAGATCATCAGCTGAGGTTCCCTTCTAGTCTAAAGTCATAGATGCAAGTCAACCAGCCATCTGTTTGCCTCAAGTTTTTGGCTCAGAACTCAGTGCATTTCTGCCAAACTGATCTTTCCTAGACAACTGGGACTCTTTTTTCCCCCCATAATAAGATGAAGAATGACTTTATGTGCTGGAATTAACATGTTTGCAGAAAAAAATGCTTTGTTTTTGTGGACATGAACACTTTTGACTCCAGATATATTTTATCCTTTTTATTACTGGCTAGATTCTGTTTATTTATAGCCTGATCAGTCTGGTTCTGGAGGATTTGCATTAGAATTTTACATGACACAGTTAAAAATTACTTGATGTCTGGATTACAGCCTCTGGCTCTTACGATGTTGCTATTTTTTACTTAAAGCAAAGTTTATCAGCAAAGTTTATCAGCTGAGGCTTTGTTAGTAATGACTTTATGTTTGCACATCTGTTCCAGCCCTGCCAACAATAAGACGAGAGCTGGAGAGTCAAACATTTGATAATACCGCTGACCTGGGTTAACAGGTACATTATTATCTAGCAGAAAACTAATTTTTGTCCTCAATCTCACATATCTAACAAATTCAGTTCATTACTACTCAGTGCAGCTTGACAAGCTGTGTCAAGGAAATACTGACAAAGAATGAATGCAACTCCTAGTAGGAAGCACAGGTTTTTCTCTTCTACAGTGTTGACTGACTGATGCCTATGGTTCTTCCCACTCACCAGACAAGGAATTCATTCATTAAGCTCAGGCACATGTATGGTGACCTCTAGGGGCCATGTTGTACACCAATTTGACTTGCATACAAAGCATGCTTGTGCGTCCATTCTGACCTAAATCCATCCTTGCTGTGACACACCTGCTCATGTGTTTACCATGAAATTTGCATTCTCAGATTTGCATACCTAAGATATGACTTGGAGAGAAGGAAAAGGGGTGAAACTACTGGAAAAATGAAGAGGAACTGAAAAAGGGAGGAGAGCATGAGAAACACATCAGATAAGGCTTCTGAGGAAGAGAAATAGGGAGAGTGCAAAACAATGTGCACCACAGTTTATTAGAGGGGAATCATATCATTAAAAGGCATTTTCCAGTCCATCAACAACTCATCACTGTAATAATAATTGCAATATAGATGCTTTGATTCTTCATGGCTTCTAAATTACGACAGAAGTTAGTGTGCACATTATAGTTAAAGTGGATATTAGCGGTGTCTTTTAGAAGACAACAAATAATCTATTGACCAACAGCTAATAAGTTAATTCAGGCATGGTGCCATATTTTACAATCTGTTTTCGTTCCAGGGTGTCGAATACTGGCGCTTTGTCAGAAACATGTGGTGTCTTGATAGACTGGTTGTGGTGATATTGGACGAGCCAAAGTCGTTATAAAGTATTTACTTATGAACAGGCAGCAAGGTCCTCATAACGAAGGTGGAGGGAGGGTAGTGATCACCTGAAAGACTTATTCATGAGGTCAAGTTGAAGAGTACTTTGCCTTGTATTCACTCAGAGATTACATTAGTTTTGCATGCTGTTTGTGAAGATTCACTTTACAATTTCCTGATTAGATTAAAGCATGAAACATAGGCTACTTGGTTATGTTTAGGAAAGAAGTTTGTTTAATATACAAAACGTGATTTAATTACACCAGCGTTTGTTGACAACTGACACTAAAGGGTTCCCTTTTGAGTGGATTTGTGAAGCCAAATGTGTCCTACCAGAATGACCGTCACCAGACTGAAATTGGGTTTAATTTACTACTTTATAGCACTTGGAGCTTGAAGCAAATGCAGCTCGAAATCTAATCTACTAAATTTAGCACAGTAGGACTGAGAGTGAGCTGCTAGTCACCATGCAGACTCGTATAGCGGATCTGTCGCTCTTTTCATACACAGGCTGGTGCTCCTGCAAGTTCAATAACCTTCTTTTGACATTTCAGTTAGAAAACATTTTTAAACTTATTAGGGACTCCAGTCACTTTTGCAGCCTTCGATGCAGAAAATATGCATGTCCATCTGGGTGTCCCGTTTCCATCCAGCCATCACAGCTGATTGGAGCTTGAGTCCTTAAGTACAAAGCCTTAGACTAATGCAGGGTCATTAACCAGCAAACACATGCTGATTACAGTCTTTATGACTAAAGACAAAAGCTAAATGTGAGTGGGTGTTTTTTTTGTTTTGGAGGGGGATAGTGAGAGAGAACGAGGCTTTACTAAATCTAGATGAGCCATTAAAGGGTCTAATCTTAAAGTTCACTCAGTTTTTCTTGCCACTGTATCCGAGCTCTGATTGCTATCTCTGTAGGGTCACACTCTCATTTCAGTCTTGGTAAGTCGTGAACCACTTCATGCTTCAGAGGCCCATCTGTCAAGGCTCAAAATTCTAGTTATTTTGCTGGAGCTGAATGTTTTTCACACTACAGCGTAATCTACACTCCTCATAAGGTCTGAGTGACTGAAAATCTGCATCAAATCAGAGATTTTGAGCTAAGCCAGAGGGGAAAAGTAAAAAGAAAAAATATATGATGGAAAGGGAAGAACAAAATGAGACAGAAAGAAGCTAGTGATAAAAGGGAAATGGCAACCAGAAAAGTAGGAAGTAATAAAGGCTGGCACTGGAAGACAAAAAGGTAGTACAAGTTGGAGGAGGAATGATAGATTGCAGTAGAAAGCAAAAGGGAGAGACAGGAAAAAGTGGAGAGATGGAAAGGTTGTTGCCACATCTCTGCGGATTCTCCTGACAATCCCTCATCTTTACATATGATAATCTCAGAAGCCGCAAATGAGCCACCACAGCACATATGAAACACCAATAATCTCACACTCAACCAAAAGAGACACGCACGGTTTGTCTCTGGGAGAGGCTTGAAGCTTTCTGCTGCTGAACATCATCAAAGATGAATCTTGACTGAATCAGTCTCCCACACTTTATCTGGGGCCAAGCATTCAGGACAGAAACCAAAAGTTCCAGCTCTCAATACTATGTATGCTGAAACCCCACTGTCCCAAGGGATTTATATAGGGTAAAATAACTAAATCAAGATGCATGTGTACAAGTACACATGTATGCATATTCTTCTAAAGTTGTGCATAAATAAAAGAAGCAAATTATTGTATGAGTAAAATCGCATAAATGTTAAGTGTATATTTTGTCTGTGAATATGAAGTTACAATTAAATATTACAGTGGTTTCTTCATTATGAGTACAACCCAGCAATGCCCAATCATTTAGCAAAGTTTCAAGTGAAATAATTTTACTTGTCACGAAGTCTATGAGTTGGATAGTTTGTGTTGATTTACATCACTCCTTGGATAATGCCTGTGAAGTTGGAATTTTGCCTGTAAACTCACAGCTGTTGAGCCTTATTCCTAATCGAAAAAACACAATAATAAATTGTCATTTTTTAAAACACATATTTTGACATACAAAATACACATTAAACATTTTGTGATTTCACTTACATGAGAAATTTACAATTTCTTTTTATCCATGCACAACTTTAGATGAACATGCACCCATGTGTACTTGTATACCCAGTCTTAATTGACTGTTATCCCATATATTTGTTTCTTTGATAAGAGTCTGTACACTTTAAGGGACTGCAGGAACTCAATCTGTCCTTGTAATGTTATATCATGCAAGCATGAAAGTTTGTACTCACTGTTCTGATTCTGTGTGTTCTTCATCATGCTTGGATTTTCTGTTGAAAAGAAAAAAAATCATTAAAACAATCTAGCATTACAGTTTTTACTGAAATGGTGAGTAACTTGGTGAGTGAACAATTGAATTAATTAGAATAAAGAGCATGGTTGAGAAATAGATGAAGAAAAAAAAATGAAATTCTCTGACAGAGGTTGTGGCTCTTTAATGAAGCTGAATTCCAAGGTTCCTAAAGAACATGCTAAATAGCACATCCCCAGTGAGAAAGACAGGAGGTTGTTAATGGACCTGGGAACACAGAGCACTACACTGGAGCAACCAGGACACTTTTAGCAGCAGTAAGAGCTGGGAGCTACAGCTGAGGCCAGACAGTCAGGGAAAAGGTCTGGACACTCTACATTTAATAAGCTACACTATGTCTCTTCTGCACAAAATGCTCTGACAAAATGCTCTGATAATGTAAATTCAATGTTCTCAAAGGGATAAAGTTAATTGCTAAAGAGAGAGCAAGACTGTTTTTGAAGAGTATTAGCAGCACTCTTAAAGTCTACTTTGTGAGCTAAATTTGGATGTTAAACTTCATATATAAGCAGGTGGAGGCTTCATATACAGCACAGTGTGAAACTTTCTGGTCTCATTGCAAGCACATTAACAAAGCAGCTCCTCAGAGAGACTCAGAAATGAATGTGTGCACTCTCCATATGGGCCCTTGTGTTTGCCTACCCCTGCAAATTTGCTTAAGTACACATATCCGTGCGTCTCTGTATGCAAGTGCGGTTTTGCTTGGATGTTTGTCACTGCCCGATTCTTCATTTGTGCTGACTCACCTCACAGTTATCTCAGAGGATATTATCGCTAAGGATGGCTAAAGATAGCGTTGACATCATCAATATGTAAGTGCTGCTTGTTGCTGAAGAGTCTTTAAACCAAGTCCTTATTATAATCCTTTATTCCTGATGGTGTATGTCAAACACTTGCCGAAGTTAACAGAGCCCCCAAATATCTCTTCATCCCCGGGAGAGAGAGAAGTGTCTCATCTCAACGCCACAGGGGATGGTGCCAAGGTCACTTAATCACCATTTACTTCCCCTAAGCACGAGTGGAAGCAATCTACAAGGAGCAGACAGACAGATGGGCCATACTAGGCACATAGCCGATGACACCTGAGGATGCATCAGGGTGTTAAATAGACATTAGTGCTCTTCCTAGCAAAACGCCTCCCAAGGTAACACCTTCCTAAAGTGGCTCTATCCCCTTAAAGTAGGTTCTTATTAGACCCACTCAGTAATTTATGCATTTGTGACAAACTTTACACTCGGTTCACAGGAACGTTTCCGGCATGAGGATATAAAAAAAGATGGATACACATTCTTTGCTTCAGAGTCACTCGAGTATAGAAAGGGTGTCAACCTGATTGATTTTAAAAGGGCACTCCTGGGCTCAAACACATTTCTGTGCAAACCACACATTTTTCCACTTTGAAAAAAAAAAGTTGTTTTTTTATGTACTTTGACATCCCAATAGTAAAAAAAAAAAGAAACAAATTCTCTAAAAAAAAATAAGAATATGTAATGCTGATGGATTTGTCTGTCAATACTCATCTGAACTTTGGAACAGTTTAGTCATGGGATTGTTTTGGAATGGCTTCCGTCATAAGGATTACTGTTAGAGCTACAATGCTTGCATGGTATTTTTTGTATATGATTGGCAAGATGCAAGGTATTGGAAATCGGCTGAGGGATGCCGATGAAAAATAATAACACAAAGGAAAAAATGTACAGTTCTCTTACAGACAGTACTGATGATCAATTTTAAAACAGTATTTTGTAGTTGAAGCCTCAAGTAAAGACCTGAGCCTCCTTTACATTCACAATGGATTTAATAGAATAAAGAAATTTGTGGCCTAATACAAAAAAGTCCACATTCTTATCACTGAGCTTTGGGTTTTCTATTACTGTGAAGCCATTGAAGTCAAACTGAATTCAAACTGGATGTGATTGCATTGTAAGTGACTGAGTAAAGGGAATATTCTAGCAAGAGACCGACGGGCCAAAGTCATGTCCCATTATGTAAAGTGAAAGTTGCTGTGAAAAGCTGTAACAGAACTTATTTGATTGAAACTCTTCTCACAAAAAGCTCATGATGGTAGATCCCAGTTGTTGCAGTAGTCTCTCCAGAGTAAACAGAACCAAAGGAGGAGGACCCACAGATTTAATAGAGCCCATAAGTACTCCAAGTCCCATAACAGCACTGGTACATCAAACACATCCAAATTACAATTAACATGTTACCTTAGCTTGGTCATTGAGCAAAGTGCTTTTCTAACACTGTTGACAACAAAGGTCCTTTGATTTAATCACATGCCTTTGATGCCATGGTTGGTTTTTGGCACAGAGGACAGAACAGCACTAGACATGCCATTCACTAAATCCCTTAGAGAACAGTTACTCTCAGTCAGTGCCACCTTAAAAAAGGTGTATTGTTGAGCCAATTAGGGATACAATCTCGTATTAATCACACACTAATGCATCAATGATTCATTGTTAAAAGTGATCACAGGAATACCTTTCAAAGATACTGTAAGTTCATTAAAAGGATTTAGTTGAATTAAGCAATTTTCAATCAGCTACATTCAACTGAGTAATTGTAAAAGTACCGTGTACCGTGAGATAATGTGAAGTAAGTTGCTCAATGGCAAAACAGAAAAAAAGAATTGAATAATTTAGAAGACCATGAAAATCAATGAAAATGAAATACAATTATAGTTTAAGTGCTTGCATAGTAACCATGCAAGAGGAAGTCACAGAGGTAAGCATACATACCAAAGACTATGAGGCGAGTGTGCGTATCTGTGGAACCCAAAGGATTCTGGGCTGTGCAGCGATACATGGAGCCGTTAAGTTCTGCTGGCACTCTCTCAAGAATCAACACCTTGCCCTCTCGCTCAGTGCTGCCATCCAGCAGGCGGCCCCCCACCCGCGTCCAGGTGAAGAGTGGCTCCGGGAAAACCTCATTCTATCAACACCAGGATAGGATGGAGACAGAAAAAAAGGAGTGGAAACAAAGGAACAAGAGAGGAGGTGGGGGTGTAAAGGCAGCTCAAAGACTGTCTGAGCCTCAGCCTTGACATTAAAAGCAAAGCATACGTGAATAATACAAGCTCCGATTTTCCCCTAACAACATGCATTAATCATCAACAATACACTTTACAACAGATTTGCCTGATCCTCTTCGTGCTATAGTTAAGTATGAAAAAAAAGGTTTGAATAAGTTGAATTCATTTAGGTTTATACAGCTGCTTTACTGCAGAGGTGCATGAACTCAGAAAACATTTCCTTCTTTAGTAAATTCAAAGGTTTTTCTGTTGCAATGGATTCCTTACAATCATATGTCCCTGTACTCTGAAATCCTTAAAGCAAGCAGCATTGGCAGTTGTTGTGCACCAAAGTCAAAATTTGCACATGGCAAACAATATTTAGATTCAAATGAACTGCAAAATGTTGGGGGGTTTTTCCCTCTGGGATTAATCAAGTATTTTTAATTTCATTCTTATACCTGTACTGATAATTGTAATGCAAGAATGAAATAATTATATTGTGTTGATTATATTTTTAAAATGTTGTGATCTGATTTGAGCTGGAGAAAAACACAAACACTTTCCGCTCCATACCTCCAATAAGTTGATTGCATTTCCTCCCCTATCCTGATAGTTACTGTCATAAATGCTTTGAATGTTGCAAAATAAATCACATCATAACAGTCCTACTACACATTTGTGCTCAAGTATAAGAGCAGGAAATAGCCTGACATAAATACTTGCATTAAAGACCAATCACAGAGATTCATTAAAGAAATAAGAAAAAGGAATCCATGGTTTAAAAAGGAATCATCTGTAAGATGAATGTGCTTAAGTTCTAGTCCAGAGGGAAGCATTTTGTTTTATCAGAAAGGGGGAAGGCAGCATTTTCAGTCTTGGCACACAATCTTATCAACTTGTGAAACCCTAAAGCCGTGGTCCAGTGAAGGATAAGGGAAATTTGCTTTTTGATCAGTCTGCATGCACTGATGCCTATGCTGCTGAAGGGCCCAACTGGCTGTATGCCACAGTCAAGCTTGTTTGTAATAACCAATCGTAACCCTGCTCAAAGAGAAGATTTAAAAGAATCCCAAGGTCACTGAGCAAACATAAACACATGTATAAATCTGTGCAGTCAACAGCTCAGTGCCCTTAACTACCAACAATACAGAATGCTAATATGGTCTCCTGAAAGTGAAATAAAATCAAACGTGAAATCTTGCTGATGATTCCTGAACAGTGTCTGGGAAATCACAAAGGAGATTTTTGCTGTGGGCCATTAGTGTGCTCTATGTCAGGATTAGTCCTATTCTCCTCACCTGACTGGATCAAGCTGCCTTGCTTCAATGTGTCATTACTGTCAAACAGACCATCACCATCTACAGACCATTCACACCTGGGACACCAGGGTCTTTTTAGCAGGTTATTATAGTGACATTAAGACAATCCCTGTCTTTATTGGACTACGGAGCCAAAAAGCAGTAAAACATTTTAGCAGCTTGTACAGCTCCCTTGTCATTGGTTAGGACTCCATTGGACTCCTCTTATATTTAGCATATTCATATTCATATTAATTTTACTTAATTTACTTTAGAGTTTTAATACCGAAATCTTTACAGATGTAAAAACACAAAATTGACAGCATATACAAAATGTAACGTAATCAATGTTACACCACAGACTGGCTTCTATTAAATGTTTTTGAAGCCTGTTTTTTGGTAATTTGGACATCGTAATCAAGTCTTTTTCTTAAATGGCATTTAATGAAGAAGGGTTGCATCTGACTGACAACCAGGGAACATGATGCGCCCTCACAGGGTAACAACCTTTTAGTTACAAACTGCATTAACAGGCACTACCATAGCCTTCATTGTACATCAAATGGGAAACACATTTATCATGCTGTATTGAAGAAGATTTTAAAGTAGTGACCATAAACATTAGTGAACTGGTTACCAAGATAATAACTCAAGTATCAAATATGGTCTTTTTCTTAAAGAACTCTAAGGTTTTATTTTGCAACAGGAAGTCGCCTCCTCCTGGTAGTTAAATATAATGCAGGTTCCAGTCAGTGTTATCCCTTTAAATAAGCTATGGTGCATAGCAGCCTGCTGAAATCTGCAATGTTTTCCATTTTTTTCTTAAATCCAAATTACCAAAACCAAAAAAAATAAAAAAAACAAACAAAAGGAGTATTTCACAATTATAAATGAAGGGTAAAGGACAATGGGTCTGTTTAACAGAGTGGTAGCTAATGAACTAAACAGTCTACTCTGAACTTTACCCTTCATTTTTGTAAAACCCCATGCACTTACCCCAGGCGATCCTACCTGGAATCCTTGCACAGTGATGCGCACTGTGTCCCCTACCTTTGCCCTAGTGGGGGTCATCAAGAGTTTAGGACCCTTAGGAGCAGCTGAAAGGAAAAAAAGACAAAGAGACAAAGGTCATTGTACTGAGCACAGAGAGCAAATCCTGCTGGACACCTGTTTTGTCACAGAGGGAGAGAGACAAATACAATTTCCTGTCAATTAAGGTCACGGAGCGAGAGGCGAGGGACCTGTAGTTTCTTTCATCCAAAGGACTGTGCTGGATTTATTCCCCTTTGGAGAGAAAAGGAACTAAATTGGGTAGATACTCATTACTGGAGGAGAATGGGAGTGCAACGGGTGGTGTGTGGAGGCAGCAAGATAAGGGACACTCAGAGAGCTAATTCCCTTGTCTTGGTGTGGACAACAGCCCCCAGATGGCTTTCATTTCTACCACCTAAAACAATAGGGCACAGTAGGAAAGAAAACAGGCAGATTTCTATTATTATGAAATTGTGAGGGGCCAGTGGTCGTCTTGTGTCTGAGGTGTCGAGATAAAATGAGTGATTTGCATTATGTTATAAAAAGGTTAGTAATTTCATTTCCACTAAATCATTAGGCCATTAAAAGTGGGTTCTGCATGATTTGTGATGATTAACAGCTCCCTGAAAAAATAACTGCTCCACGTGCAGTATTTGTTCCATATATTAAACCCATGGACTAAACAACACATGCAATGAGAATCAAAGAAAGGACATCCAATCAGTGATGCCTTCAAGTCTACGGAGTTCTGCTGTTAATTTAGTTTGAACTCTTAATACAAAACACACTGGGTACTTGTTTTCATTGATGAGTTAAACTAAAGGATAAATAGAAGATAGACAAATGACCAGAGGTTTTTGGTCATTAATCTGGCAACAAACTGTTCACTGTGGCTAATGGATTTTTTTGGGGCAGTAATTGACTACAAGCCAGTATAAGAGTAATACTTATAGTCAAATCTGATGGCATAAGTACGATGGAGCATATGGAAATACCCTTGTGCTCTACTTTTTCTTATGCAAAACCAGAAACGAAAGCATTAGAATTGCACAAAACAGAGAATTAAAGAAAAATATAGAAAGGGAAACAGCAGATATTCACATTTGATGAAAAACAATTTATTTATCTGTATAAACGGTTAATTTGTCCAGAATAATTAAAGCAAAGCAGAATAAAATGGAACAAATTCTCAAAAGAGTTAAAATGGCAACAAAGACTTTATGTGAACACAAACAGAGCCAAGTATTCCATCTCATGCCCATGATAGATGGCATTTCACAGGCTAGGTCTGGCATGGCAGTGTGAAGTGCTCTTTCCACTTCCTAGACACTAATGGAAAAGTATTTTTAAATGCTTGTGTCATGGAGTCACATAGAGCTTTGCAAGGCATATGGCCGGGAGATGATGGCCAATTTCTGGGACGTGCTCCAGCAGTGACAGTTGGCATCCTACGTCACCACCTTTGATAACGGCAGCCTGCAGTGTGATGGACATGACACAGCGTCTCTTGGGAGAGGGCATCACAGGGGAAATAGGCCACAGTCCAAAGAGACCCCCTCCTAAACTCATTCACCTTGCAGAAAAAAGGACTGTTTTTCCTCCAGGAAAGATGAGAAAATAAACATGCCTCCCAACCACTGTGCACCCTATATCAGGTGTGCAAAACTAAACTCAGATATCCCCAGGTCTGCACAGCTGTATGACAGACTGAAAGGAACCTGCCACATTAGCCGGGTGAATGATTCTGTTGAAAAGGAAAAACCAGAGAGGAAAGCAAACAAATTTCTAAAGACCTGACATACTGCTGGAGGATTCTATTGAGGTTAATCATGCCCAATGTGATATGCGTCATGGACTAAACAAATACGCTCGTCTTGGTGACCCAAAGTAGGGAGTAGAGCAGATTGGCATATAAAATATATCATATGTCTATATACACATTGCCAAACAAATGATCATCCATGGAGACATTTACATACATATAAATGCACATATTTACTAAAAGTGAACATCTGCTCTGACTTTCGGGCAAAGTAAAAGGGAAGGGTAAAGCTATCTGCATCTCTTGCTGCAGTGTATGTGATGAGAATTAATTCACACTGCCTAATTTTGCTGAATAATAAACACCTTAGCTCACCTATATTCCAAACAAATAACTTTACCTTTTAATAATTTAGATGCACCATTCATGAATGAACAAATTTTCATGAATACAGCTTTCAGATTCCTGACGCCCACCACCAGCTTCAGCAACATTTGTATGGTGAGCACAGAGCCACTCATGAATATGCATGGAGTCTGATACAACATTGGTCAATTGTCAGACTGTCGCTTGGTCTCCTGTGGCGATATTAAATCTCTGAAAGATTTATTACTTATGAGCACCGAGAAGATCTACCATTCATTTCCTGACCACACACACACAAATGCACCTGAAACAATCGAGAGGGTGTGTGTATGAGTGCAATAATCCAGTTACAGCTGCATGATTTAAATGAATAGGATATGGAAGTCATATAAATTCTTAGGCGAGCCATTTTCTACACCAGTCACAGTTACATAATGCTGAAATACTCTGAAAATTAAAAGCCATTTAATCTGTAAGGCAAAACATAATGTAAAATATGAATTGTAACCATGGTAGCTTGAAAATGAATAAATAAATATTATTCTCTCTAAGGTGGAACAAGCCCAAAATAGTTAGATGAATCCTATGAATTTTATACTGTGCTCTAAATAAAATCAGCACATGCACATTGTCTCTTGTCCTTTCACTAGATGGTGGGATAATTTGCAGTGATAAATTAATGACTTGATATGATATTTTGAACCATTACATTTCCGACTGATGCTGGCATCTCCCTCTTTGCTAAATTTTTCTATTCACATGAAGGTGACAGTTATTTTATTTTAAGACAATTTTACAGTATGAGATTCCAGGATGATAAACCAACAATAGTAATTAAAAGAATCAGTTTTAAATAAAGGCTGAAAGGAGTTTTTCTAAGTGGATTCTATGAAAGGTTTACAACATTGATAAGTTGATCATTTTCCCAATTATATTAAATGATACAAACCAACAATAAGCCAACGAATATCATGGTAAAGCCAACTCAGACTTTAATTTTCATTCATAGTTTTCTATCACCTATTTATTTTGACTCAATCCAAGCAGAAGTCTACCAAATGCTTACAAATACGCACTTGAAAATAGTCTGACAACCAAAAAATTGTTATAAAAAAGAGACCAGTTTTTACACAAACTACACTAATAGCTGCTTCAGCCTGGCACACCACGGTGAGTCTGACATGCTTCTTGTCTTCTAGCTCTGGTACTTATTTATTTGTTTTGGCATTTTCAAAATTCAAGCACCTACCTTTAAAAACACAAGAACTCTATGCTATTCCATCCATCATCATCAGCCAGCAAACATGAAGCAACCAGTCTCATTCACACTTGCCGCCTGCGTCTACTGCTATTATTTTGTGATATTGTCTCTGTTCATCATGTCAGGATTGTAGGGCTGTTTTCCAGGAGGACTTTGCCAATGTATTGCCTTTGAAGTGTTAACTGGAAGTGCTGGAGGCTCTTTATTTTTTTTAAAACTAAAAAAAAACAAAAAAAAAAACAGAAGAGAGTTACACCAAGTGTGTAGCTCTCTTGGATCATGCCATAGACTTTATATAAAACCATTAACACATAAAGTTAACACCTGCTTTCAATGTCTCCTTCAAAGTAGGACCTGTGTTCTCTGAAATCACAAACTGCTTCATTTCTTCAACGGGGAGTTTTTAGATGGACAAACCAACTCAGGACCAGAATTTTTCCCCTTTTAACATAAAGCAAAAATTAAGAGGTATGTTTGACAGACTATTAAGGGAGGTATTCAATGAAATTTGAAAAAAGGCAGCATTTCTAAGATAGTCCTTTCAATTATATAACATTGGTCAGTGTGTCTAAATTGTCATTTGACGTCTCGGATTCAGGCTGACTTTTTCAATAACGGTCCAGGGTTAACTCAATCTAGTAAAAGACAGCTCGATGAATTGCCCTGTCAGTCACTTGGAGTTGTGCATTCGCTGCTAAACTCGCAATCTGCTCAGCTGTAACAGAATTAAGCAGCATCAAATGTGTTGTTCTGAGTACATTTGCAAGGGAGACATTGCAAGGTCCGGTTGGTTTCCAAGAACACAGAGACAGCAGGAGATGAAAAAAAAGAACAAATGAGAAAAAGCGTGCAGGTGTCCAGGTGGAGTGTTTAGGTATGATAGGAACGGGAGTAGAAAGCAGATGAGCATAATGTGGTAGGAAAAATGAGAACATTGAGCAAACGGTCTGCTTCGTACTCACCTAAAGTGACCTCAGTCTGCATGGGCATTGACAGTGCTGGATGCTTGACTTCACAGCTGAACAGGGCATCGTTATCAAGTTGAGGGTTGAGGGTCCAGGTGAGTCTGGCCTGCACCACAACAGAGCCGTCACTCTGGGGGATGTGCGTGTGGCTGAAGTAGTACAGAGGGTCTGTGCTGTGTACCCAGCGGGGGAATTCCCTGCTCACTACTGTCTCGGGGATGACTTCTGTTGCAGGGCTTGGCTCGTAGGCCTGCTGGCCTTGAGTGTGGACACGTTGAGGGCTCTCCGTGTACAGGCGAGCTGACCGCCTTTCTGGGTCAAGAAGGGAGAGGGACCGCTGCAGTTTTGTTTCGTCAAGGTCCCTGCTGATGAGTGGCCTAGCTCCTCTCACTCCTGCTGCACTTCCTCCTTGCTCGTTAGTGGAGGGTTGAGTGTAGGAAATTACCTCTATGAGCTCACCATCACGCTTAAAGTACACCTTAAGAGTATAGCAATGGAGAAATTGAGAGGACAAGGGAAAAGAAGGAAATAGACATGTTAATAAATTCAGATTTTACATGTAAAAAACAAAAAAAAATAAAGTCCACAACTTCAAGTCTGGCTTAAGCAAAATGTCATTATGACAACACAATATTACAAAAAATAAATGAATAGAAATTAGTCTGATACAAACTCTGGGAAACTAATTATCTTTGTTTTGATATGTTCATTGCAGTAAAAACATATGGTTACTTGATTAAATAGTAAAAAAAAAAAAAAACTTAAAATATTTTTTAAGAGTTTCAAATTTGCTATTTATTTGCTTATTTATTTAAAAAGTGAAAAACTGAATTATTATCTTTACAAGCAGGCCCTTTGTTTTGACACATACAACTGAGGTCTGGTGCATCACATTGGAGGTCCCTTGTGAGGTTTCTACAACTTGGGCGGTCCGTCTTTTCTCTGCCAAATCCAATGCACATAAGAGAGCAAAGACATATTCTAAATATATATGTATGTGTCATATATGTAAAATATCTCAATAACTCAAATTCATCTTGTTTGCTGACGACACAAATATAACTGGTGAAGGAACTTATGGAAATGGTCACCACAGAACTCAGAAAAATTTAAGATTGGTTTGACAAAAATAAGTTATCATTAAATTTTAAAGGCCTACTAAATAACTTTTTCACCTTAAAACTCAGCTTTCTGGACTCATTTGATGGCACAGTGACATCTACTATGTGCATTTCTGGGGCTGTCACGGCCCAGCACTAATGAGAAACCGCACTAGAGAACTTTTACATCCGGGATGCCACCTGCTAAGTTTTGCTTTGCGCATGCATTACACGCTTGCACGCGAATGTAAACAAACCGGTCATTTTGAACGCACATCGGGGGATTCAGCAAAGAAATGTTTGAAGACATTATCGGAGGAAGAGAAGAAACTTAGGAGAGCCAAAGAAGAGCAAGAGATAAGACAAGAATCGAGAAAAGACTGTTTTTTTACTGTCTGGAGAGAGCTCACACTACGGGTAGGATCCAAGATGGATGCTGGATTAGCCGTCGATAGGGGGCGCATCACTGAGAAAATACCATAAGTTATATAGTGGGTCTTTCATAAGACTAAATTCATGATATTCAGCAACAATAATTTGCTGGAAATCACATATTAAATACACTTGCAACAAACTGTCAAGAAATATATCCATAATATATAGGCAAAGCAAGACAAGACACATAAAGGTATCATCATCATAAATAAATGCACCATGGTGATTGAAAACTAATGTAAGGAGGTCCAGATAATTGTCCATTAAGTCTACAAAACAGATTTGTGTCAATGTAAAAATCTTGAAGAGGTTACAAGAATATTTCTCTGTTGGCTGTTAAACTGCGTAATTAAGGGTGACCAGAGCAGACAACATCATTCATTAGTACCCTGGCTTAAATATGACTCAAATTTAGTTTGGCAAATTATTGAACCTACAAGCAGCATGAGGGAAATGAATGAATTATACTTTATTATACTTTATTGATCCCCAAAGGGGAAATATGAGAAATGCACCTCATATCAGTGTTTACACATCAGTGCAAAAGTCATTGTCAAGTATATTATTTAATAAGCTGCAAATTCCAAATTTTATTTAATTGTTTTAATTTATTTCAAACAAAAGTAACGCTGAAAAAACAAAAGCTCAGTTCAAAATTCAGATATGGAGGAAGAGTGGCTGTTTGGATGGATGGATGGATGGATCACCCTTTTAACCATAGGCCTTTGAGAGAGAAGAAATGGATGCTACTTAAAAGATAACTTTACCGCACTTCTCTCCCTTCAAAGTTGTGTTTGGACTAAAACATTACTACGATTAGAAAACAATTTGTGAATCCATTATTTTTACAATACCACCATCCCTATCATGGATGCCATTTTTACAGGTCTTCATGGGTTGATGTAAATATAACATGTTACAATGAAACCGTCATTTCCTGTTTGACTTTAGGCCGTCACATCACTTGCTCAGAGTTAGAAATCAAAAATACTTGGTTAGAGTAAGAAAACTATTATGGTTATTATGAAAACATTCCTTTTTGCAATGCAACCTTTATCTTGGACACCATTTTACCCTTTAACTACTAGCGGCTACATATTCTTTGAACATTGTTATGTTTACCTGCATGCACATATGCCACAGCTATTCGATGAAACTTATCACCAAGAAAACACTTATGTGGCTCCAGGAAAAAGTGGAGTGACACCTCCAGAGTCTGGACTTGAACCCATCTCTGGAGAGATTTGTGAGCAACTGCACCAACATTCCTCAGATTATATTTGAAGTTTTTCTGCTGAGAGGAATAAATAAAGAAGAACATACAAATTAAAAGTGTGCCAAGCTTGTAGGATCACTGATCACTGCCATGATCAAGATGGCGCATGGCTGCCAAAAGGTGCTATAACCAAGTCCTACGTGAAGGTTATGGACAAAACATTTCATTTGAGTGAATCACTTGTAGGATATTCCATTTATATTGATATTTACACAATAAAGAGCATGGTCTCATTGACAGATGCTTACATTACATTTTCTTATGTCAATGCCTTGTTTGTGCTTTTCCTAAACCTTAAAGTTTTATCTAATCTATAACCCTTAAGACATGGAAGATTACTCAGGATTCTCATTCTTCCCCAAAGTGCAATCTCTTTTTCCTGCAGCCAGTTATGAAATGGCACTTTGCAGCTTGAGTCAATGCAGAATAAAGCAGCAGTGTTGAGGTGTATAAATGTCAATAATGTGACTGAGATCAGCATAATCTTGATAATCAACTTAATTACTGTTAACTTAAGAAATAAACTTATTTGGGTTAAGGTAATCAGAAAATGTGGTTTATGTGTACATATACTACAACTACTCACAAAAAGCTAGGGATGGTCGGCTTTTTGCATGATGTCAGAATACCTTTACAGGTAAACTCAGTTTGACTCTTTACACTTTTGAATGCACATGAACAACTTTTCAGTGTAAAAGTACTAATTGTACAGCTTGCTGTTCTCTAACAATGTATTTAACTGCCAAAAAAAACCCAACAACAACAAAAAAACAAACAAAAACAGAAGAAGCGTCTGAACCGTGAATCAACCTCTGGTTCAATGAAAACTTGCATTTAAACAATCATCTTCATTATACTGTTCTAAATGTTCCTCTATGTGAACAGAAATTGCCTTTTTGTCCATATGTCATTTTGTAGAGTTCAGGTATCACAACATGTCTTAATTTCTTCCTTGAGGTAAAAATTGTAGTATATTTACTTTGATTCATAAAAAAGATAGAGAAAAAAAACAAGTTTATAGGAAGAAACAGACGTTTTTTTTAATCCCCTTAGATCCAAGGGTTGTCCTGACAAGGAATTCATGCTGCCATGTCAGCACATATGCAAGGCAAGGCAAGGCAAATTCATTTATAGAGCACATTTCATGTACAGGACAATTCAAGTTGCTTTACATGGCAGAAAAGTACAATAAAGTAGAAGAGAAAAAATAAAAAAATAAATAATAATGATAATCTAAAATCAGATTAAGAAAGGACAACAGATTAAAAACATGATCAAGTTTAAAATTCAAGCTTAAAAGAAAACAGTTCAAATTCAGATAAAAACTATGTTGTCTAATTTATTTTTTTGGTAGACCTGTAAAGATGCTGTTACAATAATCAAGCCGATTAAAGATGAAAGCATGGACTAGTTTTTCCAGGTCCTGCTGGGACATCAGATCTTTTAACCTTGATATATTCTTAAGG
>JAOXYM010000003.1:13439029-13453822 GCA_028567055.1 Leptatherina wallacei | reverse complement strand
GCATTATAAATGGGGGATGAGAGTGGCAACCAGTGGTACTGCAACTTAGGGCACTGCTGCATTAGCTTTAGATTTCAAACTTCATGGCTAATATACACAGTTTTTAAAATACACACTATAAACTTAACATGCCTTAAGATCTAAACCACATATTTCCTCTTTGCTTTTTTTAATGTATTTATGTTTTACTGAAATATTGATTTGAATAGATGAATTATAACTTGGTAAACCAGCAAAAAAAAAAAAAAAAAGATCTGTGAGCTATTTTTGCAGGATTAATGACACTGCCAACAATGTTCTGGAAGGCAAATTCTTAGGAGTCATTGTTGATAATAAACTAAATTGGAAAAATCCCATAAAACATGTAAAAAATAAAATGTCTTAAACTGTCACATTGCTGAATAAACTCAAGACCTTTTATGTCAACATCTTTGTTAATATCACATCATTGATTAATTGTACCGTATATGACGTCTTGTATTAAGGTTTAGGGAATAACTTGTAAAACTAACACAAATTCAAAAAATTTTATTACGAAAGAAAGTCATTAGAATATCAACTAATAAACTTCACCATGTAACAACAAATTCATTATTCCTTCAATCACGCATATTGAAATTTAATGAATTAGAAGATTATAAATCAATCCAAATTATGAACAGAGCTAAGGACAATTTATTACCTTTCAATATCCAGAAGCTGTTCAGAATGAGAGAAAACAAATATGATCTGATATGGTCAATATGGTAATTACATTTTTGAAAAACCCAAGGTAAGAACTAACATTAAATCTCACTGTGTTTCTGTAACGGGTGTAAGACTTTGGAACGATTGTCCTGGAAATATAAACATTTGTGATTTTTTGAAAGTGTTGGTAATGATGAAATTGTTCTGTACAGTGATGCATGAGACACATAGAGAGGTCATATAACTGACTGGTTTAAATGGTTTACTTATTTTCCTTGTAAAATATATATCAAATTTAAATTTTCCTTACATGTTCATCTTCTGTTGCTAAAAGGGGTATGCATTATATACACCCCACTTGGTTTATCTTGTTTATTTATTTTCATTTTTTGTCTGTTATGTTTTGTAGTCATCTTCAGTAGAGGAAACCAATAACTAATAAAGTTTCAGTTTCTCAGGAAAAATCTTAAAATTCCAAGTCTTTATCAACATGTCTAACTTTTACTCACACATTTTCCCTACAGTTTCCTACTAGTGGATTAATTTGGTGGATTAAGCTTGTTACTAGTGGATTATTTCATCTCAACTCACTTAAATCCATAATGTCACTGACAAAGCTAATTATCAACATTGTGATCTATCTAGTGATGCAGTGACATGTGCTGACCAGCTGGAATCTGTCAGATGAGCTTCAATGACTAAAGGCTCTGTATCAAATCGCAACAGGGGAGAACCTCACTCATCACACCATCAACCAGGAAGTACCGGAAATCATATTCACCTTGTTTTCACCTCTCACTGGGCTCATAATTGGAACGGATAGGTGTGCTCAGGGTCTAGAGTCCATTATCATATACCCATGGATGATGATTAATGGCCCATTGGGAACTAACAGCAAGTGGACGCTCACAAGCAGCGTCTATGAGCTCATATATGCCACCAAACATCTGAGCACATTTGAAAGACCTTGTCTTGTTCTTCAAAAGGTTGAGAACAAAAGCGTGAGCATGTGAGGCTGTTTGCATACTTGCATATACTTGACTACGTGCATATGTATATCTGTGTCATTATGTGTGTGTGTGGTAGAGTGTGTTCTGGGATAAGTTATCAGTATCTTGTCACTTTAATTAGATTAATTGCTCTGTATGTGGCCATTAATAACACTAATGTGTCTATTTCCTAAATTTCATCTGCCTTTTTTTTCATGACTACGTACATGACAGACTTATTCAGTAATTGAAAATGATTCTCTAAATACTTTAAATATTTTTGTGACGAGCTCCAAGATAAAAATGGTGCTGTTGTCTTGCAACATGTCAAATGCAGTTTGAAGAATGTTTCTTGACTGTAAGATTAGAAGAAGCTTTTATACCCCTTACTGGTCTATGCACTAAAAATCAAAATACATAAATTAATTGGAAATAATCAAAAACTAATTTGACAACATGGAACATTATATTTTTTTTCTCTGTAAATAACAGCATCCTGTGTGCTGTAAAGACCCAGTGTAACCCAGTGAAGAAGCAGCACGTCATGTTTTTAACTCACCGATGGGGCTGGTTTCCCTCCCCTTGCAGTACAGACAAGAGTGAAATTCTGGGCTTGGTATCGACTGAAGGGGGCTGGAGTGTTCTCTGCCACCACTGATATGTTGCTTGGAGGTGCTGTGAAGGACAGGAGGGAATCTTTTTTAAAAAACAACAACAATAACTTAATACATTTTATAGACACAGTGCAACCCCAGACATCCCTTGACTGCTAGAAAACATCACTTTTAACGCTTGTTGAACATCTTGGCACTTATTCTATAATGGAATGTCATTTTAGGGTTATACATGTAGGTGGAAACTGTACTTGCAATACTGACAGCAGCGTAAGAGCAAGAAAGAGAGCAGACAAAGACTAAAACAAATCAAGTGACTTGCTTTATCTATCCTCTGTATCTGTTTTCAAAAGAAAGTAAGAACCTGCTGAGAGATTCTCCACTTAAAATGGTAAGTGAATGGCTGGGACAATATGTTCAAAACTCCCCAGGGCTCAAGTGAGTCAGATGGGGCTGATAAGGTATAAGATTGCATACATATCGTATCATAACCCTGCTATCTGAATCTCTCCAGGGATCCCAGCAAGTATGTCACGGTAGTGAAACGGGAAACATGTGAGCAAGACTTCACAGCATTACAGAGGCACACTGGGAGGAGAGGGGTGTAATAAATGGAAATCTCCCACATCCTACAGAAAATCAGCTGTTCAGCGTGCTGTGCTTTGGTCATTGTATGATAGCTTCACTGGGAATATCCAGGCAGTCGAAGGAAATATCACTGAGCAAATTTTAAGTGATGAAACTGCAGCAGGTGATGGTCAGCTGTACGAGGGCTTCTTGAATTTTCAACAAAGACTGCTGAGTATCAAGGGCACGTTTAAAAAATATTTTTTCATGTGTTCTAAATTTCAACATGTCTTTTCTTCATGAAGCTTTCTTCCTCTGTGCACAGAAGTCTAACACTTGCGTGGCATATTATTTCCCTCTGGATTTCACAGCAGGAGGTATTATGAATACTTCAATAGGCAAAGCTTTAATCAGAATGAGAATCTGAACAATCTGTTAAGGACGTCATGAGGTGAGACAAGAATCTCTTCAGAGGTTGCAATCTTTGAATTCAAAAAAGGCAGATAGGGCAAGTAAAAAGGGTCATGCTGGGAGTAGTGCTTGTTTATGAGCCATTTGTATGTGTAAATCTATCAAACGCTTTTAAAACAGACATGCCACAGCAATTAATTGATTAAAAGTAGGTGGGGGTTTGTGTGAGGATTTAGCTACTGGCCTGGGTGTCTCCATGTTTCCACACCTCTTAATTGCTTATTGATGGAAATCATATGGTTGTAAATTAACCTTTGAACACTCCATTAGCTTACTGACAAGCCTGTCTCAACCTGGCATATGATTAGCTGTCAGACATGTCTGCTTCTGACCTATCAGGTAGAAGTATTTTCCCAGAGGTGAATACACACAGCATGGTGAAGCTGCGCCAATATACTAAACATAAAATATGACAATAAAAAAACACATTTTAACGTTATAGATTTATTTTATTGATCATCCTTTCCATAAAAGAGAATTGAATTCTATTTCATAGAGTGCAGCAAATATAGACATAAGAGTTTCTGCTTTCAGTGATGCCAAACTCTGAAGTAAAAAAAAAATATGATTGTTTATTAACATTATCAACAACTTTGAATATAAAGGAACAAGATAGCTTTGCAGTTATATATAGTTTCAACACTTAAAAATACACTTTTAATCTATCTATCTATCTATCTATCTATCTATCTATCTATCTATCTATCTATCTATCTATCTATCTATCTATCTATCTATTAATCTCTCTTGACAAGAGAATTTTCACACAGTAGCAGTGAGATGCTTTGATGAGCTGGAATAAAATCATTAACACAACTTGATAAATGCTATTAAAGGCATCTAGTTAAGCTAGTTACAGAGAATTGCACATTGATCATGATGCTATTTTGTTTTCTGCCATGTGGGTGGTGGGCCACCTGATGTGAATCTAAGCCTGAGACAGAAATGAACCTCGGTTTAATATTTGACATGATTAATACAAAGACCTACTGTGCACAGCGCACTATTTGCAAACACAACAACCCTGTACAGGATTAAGATGGTTGTCTGTGATGATAAATTCTAAGCCTTTCATACTTCATTAAATTGCAGATATCACTTCCTCGCTTGTTAAAGATTCAGCAAGTTTTTCTTTTTATATTTTCTAATAGACCCTAGTCATATAGATACTGCAACTCTATTTAAAAACAACCCATAATTGCTTTTTGCCTTGACTAGGGTAGTACCTAACACCAAAACTGATGTCACTGTATAGTCTAGGCCTCAATGGGAGGGAGGGAGGGGGTGTCACACAAAGGAAGGATCACCTTTTCTGATATACTTGCAGAGGCTTCTTTAAAGTCCAGAAAGTTTCAAAGAAAAATTGTAACAGTGAAAAAGATTTTCTTTTTAGCGCCACTGTCACTGAATAAAGGCATCGGTATCTCTGGTTTGTATACCTGAAATTTGACATTTCTATTTTCTACTTTTTGGTTCTCAGAAGTGACCTGATATCTTATTAGCAACATGTTTTTTTGGTTAGGGACTCGGATGGTAAATAAACTAAAATAAATTGTATGTCATAGCAAGAACAAAATGAAATTTAATAATAAATATGTTTGATGTAGGGATGTGCACGATTAACTGATTAACTGATTAGTCGAAATGTTGACAACTTTTTTAAAATGTCGACTAATGTTTGGATGAAAGTTGTCTTATTGCACAGATACATGGTGCTGTTTACAGCGCTGTGTTAAAAGAACAGCGCAGCCCCTTTAAGGTTAAGCTAGAAAGGGGGGAAAGAGATGCACAGCACAGGTCTGAGTCAGAGGGAAGGGAGCGAGGGACATCAGAGCAGAGAAAGTTAGCTGTGAAAAACTGTCTGTTTAGCTGTGAATATTTTGCTACAAGCTGTAGCAATAAACAGCACACAGCTCTTCTAGTTACAGCAGAGTCCTGTGTCTGCCTCACCACTGCTTGGTAAAGAGAAGGGAGCTAACCCTGAAGCTGGCTGCAGCTTCATCCAGGCGTAATCACCTCGCCTCTGCCTCCCGACCTCAGTATCAAGGCTTTAGCTTTAAGATAAAAAAAAAGGGCCACAAGCATAAAAAGGTAGAACAAGCCAAAAGGGGTATCCCCGCAGGGATGCAGGAAGATTCTCGGGAGATCCACCAGGTCACAGTGATGAGAGGGTTTGGACCAACCAAGGATAGGGGTTTGAAACCAAGGACTGGTGTCCAGGAGACCTGAAATTTCTGGCATGACGCTCCATAGTTTTTAACCTCTCCTTCCTTCTTAACTACAATTACTTTTCTCATGTTTTATTTTCAGTTTTACTTTCACTAAAATCCATTGCTGGCAATCCTTCAATAGACAATATATTAAATGCAGAAATGATCAAATATAAGGTTTGCCATCCTACAGCATGTAATGAGTGTGTCTCATTATGTAAGTGCACTGGAATGTAGTGCGCACTGAGAACTTGCTTCTGCAGTGCACACTTTGTGGGTAAGTGTTGACCCAAATGGAATACTGACATTTTGCACTTACCAGTAGTGACGGATCAGCATTTGACCACGATTCTCCAACTGCTAAAAATATCCACCAAATAAACATACACAAACTACAACACTAATCATTTGTAACCCGTATAACCTATCTACGCCTGCTAAACCGGCTAAAAACTGCTTTAGTTAGGACATTTACATGATAAATTCCCCTTCCGCTACGTCGGCAAAATGGCATCTATTTAGTGCGAGTAGTGTCCATCATTTTACACTGGATTTTTGGCCGTTATAAGGGCAGGATCCGGGTACTTTCAGTGCACTGAATTTTAACTTAAATGTCAGTGTGAATGCACTATGCACTTAAATATAGCCTAGTGTTAGAAAGGGTTTCATTTAAAACCTTCCCTTTTTTAATATTTTCTCAAGCCCCATTACACTGCTATTTTTTCCATGAAAAGAATACAAAAAAACAAAAAAACATCCACAAATGGATTGATGAATGAGTGAAATGTTTAATGCTCCAGAGAGAGTGCTTCCTCTGGCCTCATAATTAAGGGATTTAGAGCTCTGGGATAACTGGACTCATAAGAATCACTCCCAACGTCCCTTTGTACTAAGCACTCTGGCCTCAAGTCAACATCTCTGGTGTTTTGTTTATCGTGGAAAGAGGTAGTGTGTGTGTGTTTGGAGGGCTGATTACAAAACGGTTCCAAGGTCAGGCATGGATTTCACTTTTACACTGATAAAATTTTAGTGATAAGTGAGCACAAATGTTCCAAAGTAATGAATATGGATTCTGAATAATTTCATCAAGCACAAGAGTGCAAGCATATTTTTTCTTCTCATTGTGACCATGTCACGATCACAGATTATTCTGTTGACAAATAGCTGCTAAAACACACGCTTTTAGTGAATTAAAGCTAATTTTGTCATATAGACTTTGGTCCAGAATGCACCACTGCACAAGACTGCTTTCAATAAACCTTTTTAAACACTGAATTCCTTTAGCATTTATAAGGATGGTGATCCAATCAATTTATTCTTAAACTTAAACACAAACACATGTTTCATTTTATTATTTCTATGACGCCGGTGCACTGTAAGAAGCATGGGCATAAACTCTATATTTCAAATCACACAGAAATAAGGCCTAAAGTTCAGACATTATCGGCATGCAAAACAGGTCCATGTCTGAATTTGGAGAGTGTGTTAAGAGTTTAGATGATGGGCAAAGCCAAAAACTGAGACATAAGTGAGCTCCAAAGAACATCTAAGATGTACTTGTGCCCTCTTGAAACCACAGTGGCAAAATCACAGCTGGTGACACAGATCTGCAACGAAATCCACAGACAAAATCCTCCTCCTCAGATGGAAGGAGGGGAGAGATTGGCAAACGCCATATGTTTGTCTGGCACATTTTCTAAAAGATTTTCTTCTTCCTCTACAAACAGTTAAGTAGGCACACAGAGTACACCTTTAGGTTTAGAATATATTACTCCCTTTGCTATAAATAACTTACAGGCTTTTTTTCATAATTGTAATCAGTTCTCTAACATTAGCTTGCTTTAACTTTATCCCTCACTTTCATGCTAAATCTTTTCTGTTCTATCCATCTGTCCATTTTCTACTCATGCTTTTTCCAATGGGTTGTGGGTGGGCTTGAGCCCCTCTCAGCGGCTATTAGGTGAGAGCAGGGTACACTCAGGTCACAAGTCTTTTCTACTCCATTCACTTTATATTATTAAAAGAATATTGATGCACAAAAACTATGCATACACACATAAAGTGTTATTTATAAAAGCTGAATTTACTGTCAGAAGATAGGACTGTAATGTATACTTCCACTCAATTAAATTGAATAAAGCCAGATATGGTAAAGTGCAACTGAAAATTAAGGCAAGATAGAATTTGACTTAAAACAAGCTTCAGTCTGCATTTCTTGCAATTAATAATCTCTGTTCTGCACTATTCTATTCCCATGCAGGCAAATTGTAAGAAACTGAATGACAACATTTTAATTATAAAGGTAATCTGCATTCTCTAAATGGCCACAGCCATGCAGTTGTGCCTATGAATGGCTGCCCTGACACTGTTCGAAGACCTTGCAGTTGTGTATTTAGCACTTCCATTTCTTCTTTACCTCTGCCTAGGTTAATTTAACCGAGGCTATAATGTCTATAGGCTTAGTCAGTTTTTGTCTATTCAGTATCTTGAGTTCTGTGTGAAACTCCAGGTCTGAATTGGTATTATCACAATACCATCGCCACTTTACTTGCACCACCTTAACCGCATTTTTATGTGCAAAAAATGAATTCATCTACATCCATTCAAGGATAAAGATGCAAAATCAGAATCAGGCTTTTCTGCAATTCATAACTGAAGATTTGTAAAAGAGGACCATACTTACAAGCTTGCAGATATGTTTTTGGCATATATATAAAATTCTAAAGTTTTACACTGCCAGCTCCTGGCAGTGCACAAAGACACACAGTAGTGTGGCACCCTGCTGCTTCATTCCTGCTTGATTGCTCCCAGCAAAGACACATATGTAAATTTATTCTTGTGTAAAGAAATATGCATGCATAGGAAAATCAAAGATTAAAATGCATGTGTATGTAGTTGTGAGGGGAAGAAGAACATGTAATCTAGGCTCAGTAAAACTGAGTGAAACATAAAACATTGTTGAAATACTGAAATCTTTGGCATGAGTCCCCTACACCTGGGTTTGCTTTTATTTTTAAAAAAAACCTCTACTCCCCCACACAAGAAACGTGAGGAGACACAGAGATGTTTTTTAATCACATTCCCTTTTGCATTTTCACCCCACCCTGTTCATTTTATATGGTTTATTACAAAGCTGTCAGTTCGTATCGGATCCTCTCACCCAGCCAACCAACTATAGTCGGCTGCAAAGAGAGGGAGACTCCGGTGCCTGTCAGGAAGAGGAAAGGGATGACACACAGAGACAAAAGCTTGTGTCACACCGAACAAGTTCCCGAGTTGCAAAGCCCATTAATCATACGGATGTTGTTCAAAATGTGCCTGTGTGCTTGGACTGGTCAATGTGTTGTGGGGAAGGTGGGATATCATTCTACGCTCTTGTCTGCAGAAATACGGCTTAATTGACGCATTACTGAGCAAAGACAGCTGTCCTTTAAGTGGCCTTCTCTGATGTTACTTTTTATCTGGTGTATCCTTGTCTCCTTTTTTCTTTTCTTCTCTTCACTCTCTCTCTTATGTTTTCTCTCTCCTTGCCCCCCCCCTTTAGGTCCAGCATTAATATGCAAATTAAACAATAGACTCATTTAAAAAATAAAGAATAATACTTGATTATCAAGAGTGGCCTTATATCCATAAAGCTCCTCTTGGCAAAGCAAATTTGTTGAGAACAACACAGCAGCCATTTCACCATCCTGCTTTCTATGATGCTGGCAGGACAAGTGTAAAAAACAATAATAAGTGGCATCCTCTCAAATGGACATGCAGTTTGCAGCATGTATACAGTTCTGTCAACCTGTGTGGAAAAAAACATCCCTAAGGTTCACAAAGTTGTCATTGGAAAATGTAAGGAAAATTAGTTACAAAACATACCACCACCACAAAGTGAATGACTTGGGAGCATGGGAGCAGTGTTGCTTTTTCCTTTTGCTCTGCTCCCATGTGATGGGAAATATGATACGTCATAGTTGTATATGGCTTCCCTCGTCTCTTCCCAAGCTGACACTCTCTGAGGGTGAACCAGGCTTGGACTTACAGCTTTCTGCATATAATGAGGACAAGGGGGACAGGAGAGGGGTTTGTGCCAGCATACTTTGAAGGCTTACTTGAGACTGGACAAAAGGGAAAACAAATTCATTTCTCCTGTCTCCCAAGTGAAAGTGGCAGATGGGACTTACCCTGTACACAGACCAGCATCAATTATGCTGTGACTGACACCCTCATGCCTGAAGTCCATCTCTTTTAAAAAAAAATTTATTCATTTATTTATTTTTTCATTAAGGGCAGAGGTTTAGTTTGGAAATCTGTTACAATGTGGCCTCTTTAACACTAGCCATCCACAACCTCACTCATCCCTCTTTAAGCAGCCTGGTTATTCTCAAGGCACTGACATAGATTCACCTTTAAGATCCCCAGTGCCAGACAGACTTCTTGATCAGAATGTCTGCAAGGCTTAGTTTTGATATAGATATTTTTTATGTTACCTAATTTAAAGACCAAGGGGCTAAAATGAGACTGTAAAATTATACGAGGCCACAGAGAAGACCTTTGGTAGAGAAACATCCATCATTCACTTCTCTTCTCAAGAACACATGAACAATCCCCAAAGAACTCTTTGAGAAAATCTACATCAAACGCCTGCAGCCAGATTGCCACGAGTGCTGCAAATGTCGATACACTATACACAACATTCAGGGACAGGGGGGAGAATTCATATTTCAGTCTGACATGTAAGGGTTGTTGATGGGGCAGTTATGACCGAGATAAATTGGGTGGCCATGGATAACAGTTTCTCTTTGTAAAATGGGCAAGAAATACAACAGAATGACTTTCATTACCTTGACAGGCTGAAAACTGGATCAGAAACCTTCTATGCAAGACCCGTATTTATGCTCAGGTGTTTAATAATAGAATGAATTTGCTAATATTATATATATTTTCCTCAACCCCAAATAGTATGAAGAACATTTTAGGGTAACCTTGCTACTTAGAAAGTTAGTGACAATAATATTTGCTGTGCATAGAGTGATGGAGTTGTTTCCTTTCTCTTGCATAATAAACCCTGGTTGACTGTTTCTGCCAATTTATTTCAATTTTTACATGCCTGGAAAAAGTAGTCCATGCTTTCATCTTTACAGCTTGATTAATGTAACAGGGTCTTTACAGGTTTCCCAAAAAATTCAGTTATACAAGTGCAGCTTATTCAGAACTCTACTGCTTGAGTCCTCACTAAGACCAAGAGAGTGGACCACATCAGTCCAGCTCTGAGGTCTTTACACTGGCTGCCTGTCCATCAGCGGATAGACTTTAAAGTTCTGTTGCTGGTCTATAAAGCTCTCCTCAGGTCCTCTGGATCTGGTCTTTTATCAGCTCCCAGAGTCACAACCAGACATGAGAAGATGCATTCAGCTTCCATGGTCCACATGTCTGGAACAAACTCCCAGAAAGCCTAAGATTGGCTGAAATACATCCAGGTTCTCTGCTGGATTTCAATAGTTTTTATCTAAAAGTTCACATGTCTTGTACTTGAAATGTGCTATACAAATAAACTTGCCTTGACTTGCCTACTACCTTTGACATGAAAACAAAGTTGAACATTTCTTTTTTTTAATTAAACAGGTCTTTAAAGCTAAAAAAAAAAAAGTGGTCTTGATTCATGCCCCTGCAGATGGCGATCTACCATATTTGATATTTAAATAGTGTCTGGCTCACTTACATTATATGTTATAACCACTATGTTTTTCCTGTGCTGACAGCAAGAAAAGATGGCTCCATTTATTGGTAAATGGCTGTAAACATATGTCAGTAATTAGTCCACGGTGTCTCCTTCTCTGGAAGAAATTTGATTACATAAATTATTATAAATGTATCTTGAAAATTGCAGCAACTCAGGCAGAGAGAAATGTATAAAAATGTCCAACTTCACACATTACAGGGATGAAGAGTTTCATCAAATGAGAACAATGTCCTCTGTGTTACATTTGACTGATGGTCAAGCAATTCACTCTGAGGAGAAAATGAAAACACAGCATGGTCCTTGACATGCTAGATCAATGTTTAAGAATAATAATAAAGCTCTTAACGCTTTAAAGTCTTCATCTGGCCCTTTAACAAAATGTGGAAAAATAACTTTTTTTTTGGGGGGGGGGGGCTATATCTACCATTATTTCTATATGACATGTCAAAATGATTGTCATTATTGTATACTGCAGAGTTTTCAGCAAAGTTTTTACCATAAAGTAATGCAAAATGTCTCAGAAACGTATGTATCAAATATGATACGTTTGCCTTCATTGGGTTAATGAAGGTGGGCCCTCTTACACATTGTAACACATGCTGAATTGAGTATAGAATCTTTGATAAATGTAGCCCTCCATAGTAAAAATGATTTCTTGATGATTCAAATTGCAGAGAAATTGCAGTTAGACATTCCAAAGTTTTGACAATGTGTCCTGTGTTCCCAATCCAGTTATTTTCAGTAAATGGATATATGGTGGTATGGATGGATAAATTGATGGCTGGGATTGAGCTGATTACGAGTCTCATGCAAGTTTTGTACTTTGTGAAATAATTCAGTTAATTATTTAAAAATAAATAGATGACTATTTACACGAAATTCCACATACTTTGTTTCTTTCATATGCAAATTCACAATACAAACAAATCAGGTCAAATCTCCTGAATGTATAGATTCCTTTATTCAATCTAAGGTCCCTTTTTTCATATAAAATTTCTTTTCAGAAATCAATATGATTAGTCATAAATAGCATTGAAATTACAGATGGTTGCATTTGGTAGCCACGGCACCGTGAGTGACAGCCAGTGTAAAAAGCTCTTCAAATTTTCTATAGTTTTTTGCTCTATTTGTGTGTCTGTGCGTTTTTCGCTCTTCTTATTTATTTTTTAATCATAATCTTTGCACATTACTACCATGGATGTGCAATTGGTGTTAGTATTGGTATACCTAGCTCTTTTCTGCCTTTTTTTTAGTCCGCATTTGGGGACCTTTTCAGTAATGGCTCCATTGTTTACACCTTGGGAACAGCTGTTGGCACTGTGCCAGGCCGCCATGGGAGAAGCCCAACTGAGCTTCGGAGGAGGAAGAAAGGACGGTACAAACCATCCGTACCGTCTGTAATTATGGGCAACGTAGGGTCTCTCCCCAACAAGATTGAAGAGTTAACAGTGCTGACCAGACTACAGCGGGAGTATTGGGAGTGCAGTATCATGCACTTCACGGGGATGTGGCTGAATGAATTCACTCTTGACACGGTTGTAACTCTGGATGGCTTTCAACTCGCCAGAGCGGACTGGAGCACAAGGGAGAGTGGCAAGATGGAAGGTGGAGGACTAGTGATGTATGTTAACAAGCGGTGGTGTTACCGGGGGGGGGGGCACTGTCAAAGAGCAGCACTGCACAATGGACATTGAACTGCTAGCAGTCAGTTTGCAGCCATATTACCTGCCAAGGGAGTTTTCACACGTCATTGCCATCACTGTGTACATTCCCCCCTCGGCCGAAGCTGTTGCGGCCTGTGAGCTCATCCTCAGTGTAGTGTACCGACTGCAAACATTGCACCCCCAGTCCCTCATCCTCATATCAAGAGACTTTAATCACTGTCTACCACTGTCACTAACCCCATATTCAACCAGTATGTGGACTGATGCATAAACTTCATCACCCATCCCCCCGCAGGGCCGCTCAGATCATAACCTGGTGAGACTGCATCCCATTTACATGCTTTTGGTGAAGAAATAACTCTCCACCAAAAGGTATGTAAAGAAGTCATCTGTGGAGGCCACTGAGGCGTTGCAGGACTGCTTTCACACCACAGACTGGGATGTGCTGTGTAGCCCCCACGGTGATGACATCGACACCTTGATCCACTGCATCGCTTACTATATAAATTTTTGTGTGGAGAACACCGTACCCACAAAGAAAGTACGGTGCTTCTCTAACAGCAAACTCTGGGTGACCACAGAACTAAAGAACTTGCTGAAGGAGAAGAGAAGGGTTTCTGGATCTGGGGACAAGGAGGAACTGAGAAGAGTGCAGAAGGAGCTGAAAAAGAAAATCAGGGAGTGCAAGGCCAGCTACAAGGCCAAGATGGAGGGCCACTTGCAAACCAACAACACCTGGGCTGTCTGGAGTGGACTGAAGACCATCTCTGGTCACAGCAGAGGCCACGAGATAGGGCTTGAAGGAGACCAGGAGTGGGCAAACAAACTGAATCTGTTTTTCAACAGATTTGATTCTTCCCACACTCCTCCCCCAGCTCATCAAAGCACGGACCATCCCATCACTCTGTCACCCTCACTCCTCCCCTTCACTTCCACCTCTAGCCGAAGGCCTCTCTATAACAGCTGACCAGGTGAGAGGTGAGCTGAGGAAGACCAAGGTGAGGAAGGCAACAGGGCCTGACAGCATCGGGTACAGACTGTTGAAAGACTGTGCAGACCAGCTCTGCCAGGTGCTACTGTACGTCTTCAACCTGAGCCTGAGTCTGGAGAAGGTCCCTGCTCTGTGGAAGACTTCCTGTGTAGATCCAGTCCCAAAGATAAAGAACCCTAAGGATCTCCACCACTTCAGACCTGTGGCCCCTCACCTATCACCTGATGAAGATCATGGAGAGGATCATTCTCAACAACCTCCACCCTCTGGTGAGCTCATATCTGGATCCATTGCAGTTCGCCTACCAAATAGGCACTGAAGTGGATGATGCAGTCATCTACCTGCTTCACAGATCCCTGACTCACCCGGAGAACACCGGCAGCACTGTGAGGGTCATGTTATTTGACTTCTCCAGTGCTTTCAACACGATCCAGCCTTGTATGTGTAACAGGCAGAACTGTATCCGCTTAATTATAGTTACTGTTGCTATTCCCGAAAAGGTGGACAGACTAGCAATTTGGTAACAGAATTTATTGTGGAGGCTGAACAGTTTGGAAATGTGTTGAAGCCAACCAAAAGGGCAGGAAGAAACTAGAATAATAGTAAACGTGTATGTTCTTGTTAACAAGTCTTTGGCTGAGACCCTCTCCCCTGCAGACTATCTTCTGCTTACAGGATAATAAAAAAACAACCAAACAAAAATAATCACCAGCTAACAGGGCTGGAGTAACTTAGCGCCACAAAGTCTTGGGAAAGAATCACCATAGTAGTTGATATAAAATATCATTAAAAAAATATGCACCGTCCATAAAGGGAAACAACAGTCCCTGGTGAAAGCAGTTCCTTTTGTTGAGAGTTTGTCCAAGAAA
>JAOXYM010000003.1:13426560-13438929 GCA_028567055.1 Leptatherina wallacei | reverse complement strand
GAGATAAAATCTCGAAAACCAACACCGTGGTCAAATATAGAAGTGAGGACGTTCCTTAGCTTGCTAGCGGTGTGCGCTTGTGTCGCCAACAAATTACTTCATGAAACCTCGCTATGAAGACCCCGCCCACACTGAGGACGGCCGTGACTGTAATGGGAACAGACGAAACCGGGGTAGTGTGGTGTCGGCTGAATGAAGGCTGAGCCGGGCTGGGCTGAGTAGGTGCTAGTGTGAAATGGGCAATAGAGTAGGTGGGTGAGAGGAGGACATTAAGGAAACTTAAATACATCATGGAAACCCCTCCCACCCCCTGCACGGGACTGTGAGGGCCCTCAGCAGTATCTTCAGCAGCAGACTGAGGCACCTACCCTGCAAGACGGAGCGCTACCGCAGGTCATTCCTCCCATCAGCTATCAGAGTCTTTAACACCAGTGGGCTGATGTTTAATTATTACAGATCATTTACATTTATAATAATGATCCATATTGTATATATATATATATATACATATATGTTCATTGTGAAAATATAAATTTTTATTAATTTAGTTATATTTTATTAATTGTATTATTCCTGTGGTTATTAGCATGCTATTCTGTTTCTACTGTTGCTGTTTTTATCTCTTTTCTGTCAATTGCTGCTGATACACATGTTAATTTCCCTTATATGGGATAAATAAAGACAATCTTAATCTTAATAACCACTGAAAGAGGTGTGTTCTGTGGTTGGTGCACCTGCTCTTTCCCAGCATCATCATCTGTGATGCATCTATCAATATTTACCGGGTGAAACAAATATTAGGAGTGGCATTCCCTTTTCCTCACAAAATTCTAAAATCCACAAACCAAACTTGACTTAATTTCTCAAAGGAATGAGCAAAGATTGTTGATCTAAACACTTTCCTCCACTTTGTCTTGTCTTACAACTGTTTTCTCTTGTTTGCTTGCTTCAGAGGCAATTATATAGAGTGCTATAACGATTTAAATCAGAGAGCCAAGATAAATACACTGCATTTGTAATGTATTATAGTCTTGAAAGTTTTTTTAAAAAGAATAAATAATTTTCATCAAAACACTCCAATATAAATGATCAGTTTTAATTTAAATGGCTCAAATAAATTTTTCTTTGCATCTGTTATGACTGATTGCTTTCCCTTTGAGTGTGCAGGTGCTGCGTGGGGATTGGTAGCTGGCGGGGGAGGCGTTACTATAAAGACCCAGGGTTTGGATCGCTCAGAGCGCATCTTCGTCTTCTCTCAACCAGCCACCGAGGCTGCTGTGTTGTTGTGGGGAGCACCTACGAGTTGGTAGGGGTGGCCTGCCGGTTTCTTTTCATTCAGTTTTTCTCCTGTTTTTGGTTAGTTAGGGAGGTAAGTCTTTGTATTTTCTTTTCTTTTGTTTGGCCAGGTTAGTTCATTCTCCTCAGTTAGTTTGGGTTTTTGTTTATTGTTTTGGCCTTGGCCCACCCTGATGCAATAACTCATTAGGTTTACAGTCTGTCTCTAATTCATGTGACACAAGAAATATAGTGAATAAAATGTGTAAACGTGAACTTGTTTGCCTTTTTTCCCCTGGGCCGCTTGAGAATTGACGAAGATGTGTCATTTCCATGTTACGCCTCGGCCTCTCCTAGACGGGGCGTAACAGCATCCATGATCCAAAACCTTTTGCATCTCTTTCACACTTTATGACCACCACAAGGAGAATCAAACATTAGAAGAAAAAAAAAACATTACATTAGGATGATCTAAATGAATGAATATTAAACTTAATACTAAACCTCAAAAGATCCAAGTATTATATGTGATGCAAGTGTAAATTCATCATTAGCATTGAAATGACATGCAGTTGCTTCATGGTGACGTTTCATATCCAGTTCCAAAATATTCATGAATTCATTGGCTCTGATTTTGGCCATACAAAATATTTGATTTATGTGAGGGCTGAAAACAGCTTTCATTTTCCAAATAAATTGAACCCTGATGGTGAAGCAGCCCTTTTCCAACTAGATGTGATGACTAACATCCCAGTGATTCTGACCTCCCTCTGAGCCATAAAGAAACCCTGTTTTAAGAACTTCCAACTTCAAAACTTTTAATCGTTAAATCAGTGCACCGTATCGCTTCTAAAAACTTATTCAATGGATAGTACTGCTTATTCACACCAAAAATTTTGCATCTTTCATGACACAGAATTTTTCTACTCGTATTTCTTATTTTTCTATTTTGACAATTGAATCTTTGAACATGGCAGCTCGGTGAATCTGTTAAAACATCCCATGACAGCTAATACTGTCAAATAACTGCAGTCAAAAATTCAATTTCCTACTTGAGTTATTTCAAATTCAGCAGAATGACAAACATTCTCAATTAAATCTGAAGTGTTTACTCGAGACAGTGTGTTCTGTTTCAAGGCTATCTTTTAAAAAAGCTAGAAAAGTGATGACAGTAAATAAAAAGACCCACACCAAAACATTAAAAGAGACTGATATGCAGTTGGAAGAATTCTACATAATATTCCTCTCATCATATATTACGTATATCCTTATTAATATCAAAATGAGGAAAAAACTGGGATCTACTATCTGCTATTTGATTTATGTGTTGTGGCCTTTGTTAAAGGCAGGTTAAGCAATTGTGCCATGCTATACCACACCTGCCGCTTCAGATTTTTAGAATGATGATCCAGTTCTAGTTCCCACGGGCAAGGCTTGTGCATCATCCCTCTCAGTATGAGAGGGCACGGAGACAGAAAAAGACTCAGGCTGACCTCAGGGCTGTGCATGCTGCATTCAAGAGTCATGAATTTGCAATTTCATGCCTTCCTATTAACTGCAGATGTAGAGAGCCACTTCACTCTGCTGCCTGAGGTCTTGATTACAGTTTTCCTCAAGAGCCTGACCACTTTCTCATACAGCGTGCCATAATTAGGATGACCAGATTGCTCTGATTTACTCCTGAAATTGCTCTGATTCAGCTTGCAGTTTGGTCTACTCTGCACAACTGTTTGTATTTGTGCATGGCAGTGTATTTTCTGTGAATCTGTGCCTTCAAGTATGTTGGTGTGTAAACGAGCATACAAAACCGTCAGTGCTTATGCATATTCTATCTAACTTCTGGGAGAAAAAAAACCCATTGAGCCTGTTGTTTGAACGGCTAAAATAAAAAACTATTTCTGTGAGTGCAGATGCCCACAAATGTACCATCTTTACTCAAATTTTTAGCAGTGAACATGTTATAAGCTGTTAGACAAGAACCCTCTGCTGCCACAACAATATCGCAAGATGTTATTCCCATGTGCCACAGGTAGTAAGAGTAGGGGGAAAAAAAATGCAAAAACAAACCCTCTAATTCAGTGACCAAACTGATTTTTTAAAAATATAATTAGGCTCTGAAAATGTTGCTGATAATTAAAGCATAGTCTTATGAAGATTATTAGGGGATTTTGATGATTTAAAGACCATTAATAACAAATTAACCTCAGCATCTACAAGATTGAGAAAAATGTCAGCTTTGAAATAAAAATCTTTATTTTCACATTGCATATTTGCATGCCATTATATTCTATAGATTGTAGAAACTTAATTTGTGGTAATTTTAAGCCAGGATTTGCCTCTAATGCAAATAAATTCATAATGTAACTCGGAGCTGTGTAGTTGGCAATTTATGCACATAAAAGTATAATTTTCTATTTCCCCCCCCCCCCCATAAAAATCATTATTTGAACATGAGAATAATTCTTGATGACATCCATCTACTGCCATCAACTTTGTTAAAATAGCAGAGGAACTAATGTTTTGACAACTCGGGCTCTTGGAAACATTCTGGTCGGGACTCCAGACCACTTGTTGGCAGTAATCCACCAACTCGTTTTTGCAGACCACCAAAAAATATCAAGTAGAAGAACTATTGAATAATGGTGTGTTAGATTTGACTTGGAGGTTGGAAGTCAGATCTGAGAGTTAGCAGCCATCTTTAATGGATGTTGGAGTCGAATAGCCGACTTCAAGTGTGAATGCAACAGAGATTGGGGTTTACCGAAACTGCATCAAACCATGCTATATATATTTACATTAGTATATATATAGTGAATTAAAATGTTCAATCTCAATTAATTGCATGAGTGTCCTCAGTTAACTAACGTTTAATCACATTTTAATTGCAGAATTTTTGTTATCTTTTTTTAAAATCATTTCATTTTATCTATTTTGTTTTAAGATATTTTTAAACAGGATATTTATATTATAACAATTATATAGCAATTATATATTATTATAATACTTATGTAAGCTGTTAAGAAGCCCACAGAGACTAAAAACACAAATTATTCCTGGTTTGTGTATTTCTTAATATTGCAGTTGTCATTGTGTGAGGTAAAATGTTACAGTTGTGATTTCCGAGCTGTATTGAATGCATCACAAGTCCGTGTCACACCGTGGTTTTAAGTTTAATTTTCTATTCCTTGTCCGGAGGCTGGTTTGAGTCGCATTCTCCTTCATTATTTGGAGAACGTAGGTGATAAAATACTTCAATCTTCCAGAAAACCATCTTGCAGAACTTTAAAGCTAAACTGTCTGTGTAAAAGATCAATTATCTGTCCATTTCAGCTTCAAAAACACAAACTGCTTTCTGCATCCCTCCCTGAAATTATGCCAACAGTGCTGCCTTCATGATAAACATGTGTTCATCGCTACATATATCTTTGTATCTATAATTGTACAAAATATAGCTTTCTGTTTTATTTCTTTCTGTTAAATTGTATTGACCATTATAAAATTAAATAAACTTACAAAAAAAGGTTAACATTGTGAAGACTGTAATAAAACCTCAGAGATGTTTTGTGAAAGCCAGCATCACATATTAGAGACTTCAACAAACAGGCCAGTGGCACTGAACTTCATGAGAGAGGAAAACAGTTAAAATACTTCATTTCAAGCAGAATTGATCAATTCCGAAAATTCTTTCTTTTTAATGTATTTTCTTTGATAGTAACATTGTTGTATGGAATAATAATAAACGGTCAGTCAGACAAACAAGCAAACAGCAATAATCACTTTTGCATCAGTCCATGCTTTGGCAGAGAAGAATCACAAGTAGCCTCATTTTCTTTGTTTAGCAGAATAATGAATGTTCTTTGATTTGTGGCCTAGGATTCTTAATTCAAGCTTGGATTTAGAGGCATGTTTGCCACTGACAAAAAATCCAAATCTTTTGCTTTTAAATTAGTTGCTTTACATGTAAAAAGAAAATCTTGGATTTGGAAAATGCTCATAGTTCTGGTCACCCACAGGGAATTGCGGTGATTTTTGTTCGAGCCAATCTGGATTTTAACTGCAGAGACATGTGCTAATCGTGGAACAAAAGCGCTGTAATATCTCACAGGAAGAAGTCAAGCTTTGCCAATTTTTGGACAAATTTGTATTTGCAAAGCTCTCACCTTTCTATTATCATATCTATGTTAGGGAAGAATCGAATGTTTGTCAATATCAAGATGATTTATTTGCAATTCAAGACAGTTCTTGAAAGGCACAGAAAATCCCAGTCAGTGAACCACAAAACTGAAGCACAAGCAAATATTTCTCTTTTTAAGAGAACAATAAAACATGCAACGTTGTCTGAGGCAAATTAGCTGTTTGCTTACAGAATACATTTACAATGGTAAGAGACAGAAAGATGACATACTTATTCTCAACAAACCATCACTAGGGCATTTTTTCAGGATTATATGCATGACCAACTGCTGTGTAAACTTTCACTTTAATACTGCATTGAAAGAAAGTCCTATATTTAAAACAGTGATGGAATAATGGCCCATTTGTTCAGAGAACAAGTCTCAGCCCTTATTGCTGTCCATTTCCTTTACTGCTTGCACTATTATTATGTTGATGTAGTTTAGTCATACCATATTTTTGTTTTATTATGGATAAAGCCTTAGCCTACTTCAGCTGTGCAAGATGCAAATCTTAAATTTTAGGAAGGCCTAGTTTACTTAAATTGGTGGAGTAGAATAGCTGGACATCCATGCCAAAGGTTTTTGCTATTGCTACAGAAACCAAGATAGACTAAACCAAAAAAAGGAAGAAAACAAAAGGCAGTTTTTAGTCTTGTAAGTGAAGTTCTTGCTTAAAATTGAGCAGGGGTAAGTATCTCTTCAGTGACTCCAACACAATAATTCGCGAGGAAAAAACAAAATTTTAACCAAGTTAAAAAACCTGCCTGAGTTTGTCTTCATATCAGCAGAGCAGAAACATGGGGGCGGAGACAACCTCTTGTGGCTTGACAGAAATAGCCAAACTATAATTGTAAGTCAGGTCGAGAGCCTGTTTCAATTCTGCAACCATCCAGTCACAATCAGAAAGAACAAGCTTACGAGCTAAGTCAAAGCCAGCACCAAGAGGCAGCTGAAAGAGGCTGCATTATATTGAACAAGGAATCATTTATGGAGTTCTGTTTCTCTGTTCAGAGGCAATCTGACAAACACATTGACTTTGGCACACATAAGGGTTGAAGATAGCTGCACCTCCTTTCGATTATGGCATAATTAGATTTCAGGTGGAGTTTCAGTTTTTCAGCAAGGTACCCTGATGGCAGTGCATGAAATGTGATATGGTTAGTATGTCCAGGACAAAATGATTATCAATAAAATGCCATGTCTTCAATATTGTGACATTCATTATAGTTTTCTGTCAGCATTGTCACTGCTCACATTATGAGATCATGGTACAATGTATTATTCAAGATAGTTCCCTGAAATTAATTTAGACCAGTTGAGAAAAAAAATCAGCAATTGCAGTCAAATATCTGCTCCCTTGTTTGTTTGTTGGATCTTAACAGGCTCACTTTCCCCTAATCACAAGCCCACATAAACATTTTATATCAGTTTTCAACTTAAATCTGCTTTTGGCTGATTGCCTCCTCAAAAATGTGCTTTGCAACAGACTAAATTATTCAAGATCAGAACATAGATGAGGCTACCTCAACATTAAACAACGCATAATTCCTCAGACATAAAGGGCATATATCCATTGCTCCAAGTAAGCAACCTCAATCCATGCCTGCAAATCTACAGATACCATCATTAAGGTTAAAAAAGGGTGTTAAAACATTAGCATGCAGACTATATACATACTATAATGCTCCTGTCAATTCTCATCAGTATGCAGAGCCTGCTGAGTACTTTTTAAAAAAAGTAAGTGCTACTCTGGAGGACTTCCTGGAATGTTCTAAGTAGCAAGATGCAGAGCTAACTGGCAAGACCATAGCAACGCTGCCATAAGTGTATGGTGAACACATGTCACTGATGCTTGATTGGTCTTCATGGCAAATGGGCCTTTGAAAAAAGCACAATGGCTCATGACATCTATGTGACATCTATTGTACTGTCAAGATAAGATCGGTCTTTACGACCTCCTAGACTTGAAAATATGCAATACCACTTCGATAGATTATCAAATTTTGTAGAACTGAAATGTGTGGCTTCGGCATCTTCAGAATACTGCTCTTAATCTACACGCTACAGTCTTGCATTTACCTTATTCCTCATACATATAGTGGAAATGGCAGCTAAGGCATTAAGCAGTTATTCGGTATGTTGAATTTAAAGTATCAAATTGGCAAAGTCCATGGTAGAGAAAAAGTTCCAAATGTAGGACAAACAAGCGGGAAGCAGGCTGGTGTCAGAACAAGAACTTAATTTAAACAAAACCAGGGGGCTTCAGCCTGGAATGTTTTTTCAGCCCTGATTCTTTTTTGAGTCTTCTTTTTTTTTATTTTAGCGTTGAAAAAGCATTCTCATCAATTACAATATGTGCTTAACGTTAAAAAAAAGGAGATGCTAGTATGCCGTAACTACCTCCTAAACTTGGTCTGGTCCAAATCTGTCTCTGTTTGTGTGTCAGCGTCAGCCCCACACTATGTGTGTTGGTCTAGTCCCAAGCCACACGTGCCCTGTGTTGGTGCTTTAACACACAGGAGACCAATACGGAGCCCGACCCGCAACATCTTCCACCTGCTCATTCATTCATGGAGAGAGGGGCAGAGCAGAGGAGTCTTGATCAGATCAGATTGTCAAATGATCTGACATTTATCTGATAGGTAGTGGTCAGGCGATATGTGTAAAAAAACCTGTCATGAATGATGATGGCTTGTCCCATTTTTACTTTTCTCTCGTAACTATGCTAACCCTAGCTAGCAGTCAGATCTTATGTTGTTATTTTTAGTAATATATATATAAATTACATATATATGTGTGTGTATATACTTTTTTTTTTTTTTTTTTTTTTTTTTGCTATTTGCCAACCATGGGCATCAGGTCCTTTTTCAAAATAAGGCAAGAGAACAGGTCAGGTGAAAGAGAGCAAATGAAGACAGTTTTACCATGATATCATATTCCATATAATATTGGATGATAATAATTTGCTATGGTTGATATATGAATGCAGCACAAACAGGGAAAGACGGCAGAGAGAGACAAACATGGCAGAATGAGGAGGACAACACAGAGATGGATCAAGAACCTGGTAAGAAATAGTGAAGACTTGACCTGCTCCCAGTGGCTTGACTAAAAATTCATTTTGGGTACTGACAATATACAGTACACTGCAAAAGTTACTTCAGCTTTAATAAACCTGCAGTTTGATCAGTAACAGTGAATCAGTTAGGTACAATTGTCTCAAAGTGCAGTTGATTAATTTGTGTTACTTTTGGTAATGTTAGTTTTGCAAGTAATAGCAGTTTGAAGCTCATATATCTGAGTATTTAAATGTTGCAGTTTGCAGCAGCTGGTTGGGATCGGTGGTTCTCAAGCAAGCACCAACCTATGAAAAGTCAGTGAACTGGGATTAACAATCTGTGGGTGAGGATTCAAATTGATGTCACATAATGTTAGAACACATTCACCATAGTTTGTGTACTTTCTTTTGAAGTTAAACTTATTACATTTGAGGTTAATTGATGTTAAGTCATGCTAAAAATGTTGTACTAATAGTAGTGGTAAACAGCTTGCCTGGTTACCAGGTTAAACTTTAAGATAGGTAAAGATTGAATTACTTTGGTGACCACACCAGTTGATTAAATAATTTATTACTTTTTTGGTGTTCCGAATCTCCCTTGTAATGATGAATTATTTTGTGAGCTAAGCCCCTGATAATGAGAATGTCTAGCTCCGCCCCTGGACTGAACAAAAGCAAAGAATGCCAAAGAACCAAATGACATAGCAAAACCTGAAGATCTAATCAAAAATATCTACCCGAGAAACCAAAAGACAACAACCTAGAACTCAACAAAACTAAGACCAATGATGTTAAAATGATACTCAGTGGATTTCAAATAGATCTCTAAACAAAATGGTGCAGTGAAGTGAACATTCAGTTATATCAAGTCACAACAATGGAATGCTTGCCTATTACAGATGTGTGCTTGTTGAAAAAGTGTAAAAAAACTCAAGAGGAGTCATACTGACTGTTTAATAAGTGCTTTAAGGCTTGCTGCAAGCGTGTGTTGTGACTGAGTTTCTCATAAGTGTCAAACACCATTAATTAGAATTACTGTATTATTTAGGGTTAAACATTTCCAAAAACACTAGTCAAGATTTTAACTGGAACAAAAGTACTTATAGCCTCCCTGTTCTTAAGGGTTATTTTCCAGTCTTAGCATAGATTTCCAATGTATCTTATATCTTGTCCTTTAACCAATGCAGGGTTTGCCTTGACTGTATAACTGATTTGATGTCAGACCAGAGTGACAGTCCTCAGATCTCCTGTCAGTAGAGATCAGTAAAAGCTTAACCTTTGTGTACTCCATCAGTAATTGCTGTTAGGTGTACAGCACATAACTTTTTTCCTCAATGACACTGCAAATCACTGTTATTTGAGATAATCTATATATCTAATAAATATTCTATTACAGTATTCCCATTGTCTATTTCAGTATGGAAAGCATTATTTTCTTTATTATGTAGTCATCTTGAATGATTTCAGTATTTAATTTTGGTCAGTGACCGATTTTCTAATTTTAGAACAACAGTTGAGATCTTTATGTCCCCAGACAGGCAACACCTGCCCATTACTACTGATGCCAGTGCAAGTGTTGTGCCAGCAGGGCTTGAAATGAACATTGACCAAGCTGCCAAATATGGGGTACAAACTGGCAGGTGTTGTGTCAGCTCCATTGGCTACTTTGGCACCTGAGCTTTTGTGATCTTGGTTTTCTATGAACACAAAGCTTCTCCATGGTGATGACTCTTTGGTGTTCTCTGCGTTTATGTGTGTGTATGCACAAATACTATACACAAATTAATTTAAAAAAATGTACTACCCCACCCAATCCACTTAACTGCTCCCGATGTCATTTGATGCTGAGAAAGTCACTTATGTTTATTATCCACACAGTATGTTTTTTATGGCCATACACACTATAGGCATAATGAATATAGGAGGAAATTATGATGTATTGTGTGCTGTATGATTAGGGCTGGGCGATAATTCAATAATGATATATATCGAACGATAGATGTGTGGCGCAATAGCAAAAAAGAGGGTTGATAAAAAGTTTGAGAGAAAAACTGTTTCCTTCTTTTTTCATTACAGCCTATCATGTAGCTTAATACTACAGTTGTTACTTTGTCCCAACCAATCACAAAAGCAGGCCCAGGCATGCTATGCCACCAAGCTCCGCCCCTCTCAAACCACAACAGAGCGCAAGTGTATTTCAGAAGATGTTGCTGCAAAGGAGATGCGGAGGAAACTGTCCGGAAAAGGTTTTCAGTAGTTCTCCAGCATGGAGATGTTTTTGTTTCCATTGGGCTGTCACAGTTACGGTGTTAACGCTAATTCCTTTTAATGGCGCTAATTTTTTTAAACCGCCGGCGTAGTGTCAGGAAGTGATGCAGAAATTAGGTACTGTGTTCTGATTCAGAAACAGACACAGAACAGCAAACAGCTGATTCAGAGATCATATCTGTGCAATGTCTGTGCAGATAGCTGCAGAGACGTCCCGATCATTCTACTAGTCATAGAAACGGCATAGAAATTTTTAGAAATTCTGTGATTAGTACGCAATTAATCACGAGTTAACTCAGGAGATGCATGCGATTAATGGGGATTGAATATTGATGAAAACTGCCAGCCTTAGTTTCCATCCATTCCAAGTTTCAGCTCTGGTAAAAAAAGGTAGTTGAATTAATATTTGAATTTGAATTTAGTGTGTGTGTTCTTTATCAAAAGTAGGTCATTGAGCAATAGTATAAATTGACCACGGCTGCACTTGAAATATATTTGAACTTTTTTTTTTTTAAATATCAATATCAATTAATATGATTTAATTTTTTCTACATCAACATGCTTTTTTTTTACATCACCCAGCCCTATGTGTGACTATCATGAATAGTGCTCTTCTGTGCAAAGCTGCTACAAGTCTGCCAGCCAGAAGAAAACCGCCTTGCATTTTGAAGCAAGTGTACTGAGCACACAGCATTTTCCCTGTACTATGAAAAAAGGTTCTAGACATGCAAGATCCTTATGCATCATGCACATCCATCAAGATAGAGTTTGATCAGTCCCAGATTCACTATGCATCACGATAACCCCCAAAAAACCTCCATAGTCACAAGGAATTATCATTAGTGACAAAAATGGAGGACAAGGAGTCCTACAGCATTTTGTATGGCCTCTGAAGAACCCTGAACATCATCAAATCATTCTGAGATCATATTAAGAGACAAGCCACTAAACCCATAGTACCCAAAGAAAATGTGCTTAGTAGCTACAAAAAGAATTGCTACAGAAAGTCATCATACCAAAAGCTGATTTGATTTGGGTCCTTTGCATTTGTATGACGTAGAAAAGCTGGCTTTTTTTGTTGGTATGATATAACTAATACTAGTTTACCTGTGCTCAGATGTTATGAAATATACAATCCAACAAGCATATTAATACAATAAACATTACACATTGTACCTTTTTTCTGTGCAGTTTTCTTCTGGGACACACTACATTCATGTTATGGTATTGACATCCAACACTCTTCATAATACTGTTACAAACCAAGCACACCTATCCACTACAATAGCACTCCGATTTTGTAGCAGTTTGGCTGACAAGGTCCAGGTAATGTAATACAACAGCATGCAGTAAACATGTTTCTCTCACTGTAACTTGGGATTTGGTAAAGCAACTCTAATCAATAAACTTGCATGGGAAAGTGTGGCATATCCCCATGTGAAATATTCTGGCGAGTTTTCACCTGATCATGTCTAATGATTGTGATATAACTCCCAATGGTGCAATTATTCCTACCAAAATAATAATAATAATAATAATAATAATAATAATAATAATAATAATAATAATAATAATAATAATAATAATAATAAT
>JAOXYM010000003.1:13359657-13371608 GCA_028567055.1 Leptatherina wallacei | reverse complement strand
CTAACTGAAATTGTAATATCTGCCATTTCCATCCATCCATCCATCCATTTTCTGTACCGCTTAATCCAAGCAGGGTCGCGGGTGTGTTGGAGCCTATCCCAGCAATTATCAGGCGAGAGGGAGGTACATCCTGGACAGGTCGCCAGTCCACCGCCGGGCCTATCTGCCATTTCATACCACCCCTACAAGCAGCATGAAATAAATTCTTATATAAGTGTTTCAACATTGGTGTAGCTGTCATCATTAAGACTGAAGTTCAACAAGCCACAAAGTCCATGTAAGGATGAAGAAGGGATGAATGGATGGATGGATGCAGCATCAACAATAAGTGCCTTACCAGGAATCCCCAATCCTGGTGTTCAAGGGCTAGTGTCCTGTAGGTTTTAGGTGTTCCCCTGCTTCAACACACCTGACTCAAACTAATGGGTTATTAACAGGCTTGTGTAGAACTGGATATCAAGCTGTTTGATAGCCATTTGATTTGAATCAGGTGTGTTTCAGCAGAGGAGCAGCTATTAAATGCAGGACAACAACCATCGATGACCAGGATTTGGGGATCTTGGTGCTAGACTTTCCGACATGGATCTTTGTGAGACATGAGATCAAAACAAACATTTTAAATGTTCCATCAATGGCACAGCATTTTACTAAAAAAGTTGTTTTTTTTACATCCTGATTGGGTTTAGAGAAAATCGTTATTCTTAAAGTACTAAAAAATATCATGGTTTGGGCTGAAATGCATTATCTTTAAACACGACCAACACCTTCACGGATGACTTATTACAGGTTACCATGGTTACATGTAAACAAAACACATTACAATAAAACATTGTCATTTGGTTTAGGCTATGCAATTACTTGGTCAGTGTTAGAAAAAGATCATGGTTAAAGCTTAAATGCATTCTTTGACCATGACCATCACAGATGGCCTTTTTACCTTTTACATGCCATCAATTTGCAGCCAATAGAGGTTGCATATTCTTGCATCTAAAATTATTGTAATTATAGTCTCTGTCTGCCAGCATGCGCACACACCACATGGACATGTTTTGGGGAGGGTGGTAGTCTCGCCACGCTCTTTACATTTCTGGCAGTGCTCAGTCTACTGAGAGTTGGTCAACACTGATGAGCTCCAGTAATCTTTTTTGATAACAAATTAGGACTAGGCTAAAACAAAATGCATACAATATGTAAACATGTTTGGCGCACAGTGCCTCTTTTAGGAAAATACCTACATTTTTTTTTTTGTTTTTTAAACGGGGGTAAATACAGGATTAATTTTACAGAATGCCGCCTGACTCAAAATACCTTAGTCATTAGCTCAGTGAGGAAAAGGGTTTACCCTGACCATATTAAATCCCAGTTGAGATGAAGACCTCCAAATGCAGCACGATATCTTAGCTCTCTCAACAATTACATGGAAGGCCCTAGATGAAAGCGAGTTCTTGGACTTTTTGCATTTTTCAAAAGGGATACCTCAGAAATTTAAATGGAAATAATATATGAAAGCCTTGGTTGTCTGCTTTTATGGATAAATTGTGGAAGTGGCACAATGCCCAAAAGTGAGATCATCACAAAGAAAGCAGGAGCATTTCATTTTTTCACAGAAAGCTCATCTCAAGTACAATGAATGAAATAATAGCTTATGTATTCATTATGTAGGTGATTTTATTGAATTTGTCACATAAATTATCTTAATATTCAAGTGTTACAGAAAACATGTTTGGAATATGTCTGGCTATCATATGAGACCTTTTCTTCAGTGTGCATCATCCAGACTCTGATGAATTCATTAACAAGATAAAATGCATCAGTTGGCAATATTTTAAAATTCATGTATGTGTGTCATTGTGTGCATTTCTAAGAATGCCCAGAAGACTCAAGCAATGTGTTATACTAAGTTTGTGGAGTTGCATAAAATGCTAAGTCATATCTGCTTCTTCTCCGCGGTGCACAAGTGGAACACATATACATACAAATACATTGGCATGTACATTTTTATTTAGTAGTAGTATAAGAATGCTACCAATTCAATTGTTCTACTTCTGCAAACATTATATACTGAGTAAGCATAGTCTTCAGAGCTTCAAACTTCAGATTTCAGTGTTCTGTGTGATAACCTGACATGGTTTGATTACCGTTTGTTTCTGCAATCTACAGTATTCAGTATTGCTCAGTTTCAAGCGAAAGAATAAACTGTCTCCATAAATCCATCTCTCTATCTATCTTAAAACTCTGAGTTCACACAAAGCAACCACAGCACAGTAGCACAGCTCTTTAAAGGGAATGCATTTGAAGAACTCTTTCAATACTTCAGTTTGGCACCACAAACATAATACTGTCACTGTGGCTGATCAATCAGCATACACCACACACATGCGTTCTGCATCAGCAAGGGAGATGGAGACAATAAAAACCTACATTACAAAGATATCTCTGCACGATTTTGATTCTAAATGGTTGGCTCACATCAGGATGAAGGAGGATTAAACAAAGTGTGCAATTTGTAAATTAGAAAGTACTAGAGCGAAAAGTGTGTAAAAAGGGTGGAACAATCTACCCAGGCTCAAAGTTACTTGAGTGTGACTCAGCTGATAAAACCCTAAAATGCTGCACACTGAATATTATGTAAAAGCTCAAAAGTGCTGACATGTCATATTTACATTATTACCCCCAAGCAGAGGTTTAATGCACGATACAACCAATACAATTTCAGAAGGAAAATTGTGCTCTTTTTATGCTAACTTATGGTAAGCTTCAATGTACAAAAATGTCAAGTTTTGTGTAGCAGCTTCAAAAATACATTCAACTAACTTGTATCCCTTTCGCTCCTTGCAATAGCTTGCGCAATGACATTCACATGCCAATTATTCAACATTCAGATCCTGTAGTAAGTATGATCACAGAATTCTTCACAGTGATTTACAATAGATTTATCCTTTATATTCAAAAATAAGCATTACTACTTAATAGAAATATACAAAGTAAAAGGTTCCTTAGAAGTCATAGTCATTGATCCTCAAAACATTAAAATCACCTGCCTGATGTTGTGTTGCTCTTCTTTATTCGTCTAACACAGACCTAGGCTGAACCAGGACAAAGGACCTCACAGGTTGTCTTGATTCATCTTAAGGGATGTATGATCATGTGAAACCCAAGACCTGAGGCATCGCAGGTGTTAGTCACTTCAAATGCCACTGTTGTTTTGTTTGTTTGTTTTTTCTTCACTGTAGGTGGGTACTGATCATATCTCTGTGTAGTTAATTGTGATTTGTCACAAATTAATCTGAAAGTTACTTTTTTAAATGAATCTTTTTGATATTTAAACAAAGTGGAAGATTTCTAAACACAGATATGTGCCCTACTCGTAATTGATAAGTGATTACAAGTGATCACCTAACATATACAGAGATTCTTGATCCTTGCTATTTCATCTGAAAGTGGTAAGCACAAATCAGGAGAAATCATAAGACATTTTTTGAGAAGAAGTGGTTTTGAGGAAACTATACTGCATTTAAACACTGAAATAAATCCAAATGTGCTTGTGGGCGGTTGCAGTAAATGAGCTGCACTTGATTAATGTCAGTGGGAATATGTAAAGGTGCAAGATGGAAATGGAAAAAGGATTTGTTCTCCAAACACTCTGTAAATAGGGCACAGTATTTACATACGGTCTTGTTGACTATGTTGGTAATGAAATCGTTGCAGACAACCCAAGAAAGTTGAACAAAACTTTTAATGTGTTAAAACTTATCTTGATTTAATCTTGTCAGCAATGCTTCAAAAACTGTCATCTGGTTAAATCACTTATGAAAGACAGTTAACAATCACAAGATACAGTTATAAATGAGAAAATCTCCAAATTAATTCTGCCGCTTCAATGTAAAATCTCACAAGGAAAAATCCTAGATGCTCAAACAGTTGTGAAGACAAAGGTCTGCCCCTGAATAGCATGAGGGAAAACTCAGAGTTGCTTTGCATGTTAGGTATCACTTAATGGAATTATGAAACACTAAGGGGAATGATATAATGGTTCATTAGAATACGTCAATAACTGCCTAAGGGCTACAAAGAGATCAGAGTTAACATGAGGACATGAAATTTAAATGAACCGTATCATAGAAAGGCATACAGCTGAAGATGAAATGGAAGTCTGATATTTGAGTCTTCTGAGTTATTTCAAAACTGTTTTGATTATGCTAGAATCTTAAATAAATTCTTAATACGTGAATTGGGAAATGGTTGGGAGACACAAAACTCAATATGTGATCACATAAAAAAAAAATAAAAAAATTGCTTTTCAAAACAAAACCCACAATCTTAGGAAGCTGCCTTTTCATTCATCCATGAAGATAACATGATTAACAGCTCCAACCCAGTTCCTAAGAGAGACTGAAAAATACAGTGTCAATTGCAGGGGTGTGATGGCATTTTAAAAAGAACTTGATTGCATAGATGCAATCTCTTTTTTCCAAACCCTCTGAGGCTCTCCTGCGATAACTATCATGAGAAGCAGCTGTCATGGCTGGTAGTGTGACTCACACAGAGCACAAGAATGATGTCCTGGATGAATACCCTTAAACCCAGGGGGAGTGCACTGTAACACTACTTTGAAGTGTTTGAGAGTCTTGAACCTAGAGGTCAGTATCTCATTTTACACGGACAAAAATCTATTACAAAACCTATCTCTCTCCACTTGCATTTGACCCACCAGGGCAAAGAAGATTTTCTCTAATTGTTTTTTTTTTCCCTGGCTGGTAAAGACTGGACTGGGTCTATATTATTTCTCTGATTGGTGACTAGGTCATTCAGATCCATTATTTATACATTCATTGTGTCTTTTTTTCCCATTCAGAGAATATTCTGCCTATGATTCTCAAAATGAACTATGCATTGATAAAACCATTACAGTTTTGCAAACACATTAGAGTACCCTACAGCCATCAGCTACCTGCTGCAATCTCAATGACACATGTTGTCTATAACTGGCAGAGAATACAGGATATATGCAAGATGACAGAAATTTGAAAAAATAATTGTTACTTGATTCACAAATCACAGTAATCTACATACAGTACCAGTCAGACGTCTGGACACACTTTCCCATCACATTTAATGGGAAAAATGTGTCCAAACTTCTGACTGGTACAGTACATTCTTTCAGAATATGATGTTTTGGTTCTAAGAAGGAATACAACATTATCAATCAAACAATTGATCGATTGATAGATCGATCGATTGAACAGTTTCAGTTAAAAGCAAAAATAGCAACATAAAATAAGGAAAAAATAAAAAGGAAGTCCAATCAGGAGGCTACACAGGCTAGTGAAAAGAGGTGTGTTTTGAACCTAGCTTTAAAAGAGTCAATGGAAGGGGAAAATCTTACAGAGGGGGGTGCTGTTCTAAAGTCTGGGGGCTGCAACCGCAAAGGCATGATCCCCCCCTGGGTTTAAAATTTGAGCGTGGTACCTCTAGCAGCTCCAGGTCAGAATTGTAGGTCCTCCCTCATGAGTTATATCTGTAAAACTGAAAATGTTGTACCCCCATTTTGTCCCAAATTGTTTAAAATCACAGCCTAATTATGTTTAATATCAAAGAAAAAAGAATAGACATGGTGCTCTGCAGGATGAAAAGCTTTATTCAGTTCTATCTTTTTTTCTCCCTCAGTGATTAAGTTTTCTGGGAATTAAATAGTATTTTGAAAACAACCTTTGTACTTCTCAGAACAAAGTGCAACTTCCTCAGTCCAAGAAAAAATACCCAGAAGAATAGGGTGCAAATAATTTACCCTCACAGGCTGAAAGTACATTTTGTACTTTCCATTATCACTGAACTTAACTGGAGGGTCACAAAAATGAATAAAAATTTAAATGACTAAAACCCTACAATATTTCAGAAGAGAGCAGAGGTGAATCGCTTTAAATCTCTGAAGATACACAACAAAGAAAAACATGTTTAAAATGCAGATCCTCAGAGAGAAGACAGACAGACCCCAGAAAACCCCTCAGGGAAAATGTATTTATGGAGATAAATTCACAGCTATGCTATATCCACTCCCTATATTCATATACTTAACTAATCTAATCTAGATCACACACATAAACTGTCCTCCCAAAAGAAATTCAGACACACACAAGTTAATTTTTCAAGCAATTGTCGCTGTCTTTACTAAAGTTAAAAGAATATGCTATCTCTTGTGACTGTGTACACCAATGAAGTTGAAAAGTTCCTGCTGTTGCGGTTTATTAGCTGCAGGAAAGAAAAAAACAAAAAACAAACAAAAACTACCATCACTTTTTCTGCACATGGCAGCCATTTTCATTTAGAGGCTGAGACAGGTGAATATCACAACAAGCAGGTAGACATTACCAAAGGAAAAAGTTGATTAATTTTCAGGCTTTTGAAAATATTGAACATTTGTGCAACACAAGCAATAAGTCTACCATTAGTGTTGCTTTATATGTAGCTGGTGCAAATAGTTAGCCTGCGATTCACCTTCATCACAAAGTGATCAGCTTCAAGGGGGATCCACTCTTGCAGGTACCCTCTCATGCTTGTTCAAGTTTTAAAAACTGACATGTTTTTATTTATCAAATGTACCAAATATTCCAAATGTGGTAGCTCATCTTCTCAGGGTGATTTTAGTAATTTTTTAAGACTAAGAATAAAAATAGTGGTCTAGGAAATTATCAGATAAGGGAACAGTGCAGAAAACTAGTGCAGGAAATGAGTCTTCTGCAGTCCACATTATAATACTGATGCTGTGTTGTAATGAAACAGGAAAAAGAAAGTCTTTTTTTGGGGGATTTTATTGTGGCAAAACATGCTTTTTTAACAGTAGGTAATAACTTTGTTTGAAGACAATATTTTTGGAACAAATTACACAGGTTTAGAAGCAATGTATAAGCTGCCAAAATGTCTGCTTGGAAGCAGTCTTCCCTTCAGCAGAAGATAATTTTATCCACTTGGAGACAGTAAAACCCATCTAATAGTTAATACCACAACATCTTTTCCACTAACATCCTTGCTTATTTTTGCAAGACAAGACCAAACCCGATTCTGGACACATTACAGTATAGAAGTATGGCACAATAGTAAAAAAAAACTAACAAACAAAATAAACATACATGTGGCCATGCGTGCTATATGCAAGATACATTCTTCTAGTTCAGACTTTCGATTGATTGAAATATCTGATGCATTATTAAACTAAATATCTGTCTCAGACTGTTGAGAAGTATAGATTCTATATCAAACAGAATGGGCAAACCATAGGAAATGATCTCCTCAGCGATATTGATGTTTTTGTGTGGGTTTTTTCTATCATTTGGAAGTATATCTAAAAACCATTTACCCAAATAAATAAGCAAAGAAATAACTAAGTAAATAAACTAAATAAGTAATTGCTTTGCTTCATTCATGCCCCCAGAGGACCTCACAGTGTGTTGTTGAGGCAACATAGAGGCCACAGCTAAGACTCCTCTGGCATAAAAATGACTTCCTCCTCCAATGCAAATGTCACAAAGAGGCTTTGATCCACTCCTAATCGCTAAGTAATCACTTTCTTGTTTAATCATTCTGTGACGGTAAGAATGGATTTCTAAAATCTGGTACAACTCTGGTTGGAGGATTATGAATTTTCAAGTCATGTTGAAAATTTAAGCACTACAGCATGCCTTAAAAATTACAGAAGCAGAAACCAGGTTTTAACAGTGTGAATAAATCTTGCCCATGAAGGCATTTGTCAGTTGATGTTTGCTGAATAAATCTTGCCCATGAAGGCATTTGTCAGTTGATGTTTGCTGAAAAGTTTATCAGCTTTTATGTTGCTTATTTGTTCCATTATAGCCATTCCTATCCCAGCCTTTGGTTACAGCAATTAACAAACAGTTTTTATTTTATTTCATTTCATTTTATTTATTTGTTTTAGCTACCATTTGTGTATGATGTGCATTACTCTGATCCATGATTTTACAATGTCTTGCAGATGATAATGTGTTATAACTACCAAACTATAGAATGTATTTTATCATGTTGTTATGGGTTGAAAATGATTCAGTAGGGAAAAATAAATAATCTTGTGGTGAGTTTTTCCATACAATCATTTGCAGAATTACCTAATTAATTTGATACAGAGTATGCTTTTGATAGATTCCTAAGAAGCTCTGGGAGATGCTGACATTAAGGAGGTATTATGCACCCTTAGCAGCACTGAAACTAAATATCCCACTGTCATCACAGTTGCCAGAAGCAAAAGCTCTCAGACAGGCATAGCAATGATCAGTCCCTTTGTTGCTATTAGCATTTGTGGATAACAAAAGGGACTCATCCTGTAGTTTGCTGACATGAAGTGTGTAATTATCATTCCATGTATAACAGGCTGCTTATTTGCCTCAGTGACATCCTCAAAGGGGAAAGTTGCAGTGCAGTGATCCATATCACCTTATCTCCTATTTCCTTGGGGGCACGGCATTCGGCATGGAGCAGCACGCTAATAAAGATGGCAGGGGTCTGTCCCACAGTTTAAAGGGCCAGATCTCTTTATTTATCTTAACTGACAAAATAAGTAGTGCAAACATCTTTGCGTATGCTATTTCAGGTTGTTCAGTTTGTTTCCTGTGGAATTGGGAGTGCTACTCGTAGTATTGATGTGTTTCACACAGAGACATCAGTAACCCTTACAGTTTCATCAAATCGAATATGATTGTAACCCTAGAAATTTAAATTTCTTGACAATTACAATAAAAGGAAAAAGTGCTCACACATCAGATCTGCTCTCATGTTTTTGGTTAAAGATGCAAAAATGGAGAAGACTCTCAATACCATGGGGACATGCTAGCCACAAAAAGCATTGTGAAAAACAGAAGAAGCTGTTGAAATTAGCCACCTAGTAATTAGTTGACTGCTGATTGGAAATCCTTTTATCATCATATGGTTCTCCTCAAAACACAATTTCTTCATCAACCAATCTAAAAAGTATATTATATTTGTGTGAATAAACATAAATGTAAAGCTACTCCTTCTCAAATACTTCAGATCACAGCTTGAGCCAAGCATGGAGGCAAGATGAAGGCAGAGTAAAGCTCATGTTCTCATTTTAATGATATTATACAGTCAAACAAGCAGTTAAAAGAGGGGAGCAAAAAACACTATTGCCAAGAAGGGCACACTCATTAAATAACTCATTTATCCCTCTTTACAGACAAAAGGAAAACTAAATTGTTATTTTAAATGTTCTCTGTCAAACAAATGTGCACAAATGGATCAGGCAGAGGAAGATCTCTTTGTTGCCTCTCATCATGATAAGATACACCAATCCAACTGGGAGGCATGTCAGGAAAATAGTTAGTAAATCAGAGAATGGCGTTGTTTAACGTGGAAGTTAATTCTCTTGATGCTAAATTATCTCATACAGAAATTCAGAAGCAACACTGAGCTATGGGAGTCAGAGTCATCAGCTTCACAGACAGAGGCCAGGAGAGCTTTTTTGGCACAGAGAGCAACACCACAGCCAGCTGTGCTGATTGTGAATTGTACCAGTCTTCATGGTCATAAATAGCACTTTCAACAAGGCAAACATAGTGAGAAAGAAAGATAGATGGATTGTTCATGGAAGACTATACACCATAGTGGAAGATAGGCAGGGGGTTTTTGAACCCAGACTATTACACCTGGGGATTAAACAGCAGGAAGTTAGACACCCGAAAACCCCAGAGGAGTATGCTGTGCATTATACTGTGCATACTCTCTCAGTGAGCTCTCCTCTGAACTCACAAATTTCCGTTGCCCAGGCAACCCAGTCTTGAAGATTTTGAACTTGGATTTAACATATGACGCCTCCTGTGTCTCTCCAGTCAAGCAACAGGATTATTGGCTAGAAAAACATTCCACTTTTCAGACGAGTATCCAGTAACATATCTTTGTCATTGAATTTGGAGGTAACATGTGACAGGAAAAGCCAGCATTAAATCCAGTGACACATTGTCCTCAGGTAATACTCTTTTTTTTTTTTTTCTTGGCAGACTATGACAAGAGATGACTCATTTGCATAGCTGTTATATAGTGCTTTGACATTGTCAGCAGCTTCAATTGGATTTGTCAAATGTGGGCCATGAGTAAATCTAAAAACACAGCAGCTTCATGAGACTGCAGGGTATGAGAATAAAACGGGGTGCAAGAAGTGTATCACCAAAGACATTTCTTGCTGTAAGTTGGGTCATACTGTTGCAGTCAGTTTAGTATTTTGTTTCCAGAACTATTTTTTTTTCAATTCCAAATGAGTGCATCATCTCCTCCTCAAAGCTGCTAAACTGATGCTAATGGCTTGTATACAAACATAGTTGGCTTGTGTATAAGTGTAGAGCCCTTCTGCGCGATCAAGATTTATCACGATATGCTAACATAGAAGAAATGTGTGTGGACATTTGAACATTAACACTATCCAGCTAGTTACAAGTCAAAGTTTTAAATGTGTATACATTTCCATTTTTAAATTAAATTAAATTAACTTAAATATTTACCTTCTTTTACTGAAAATAGAAGTTCATGCTCAGGTCAGATTATGTTAAGCTGCTCCACCCAAATAAAACACAACAAAGCAAAAAAAAGAAAAGAAAAAAGAAATCCATCATAAAAAATAATTCCTTAATATTTCTGGAAAAAGTTGGTTTGAGCCATAGCTTAAAGCCAGAATGATAGAATAAGTCAAAAAGGTTGTATTTGTGTTCTTGTAATGCTGTTTGCTATATGCTATTTACAACAACACCAAAACACAAAATTGTCCCTGAGGTCGCTGTAGTAGTTTGCAAAGTCTGACAGCTGGTATGGTCAGTGTGTGGAGTACTACAGAAATTGTTTTGAGGTATTCGTACCGCGGTACAAAGGAAATTACTCCAGTCCCACCTAGCACCTAAAACAACAACGGAAGCAAATAATAAACTTTAAGCAAACTTGACAACTTAAAAAAAGGTATTGTGTTTCAGTGCTTTCTACATTTCATGTATCTGCATACCATGTTCCAGAGCTATAGGACATTGTAGCACAGGCTGTTAATGTAACTGACTTGTAATGCCCTGAATTAAATCTGTGGAGGCAGATGGCTTCATTAAAAGTTGACAAGTGTTCAGTCGTTGTAGGTTGATTACTGAAAGTGTCTTTGAGTGTCTTTGGTTGTCATCCTTTCTACACATTAAATACTATTGATTTGTTACAGCTATGACATAAACACAAAACTTCACACAGGCACGATTTTAAATCCCTATATTAGTTTACTGTCATGATAAATTATATTTTTAAAAAGACAACAAAAAACAGAACATGGAGTTATTGTTTGTGATGTCACAAATGCAATTTGAAACAACTATCTATGTAGTAACTTGAAACATTTATGGCCAATCAGGCAACTGCCAGCGTATATTAGGAAAACATGTTTAACATGCACTCATAGATGCTTTAGTGCATTGATGCTGCACAAGCTGTCCTAAGAAACAAAGAAGAGAAACTGCTTCTGTACAGTAAAACAGTGAAAGACAAAAGTGAACAAGTACACAATTTGACATAGATAAGTAGAGAATGTATAAATATATAATTTACAGAGACACTGACAAGACTGACATAACTAGAACATTTTTATGGCATCCACCAGTTCCATAACAGCTTTGCCTTCTCTTGGGATGTGAATAAGAAATTTCACAATGAAATACACTTTTCTCTCACATTAAGTCTTAACTAAATTCATCTCACAAGGAAATAAATTAATATATGTATACATTATCTTCACAAAACTACATATGGTGAAAGTTAACATTTTCTCAATTGAATTCCAGTACTTTATGGCTAGCTCTGATCTCATGTTAACTGATGCAGATTAGTGTGCAATTTGTTAACATGAATAAAACTGAATGGAATTGGGGCATTATTTATATTTTGTCTTTTTAGTTGTTGGTATTAAA
>JAOXYM010000003.1:13348490-13359065 GCA_028567055.1 Leptatherina wallacei | reverse complement strand
GCAGGACATGTAACGCAGAGTGGTGTCCAATTCTGCAGAAAGCAGGATTATAAATGCAGGTGTGTTTGAATCACAGTAATGAAATGGACAGAGACAAACATAGCTAAATAATGAAAAATGAATCAGAGAAGCAGCTCAACTAGCAAATAGACCACTGGTAGTTTGGGGAAGCGTCTCAGGGTAGATACTCCTGCTGTTGGTGAGAGAGAGGATCCCAGAGGGATCATGTCAGGGGGAGAACCAAGGAATTCTGTAACGGGCAGAATTGGGAGGATGGGTGGGGTGGACAGGAGAGCCAAGATGGTTGTGTCTGTGATTAAAATTAAACATTGTGCAGAGAGGCACTCGACAGGCTAGTTAACAGACATCACTTGCTCCACCGCCATCAGCATGCCAGACTTGGGTGCCCACTAGCGGAAGTCTTGGATGTACCTTTGTATATTAATTAAAATGACACAAATTAAAACAAGCATGAAATGAGTGTACATGTCTTACAGGAGCTGTATCTGAGTGCTACATTCCTTCGCCATGCTAAAACTCCTCTCCCAAGGAAGGAGTACATTAGTACCACCCTATCAAATGATCCATCATTACTATTTGGCATGCTTTTAAAGCACAAAAGACAGCTTGATAGTATTACACATCTGCAGTGCATAATCCGTCGCCTGCCAGTGTGTTCAACACTCACTAAAAACAGTCATGTGGCCTGAAGTGCAATATCATATGCACTTGAGAGGCCCTCATTTATTTGCTCTTGAAGCATTAGCTGCAGGCCTATACAGCATCCATTACTGTGGACTGCTCTCTTTCTCTTCCTTTCACTCCATGTCTCCTTCTGTCATCTTGAATAAATTGAAATGAGAGTATTATTAGGGCCTCTATTCAGACACGATCATTATCAGATGAATGGTTTGAGTCACAACAAGATAAGATCTTGCAAATTTTTTATCCAGCCTTTTTTTGGGTTAAGGCCACATTTGCACTGGTTTTCATTTCCTGATGGGTTTTTTTCTACAACAGACTAACTTTAATGATCCTTTTAAACACAGCAGACACCAATAAGGCTTTGCATTAAAAGGTTTAAACTTTAAAATTACTGATCATACAATCAAGTCTTAGTTTTCAGTTTAATAAAGTTTTGAGGGGTCATCTACATCAGTGGTTCCCAAACTGGGGGTTGCGAGATCATTTTTGAAAAATATATAACCAATCTTCATTTAAAAAATCTAAGATTTTTATCATGGCTGTCAAAATTAAACCATAAATGGAGAGATAAATCTAAATTTAGCACCTTAATTGTTTAACACAATGCATAAATCCACATGAATCCCCCTTATTTATGAAGACTGACAGTTTTCAAGCCTTATATTTAGAAGCTCCTGCAGGATGACCCATTTGATACCATACAATTAGTAATTGTTGTTGCAGGAGTGGGGTCGCAAACACCAATGTATGCTATGGGTGTTGTGGCTCAAAAAGTTTGGGAACCACTGATCTACAGTATATACTTATCTATATTTGTCAGAGTTGTCTCCTTTGGCTTTGAACAAATATTGACTATGTTTAAAAATTTACAATTTATACAATTTCCCTCTCCTTCAACCAAATGGCCCATAAGTGATCAAACAAACACTCACTCTTGAAAAGCATTTCTCACATTATTTAGTTGGTTACCATCTTCAATTTGGCCACTATATGTCACTTAATCATGTACACCAGATAAGACTATAATGTTCTAAAGTGAGTCTTGGACAGCCGGAAACTGTCTTTGGGACAATGGTGTCTTTCTTATTTGCATTTTAAAAACAGTAACACACACACACATACACACACACACACATACATAATATATCTACATATGCACTGTTGAGAACTCATATCAAATCCATTAATTTTATCTATAATTCTGAATATACTGAAAATAATTAAATGATATATCTGAATCAGAGTTAATGTGGTTTTAAAGGTTCTCTCAGGTTTATCTTAAGAACATCCAAAGACATGTTAATTCTGACCACAGTCTGAAAGTCTTATGAAAGAAAAGAGAGAAAAAAGAGAAAATAAGATCCTCAAACAGAATACATAAGGATCTTGCACCGCAGACGAACACTTGTTGAAATATTCAGCCCTTCATTTGGTTGGCCAAGCCTCCATAAGATACCAAGATTCCCCAGTTGAGTATCAACCCAACTTCCATTAGACGGGGAGATAAAATGAGGAGTCAACAGTATTTAGTAAAATAAAAGCAGTGATTAAAGAAACTTTGGCAGCAAAGTCCATGTAATTGATTTATAATTCATCAGCAGTTGTGCTGAGCAGTGGCCACCTGAGAGATGGGGCAGATTTCTGTTACAACCTCTTTACTGGCACCATGAGAATATTTGATATGGGTAGCTTTGCTCATGATGTTTTTTTTTCTTCCAAGTAAAAATATAATTGTACATTGTCAAAATCTGACAGAATATAAGCAAAACAATGCCCTACAATACAAACCCAACTTGATTAAATGAAATTGTCACAGCAATGAAAGTGATCTATGATTCTAAGGCTAATGTGCAAAGTGCCATAAATCTCCTTATGTCCTACCTTGAAAGGTCAGCATTTGCAAAGATGAGTCCAGAGTCACTGTTTTATTTTACAACAATAAAAGTGAGAAAGCAGAGGCAAGTGTAAAGACAGATTCCCTGCCTAAGCAATAAAACACTGCTCATTAATCAATAGTGTTCAGTTGAGATTGGAGGGTACAACCATTGTAATTGTTACCACAGTGTTGTGTTGTTCATGTGCAGTTATCAAACAGTGTCAAGATAATTATCCAGTAAAATCTAGAATTAGTCAACATGGGTAAGATAACCGTGCAATGGTTTTTATAACCTGGGAAATGTTTCTAATGAAACATTATTGCCTAAAATCTTTTGTTCCTGTCTCTGGTGAGGTACATAAGAGTTTTCTGTACAGTCAAATAAAAACAGAATTCAATATAGCATGAGTAAAATATTCATCAGTAAAGTCATATTGCAATATTGTATTGTATTGTATTGCAATTGTTTTTTGAAAATAGTTCAGAAAGCCTGTTAGTCATTAGACAACCACTCTAGCAACATACATGATATGTCACACAAGGGTGCATTTTATTCAGACTTGCTTGGTGACTTTTCAAACTCTACAATTTGTCTGTAGCTTACTACAATCAACAGGCCACATTTCAACAGCTTTGCAAACACAAAAATACACTATTTGTTTCTAAAATAATTGCAGAGTTTTTGGCAAAATCAAATAATTGGGCAATGACGTGGTAGCAGCTAATGAATTTCTTAAAGTAAAACCGATTTCTGTTCTAATACAGAGCTGTAATATTTTACAGATATCAATCTTCACACCAATTCACATCTTTATAAAATGCTTATTCTATGAAACAAACTTAGACACAGAAAGTTTCCTTTTCTCCTTCAACAGCAATTTAATTATTAGCAGCATGTAGCAATTGGGATTTTAATGACCGTTGAGTCACCAGCTGTGAACTGTTTAGGATTTGATGGTGATGACCAGCAGATTGAGAAATCAAATTCCCAAGCAACAGCCAGTGATGCCTCCCACAGCTGGCATGAATAACAGCTTGTTTTCTAACAAGTGCAAGTGTGTGACTTTTCTCCTGACATAGTCATAAACACATCATATAGCTATTGGCATTTACTGAATGGACAGAAAAAACACATAAAATGCTCTTGAAAGCATGAAATGCTTGCTGGCTTTAAAAAGGTTCACTCACCCTGTACCAAACAATCTCGCGCAGTCTTCCGTCAGTTTTGAAGTTACACTTGAGAGTAACTGTCTCACCAATTACAACAGGAGGCAGGGGCTCTATCGTAACTGTTAAATATCCTGGAAAACAAACAATACAAAAAAAGGATGGGATGTTACCAGAGAAAAAGAATATAAAAAGATCATGCTTAAACACAAAAATGCCATCATTCATCCTTGTACAATAACACGACAAGCACTCAACAAGCACTCCCACACATGGGTTTCCATGGCACAGGAATCCTCACTATACTATTAAACTACACTATACAACTTTTTTTTCCATGAAGCTGCACGCCATTGCAGCAGAGTTTTGCTTTGGTTTTGCATGTGGTGTGGTGCACACCACATGCTAGCAAGCAGATATAAACACACCAGGCATTTTGAATGCGCACCATGGCAGATTCAGCAAAGAAACACAAGAAGAAAGGAAAAGAAAGAGAGGAAGAAACAAAACAAGAGACAAGACAAGAGTCAAGATAAGGCTGTCTTTTACTGGCTGGAGAGAGATCACAGTACAGGTAGGATGCAAGATGTATGCTGGATTAGCCATCGATAAGGGGCATGTCACTGAGAAAATGGTAAAAGTTCTGTAGTGTGTCTTTAAAACACATTGAATTTCCAGCCATTCTGCTGTAGATTTGTTTGGAATTTACTCCAGAAGGTGTGTAGCCTAAGCTGTGCTACCATGTTCTTTTTAGAAAGAAGAGGCTTTCTCCTGGTAACCTTTCAAAAGCAAGGTATACTTGTTCAGTCCTTTTCTAGTTGTATTGTCACAAACTTTACAGTCTGAAATGTATCACTTTCTTTTTCTCTCTTTGACTAAGTCATGAAGCCTCCCTATCCCTTTTAGGGAGGGGAGGCCTCCTTGTGGTTTCATTTTCAAACCACCAAGTTAATAACTGTATCATTATGTAGACCAACTTTTTTAATGTGGTGGTTTATGTTGCAAATGGACCAAGCTGTATGAACCAAAATTTACTCTGGCTTTATTCATGAAGCTGGGTGTTGAAAATTGTGCTGTAAAATTGCAGTAATTTGGCTTCAGTTCCCATGAATCACAAAATGTACATGTGTTATTTAAGTATATTAAAAAGTCAGAAAGCAATGTTAAGACCCACAGCAGACTCCTACAATGATAACATTTGAGAAAACTGGCATATATGCAAGTCACATCAGCTAGTGGCATAGTCTACAAACCAATTGGTAACGTCACAGTTTGTGCTGAAAGTGTTATATCTACAGTTTATGGTAGTAGTTCAGTTAGAATGTGGACACAGTAACAGACGTATTAAGAGAAGTTATGCCGTATAGCATGCATTCAAATACTGTCCCAATTTAGAATAAATTATATTAAAAAAGTGAGATTATAGTCATAAACATTGAAGTGCAGCAGACATTAACAACGCGTATGTGTACTAATTTGTAAAAACCTAACAGAGAAAAATAAGACATCATAATACAACGGTAAACTACTCTATCAACAATGCTTTACCGACTGATCACTAGCCATTTGCAAAACCATTTACACAAGCCTTCACACAGACCGGCAGATATGGTTTTCCTATGCCACACACAGGCGTGCAAAACACATCAGAACAGGTACGAGATTATATCTCCCAAATGAAAGCAGGGGGATACAAAGGCAATTAGTTTCTGATAACAGGAAGACCTGAGAGAAAACAACCATATCCCGAACCTTAAGGGGGTCATTTGAATGAAGACTCAAGAAAGGGTAAGTTCATGCAAAGATGATTCATAACCTAATGCAGTAGTGTCAAAAATACATCTGTTTGGGAAGCTACTTTACATGTTGTGAAATTGTTTTATTTATATCTGCTTATATCAGAATAAGCCTGTGTGTGGGCTGATCTCCACTGACAGAAAAGAAACAATCTTTGCCAAACATAACAGCAGTTTCAACCATATGCAGTATTTAATGACAGCATTATATCTTGTAAAGCAGATGGATAGTAAAAATACATAATAGGATAAGATGGAGACTGGTGGCGAGTACTTATACTGTATACAGACAGATGACTAATTAAAATAGGGAAAAAACGTGGCCTCAGTTGTCCCCATGAAGTATTTATCCACCATGTGTCACCAGAATAGCTATGTGCCTTATTGAGCTTACATGTCTATGGAATTTGGAGGGTTGTAACGTCATGCCTCTGGAAGATATTCCGGCATTTGCTTTTTTTTCTTCTTTTAAAAAAAAAAATTATGCTGGTTGGATGCTTTCTAAAATCTATCTGGCTGTGAAGGCCACCTGATCTCAACTGAACATATACAGAACATATATGCCACAATCTGGATGAAGATTTTATTTCCATCCAGATAATGATACCTCATGAACTATGGATGGGGGCAATGCCATACTGGGACACAGTGCTCTCATCAGAAATGTGGTGATCACTCACAACAACATTATACTGATTTTTAAAGACTCCTCCTAAGCAAGCTGATGGACCCAAACCAATCTCACAAAATGCACACAGAACCATGGGATCCACTTACTGTAGGCTTCATTATGTCAGGGTCTTCTTTAAAAAACTTGGAAACAACTTTCTTGTTATTAAGTACGTTGACATGAAAACAGTTGGTTTGCATGTACGAAAGCCAGTGAACCCAAAGCTAGAAATCCATTCAGCATGAATGCAGAAGAATGAGGCAGGTCTGTAATAACTTTACAGAATTAATTGACACTACTTTCACTGGTCCAAAGATTGCCAGTTTGCAATCACATCAATGATACTATTTTGATGTTGCAAATAAGAAGGAAAGGAATCTGAAGCCTTAACATTGCAACAATGACAGGCTCAGGAGTAAAGTTTTTTTTTTCTTTTTAATTTGCTAGAAATTACTAAATTCAATAGGAATAACAAATTTAAAAGTATTTTCAATGTATACAAAGCTGTCAAAACAATTATTAAATATTATAATGAAATTAAAGAAAAAAATTCACATAACATGCAGCCACATCATGTAAACAACTATTCATGCTATGTAATCAGCATCTAAACATACTGTACAACCATTTGCTCTCATCTTACAATGCCTAAATCCAAAAGTCCACATACTGACATCCAAAGAGCTTCGTCAAATGCTGCTTTGCCAATTTTTTATTTTAAAAAAAAATAGATATATAAGATTAATAGATGATTTTTTTCTATTGAATTGAATGTTGTGTGCAGATTGGTTTGTTGGGACTAGGGATGTCACTTGATTTCACAATTAATCGCGGTATGAAACACCACAATTTATAATTGTAAAGCTCCCTCAATGTCATCACTTTCCATAATGGATTATATTCGAGCCATAGAGGCAGATCTCGCAACTTGTGCACAGAATGAAATGAATGTGTTTTTAATTCCACTGATATCTTTTTGTTGTGTGAAGGCTTGTTTAATTCCATATGCATGAATTGTTTTTATTGTGTAAAGCACTATGTGTTGCCCTTGGCATGAAAAAGTGCTTTATAAATAAAGTTTGATTTGATTTGATTTGAAAACAAAGTTACACAACGTATGCATGTTACTGCTTGCGTTACTGCTTGTATTTCTTCCTTGTGAGTTGCAGAGGAGCGATGCCAGAGTGGGAAAGTATGGCAGAAGAAGAATTCCCTCCAAACATAAAAAAGGAACTGGATTAAATTACATGGAAATGAAATGTTATTTGCAATATTTTTTAAATTGTATACAACTCGGGCTGGGCTCACAGTCCAACATGACGAGTTCAGTAGCATTCACTGAACATTCCATAATACAGATTCAAAAATATCCTAAACAAACAAGTCTCAAATTATTTTTGATGACTTCAAGACTTCAAGCACTTTATTTCCATATATACCCGTACATGTAATTCGAGTACAGATTAATTCTCTGGGTAGAGCTAAGAGAGTAGGAGGTTGTAACACAAGAAATAGGTAAAAAAAAAAGAAAAAAAGAATAAGAAGCTAAGAAAATAAATCCAACAAAAAATATGTGGGTTAGTGGGAGATAAAAGCTTTGCAGCTTTGATTGCACATTGTATTCTTGCACGTGTCTATTATATTGCACTTGAGTCTGTCACATTTAACATGGGTCTGTGGGATTATTGCATAAGAGTTTGATCACTTATGTGGTTTTAGCCATCAGTCTGACTATGGCAGGGAAGAAGCTGCTGAGGAAACCTCGTGTGTGAATAAATGATGGATAGTTTCATTGTTCAAATACAACTGACTGCACACAATTCCTTTTTGGTCATCAGTGCGCAATGGCCTGCACAAAAAACTGCATCTATTTTCATTTTTACAGAATCATTTATGTTTCAAATAGCAGCTACAATATACTGCTACAACAATAGGGTAGTAGCTCAGGGGGAAAGCATTCGTTTACCAACCGTAAAGTTAGTGGATCAATTCCTAGCTACCTCTTAATATATGGTGAAGAGTCCTTGGGTAAGATGCTGAACCCCACGTTGCCTCCTGATGTGTTTATTGGGGTATGAATGCATGTAAAGTACTCAGTTGAACAACAATAGAAGTGCTGTGTGTTTGTGTGTGAATGTGACATACTGTATGTTGACCACTCAAAGTGCTTTTATATTACATGACTAGAAAAGTGAATAGAAGTGCAGACAGATAAAAAGGTTTTAACCACTCCATCCGATCGGATTGAAAATTCTTTCCAATCGAATCCGATCGGATCAGCTGACATGTTTACATGACACATTTTTATTCTGACTGGACGTTTGATCTGATCAAATATGCTCCATGTAAACGTGGCTAGTGTCAGATATAACATGAATATGCTATAGCACTCACTCCTAAAGCAGCCACATAGATTTAATGTGTATTTCAATTACAAATAAAAAAGAATGTTATAGTTTTTACTCCTTAATAAGAGGCTTTGATTTGAAACAATTATTGTAAATCTCATTTAGAAAGCCTCAAAATGGACTGGCAGATAACAATTCAAAATGATCAAGTAAGTATACATGTATATCTTTACACAATGTTTGGGGGGATCTCATTCAAAAATTCTGATATCTGTCTTGTAAACCTGCCTAGAGTAGGTAAAGTAAAAGTAATGTTCATTGTGAGTTATTCAAAAACCTAACTAGTACAGGAAGATGTATATGTTATGTGGAGAAAGCGTTCGTGTGATAATCTCTAGTAAAAACCATACCCTGCACTTTGCTTCTTTTTTTTTACCACAGAAACTATTTAAAATGATCCACTAGAGTTAATGAGTTTGTAGGATAATTATAACAAAGGCATTTGGACTTTTTATTTTGAGTAATTTGAAAGTGTGCAAAGCTGAGACAAAGTTACTGAAGAAATTACTAGCCTCTTAAGCAGGTCTTTGGTATCTGTGCTGGTGGACTAACACAGATCAGTTTCTCTCTCATGTCAGTGCACCTAGATATGCTTATTAGAAAATCTTAATTTAATCAGCAGGCTCTCCAGAGTCAAATTGAATGGATAAACCTTTCTGGAGACCACACATCATTAACACAGAGCTGATGTTCTTAGTGGAAATCCTCACTACTCACTATGAACCCACAAGAGGAGCAGTCTGGCCCTGTGACTAGCGCTCTGTGAGTTAACCAAAGAGGTGATGGAAATTCATTTCATTAGAAAAAAGATGTCAACTACCTCTGTAGAATATAGTTTCTCAATCACCAGACGATAACTGTGTCAGTAATGGACATAAGCATTTACTTATAAGTGGTAAAACATTCCTTACACATTTTAAGATGGTGGTTTTCTTTTGTGGTTGCAGGGATTAATTGTGAACAATTCACTGATTATGTAGCACAGTGGAAAATGTACCATAGCCAATGACAGAAAAATGCTCCAGAGCTTGTGGGGAGGGATGAGGAATTTTTAAAAGACCGTATTACATGGGTTATGAACTCATGGCAGGGAACTCCAGATTTTAAGGGATTCTAATGATAAACTGGAGCAGTTGCAGTCTGCTCGTACCAAAACATGAGGGCATAATTTCCACGCAATCCAATATCAATCGAATGAAATCCAAATAACTTCATAAATTAGACACATTTCATTTGCCAATTCTCTGCTGAAAGTGCTCCAGTAGAGCAATATGTCTTCTTATGCTTGATGTCCTTGTTAAAACATGGGTTGATATGAGCAATATTCACACAGCAAAGCAGCCAGTGTTAATTCCCTTAGAGGGTAAAAAATCAACACAGTGCAACTGTTTATGTAAGAAATCACCCATTAGAAATAGTTCAACACTTGGAAATTCTGATCAAGATGGCATTAAAGATTACAAAGGAACTTTCTTGGTAGGAAAAGTGTCAAATGAAATAAAAATGAAAGATCGTTTAAACAACTGCTACTTCCATTCAACCCTTGTCAAATCACATCATGAAAAAGTCAACATGGGTGGCCAAACACAAAAAAATAAGGTACATTATCATGAACATTTCCAAATTAGATAATTATTTGTTCATACTCATTAATGTAACTCATAATTTTGTTCTACCAGGTATTGGCCCTGCAAACTGCATGACGGAAATATGCCTAAATAAAACCTTTCCATATTTGAGCATTTGTAATTCTCAACTCAATTATTTAATAAACACCAAAGTCTGCATAAAGAGGAAGGAGAGTGGTTGGATGAAGCATTTGAATGCTGTGCTCTGAGCATTTAGCTTGCGCTTTCTTCAGTATAGAATTTGAAAACTATTATGGATTAAGGTAAAATACTTTTTTATTATAGCAACAGAACTGTCACCTTCTTGGACAAGGGTTGAATGGAA
>JAOXYM010000003.1:13309453-13322702 GCA_028567055.1 Leptatherina wallacei | reverse complement strand
ACAGACATAACAGACATGTAACAGAAACTGTGGAAGAGAAGGTGCTATTTAAAAAAAATTCATGGTGCTCCTAATTTCTTTCTGTGCTCCTAAATTTTTTCATTTGGGAGCACTTGTGCTCCTAGTGAAAAAGCCAAGCGTACAGCCCTGTAGTTGAGCCTGGCTTAAACTTTTGATTAATAATACTTTTGTATTTCACCTAGTCTTATGTTCATTTCTCTTCTTCCTAGTTCCTTTTTCTCTTTAAAACCTCTTACTCATTTTACAAATAGGACAAAGACAAGTCCCATCTTTTCATCCTGAGCTATTCCTCAGTCTATTGCTGAGTAGACAAATGATCATTTTTCATATAAAAACGACACACTCTGTTTTCAACCTATTCGTTAACCAGAGGGTTTGGCCACACCGATATAGTTTGAGTGGTAGTCAATAACTGTGACAAAAGTTAAAGAGATTACAGAAACATCATCTCACTAGAAACTGCATTGGGTAAGTTAGATTTTTGTGTAGTTTTGAGCTACCGTGAGACTTTGAGATTGAATAGAAGGCAATGGGGACTTTGTTTATTGGTTCTTGAAGAAGTTTCAACTCTCATCTGAAAGGCTGAAAGATGACATCCCTCTAGCTCTGATGATCCAGAAATTCCAATAGGGACCTGGATAGACAATCTCCACAGAAGGACCTGAGCCATTTGCAAACATTTGGGTTTTTGTGTGCCATCACTCCTGAACAGCTCTAAAATATTTCAGGACCTCAGTGCATGTGTGAAAGCAGCTCTAGACTTCAGGTGTTTTATCTTAGAATATATGTGTTGCAGGTATTAATGCTGGTGGATTTAAAATGTGAATGTTAGTTATAATCTGTGTGGTTTTAGGTTCAACTGCTGACTTTTATTTTCATAATGTGCTTAAATTATAAAATTTCACGTTAGACATTAAAGAAAGTTCTCTATCTGAAGAGCGGCTAAAGGAAGAAAATGAAGACAACTGTAAAGCTGGCAGAGGTTATATCTTTGCTGAAGGCAGCTAATGAGTTGGCCAGTGATGAGCTGGCACTGGTGACTAAAAAGCCAGTAGTTTAAAATGAGAAGGGCACTAGGCACAGGGTGTCTAACCCAGCAATTCTTTGCATCGGCTACTGCCTGGGCATTAGCATGCCAAGATTGGCAACGAACACGCTGAGGATAAAAACCCACCAGATGGGACTGAAAAGATAGCAGAGAGCTGAAGTCAATGAAATTAAGTAAAGTTAGCACAATTATATACATGACGGTATCCAGCTTAGTTGAAAGACGGCTGCAGCGGCCGATTGATATAGGCTGCTGTCAAATGGTGGTGGCAGCAGGAGGATATCGCTAAATAGAATTCACTTGACCTTCTTGTGGGAGTGGGGCGCCCCCTTAATATAATAACAGGGGAAAAACTGCTCTTGCCAGAACTTCTTGAACTGGAAGAAGTAACCAAGCATCCATTCTATTTCAGGACCACATGATTTTGTATGAATTACTACATGTAAATGTTACTGAAATATTATGAAAATATTAAAAAAATTGTTTTTTATTGGATATTGATGAAAACAGTCAACAGGACCATGTGTTATAGGGTTTTTACAGGGCTGTTACAGATTCAGGTAACGAAGCTGGAGCCTATTTGGGGAACAAACTTCTCCGGCATGTCTACTCCATCTTCCGTTATGTTTGTTATACACGTGAGTTGGACTGCAGGTGTGTCGCGCACAGTTACGTCTTTGACGGGAATTTATCGTTTTTATCGCGAGATGACAAATTATTACCATGGGGAATTTCTTTGATGGTATATCGTACACGATAACATATTGCCCATCCCTACGATAAAGTATTCATTATTACAAGTAGTTGTAGTAACTGTATTATCACCCAGTAAAATTAGCCTATCAGAGATAGTATAACTCCACCTTAAGGGTCTGGATCCCAAAAATTAAATATGGCCTGACAATTTGTAGACATAGTCTGTACTAAAAAGATAATTAGTCAATTTGTCAAAATTTGTCTCTTTTTGTATTTTCTGTGTTTAATTAGTGTAATTATTAAATCAAGTTGTGCATTGACATTGTGGGACACAGATTAATAACTTACCTGAATGTTTAAAGAGTATTTGAAAGCAACGCTGCATGGCAATTTTTCCACAAGTTCACAAGTAACAGTAGCAGTCAAAAGTTTAGACACACTTACCCATTAGATTTAATAGGTTAGTGTACTTAACAGTTACATAACAGTTGGATTGTTGCACAAAAAGTGGTAAAATGGTCAAATAAATGTATTTGCAGACATCTATGTTGCAATGAATCTGTTTGTTTTGGGCATAGCTCAAGCATACCGCAATGCTTTTTAATACTCTGGTGTTAAGAGTGCATATTTCAAACCAAAGGCTGAGAGAAAAAAAGGTCTTTGAAATGAGAGGTAACCATTAAAGGCAATAAGTTATAAGGCACAGGAAGAGGAGCCATAGATTCATCAAGGCCAGCAGAAACTAGAAGAAGAGAGTGGCTGCTTGAACTCAGTGATGGATTAAGCTGTCTGATGCTGCTCATAATTCATATGGAGTAATCATCATTCAGACCAACAGTCCATAGTGTATTACAATTTCATGCTGAAAAAATACTAATACAGTAAGTCACTTTGGCAAATGAAGAATTTATCTAACATCTTACTTTGTGGTTATATAGTGCACTTTACCTGCAACAAAAGTAAATGGTGAAGTATTTGATATTCCATACTATATTACAGACATGCTGAGTAGTCTGAATTCACAGCCTTAAAATATCAAAGTAACATACTGAGCAAGTGGCATGCTTATAAAAGTCAGAGGGGGTTCATATAGGGATCATTTTGGGACAGTTATAACTGCTACAATTTCCTTTTCACAACATTTAAAAAGCTATTATGCGCTGGTGTGCACAAAGTTTACATTATATGGACAGATGAATGTAATGAAGAGATAACAGATCATTGGAGCTCAGCTCACTAACAGCCACTATCCAAAATAAGCATATGCAAATGCCATGTTTGCTGATCTGTCGGTTGGAAACAATTATACAGCCAGTCAGGATCCACTGAAAAACCAATGGCTTTTTTTCCAACATATATCCAGAGGTCTATTATGATAACCTATATTAGATGGCATAGAAAGTACAGCAATCATTCTGCACTGCTTCTGCTACAGCTTCATGGATCTTTAGTGGATGGAAACTTCTCCCTATAATTGGGATTCAAGTTGCATGTCAAGGTGTGAAAGTGTATGTAATGAGAAACAGCAGGAAAGCTATGATAAAACAACAGGCTTTAAATGCTGTCCATTTGGCACTGAAATTGATTAATTGATTAATTTGACATGCCTGCTCACTTGCCAAAAAACTGCTTTTTCGCCATGTCTCTAAGGAAATCACTCTTAACTAAAGTTAATAGGCTGGAACACTTTGGGAGTTAGTGATGTGGGACCACACGTAAACATCAGCCAATCAATCAGACTGCATCCCCTTGCAGGCTCTGTATCCTACATGGGCATGTTTGAAACTTTGCAGACACTGATGTCTCCCGATGTGGCAGACAGGCTTCATTGAAGATGAAATAATTCCTAAGGGTCAGCACCGTATTCATATGCTTTACAACCCCCAGCAACGACAATCCAGATTGGGTGGCAGTCACAGTCAAGACAGGGTGCCAACACCAGCACAAATTCTGTCCTCGTGTGCACTTCCTACCTCTGTCAGCCATGACAACCACTCCACTTATTTGCTGTAATGAGGAGCCTCAACACCGGCATGTGACAGAAGCTGGAAAAGCAGAATGGATGGTCTTTTCTTGCATGTCTTGTGCTGACTTTTTTTTTCCTGCTGAAACAAATGTTTGGAATAGTGTGGTGGTAAAGCCTGTTACATATTCCAGGAGAAGTGTGAACTTTGTTCATGTTCTTTAGGCCGCAAGAACAAAGAGAAAAGTTTGTTTTGGTCCAGTCAATCAATGCATCACGAGAAGCTTCGTCAGTGACGGTGGGGATTACTGCGGGGGTATGTATGTGTCTGTATATGTGGGTTTGTGCATGCGGCGTCTCTCGCAGCGTGGCTTTATGTACCACGTGTGGTATATATTTTTGTACTTTCTCACTACCTCGATCAGCTGTTACTTAAAGCTATCCGTTCAATCTTGCATCAGTGGAAATGGGGAAATGACAACTTCCTGCTTTATGCTTTTCCACGTTAACCATGCCCATCACAATTGTCCGACCAATCACACAATACTTCTCGGAGCCCCATGAAAAGAAAGTTCTGCTCGGCTGATGTGTCAAGTACATGCCGCAAAATGTCCCCAACCACGTCCGCGTAAAGAAAATTACGTTATTTTGTTCTCGTGGCCTTGAGAACAAGAAAAAAAAGCTCTAACTTCTCGCGGACTATGTAACAGACTTAAGTTCCAATGAATTTTCAGTAAGTGGTATTAACTCTGTCGATGAAAAGTACGACATGAAAAAGAATGATAATGCTTGGATTTATATGACAGAAAAAGAAAGCTGAAACAGCTGATAAAAACCACAATATTTTCATCAATAAATTAAAATGAAGACAGAAAGATCAGGTGTCGAAAAAAAAGTTTCAGAGAAGTTGTTTATATATGTCCAAATTGTATGCTGCTGATAGTACTTCAAGTCTTTTCTTTATTGCTTCTAAGCATTGTAACTTCTTAGAGTGAAAGACTTCAAGTAAATGGTGGCAACCATATATCCCATGAGACCCCCTTGTTTGATATTCTGGCAATTCTTACTGTGTGGGAGCACTTTTGAAAAATATATATTGATTAAAATCATTAAAAGGGTAGATATACATCTATGGAGTTATTCTTATACCTTCTTTTCAGTGGCAAAGCAACAAACTATGAATCTTCTGAAGTCACAAGGTAAATTATATTGATATATGTTGCCTACTTTGGGTGTATTTGCAGAGAACATGCACCTTGAGAATAAAATCTGAAAGTTCTCCCAGTACTTTTTTTGAAAATGTTTCTGTGAACATCTTTCATAGATTTTTTTTTGATACACCTAATCGATGTGACTGGTAAGAGAACCAGGTTAAAAGTCTAGTTTTCCATCAAGACTGTTAGATTTTTATTGGTAATGTGGATTTAAATAATTTAGCTCTTGTAGCTGCACAGATTAGTGGTTAGTAATGTCATATAAATGTCAGGTGAAGAGAATGAGCAACTAATAGTGCATCTACTAAAAAAGGAGTGTACTTGAGGAAGATACTTATCCTTAGCTGTGGAAACAAAGGGAAGTTTTGAACATATATGTGACATTAAAGCCTATTACTTTGGCAAATTTTCAAACTGTGGTCCACCCCTAATAAAGACTAATTCAGCATCCATCTTGCATCCTGTCTCTTCTCTAAGCTCTCTCCAGCCATTAAAAGCCAGTCTGATGTTGACTCTTCCATTATCTCCTGCTCTGTCAGTTTTTCTTTCTTTTTCTCATTTCCTCCCTCTTGTGATCCTTTGCTAAATCAGCCATGGTGCATGTCTGCAATGGCCAGTGTTCTGATTTCCTGTGGCTAGCATGTGATGCAGTGCTGTGAAGCAAAATGTAACTGCAACGTGATGCTCCAGGACTGAAAAAATTATGTAGTGAAGTGTGGTTTTTCAGCCTTGGGACACCACAAGGAAATGGCAGCTCCAGGAATGTACATAATTAATGTCAGTGTACATTCAAAACTAGTCCGTTTTAAGGTCGGAAAGTTAGGTTGTGTTATTTCAAACCAAAGAAATACCTGTTCACAAGCTGATGAAACCCCCAGTTTTTGATTACACACATAAACATTTTAGTCAGAGGCTATGTATTTGGCATGCATACTCATACAGACAACAATATTTAGTTTGATATTTAATCTTTCATAGACAAATGATAAACCAGACTGGAATCTTGATTGAAAATGTAAATGTAATCCATTCTGTAGTACATACAGAAAACTAAGCTAAATGAAACTATTCTTCAAACATTAGCTATCTAAAGTTAGTGTTTGTGATATCATAAGTTTCTTGAGGACAGATTATTATCATATTTTGATACCTATCAAAGTGTAACTTAACCTGGGTATTAAACCATGGAAGTACACCAGTCAACTTCAAGCCTGAGATTGATGAATGCTGAAGTACAATTTCAGAAGTGACTGATCTGTTATTAGATCAATTATATACACTGAATGATTGCAGGGAAAATAGTAATGGTTGTTAAATGGTGAGAAGGCAATACCAGCAGTGCAGGTATGGACTCTGTGTAGTGCAGTGTAACTGATGTATTACAGTTGTCAAAAGTGCAGATTTTGACATGGTCTTTAGAAATAGCTATGAGCATTTGTTTAAAACATAAATGCCTTGCTTCTTGTATTATTCAGTCTCCAACTTCAGTTCTTACCTCTTCATTCTCAACACTCCATTTGAAAAGTATTTTACTGAGCTCAAGCAGCTCATTAATGTATATGTATCAAGATAAGCTTCATTTGCTGATACAAGTACGTGTACCAGAGAGATGGATGACTTCTGGTTCCATTAGTTCCATTACACTACCAATACAGCTCTGAACTTGCTCGTGATGATAACTGGTGTTCTTTTTCAGCCTGGGTATACTCAGTGACTTGAAATGATAGTGTGTACAAATTTAAGTACAGTGCAGTCTCTCGGCCAATGTGTGTGCTTAATTTCTTTTTAACACATACTCCATTACACATTTGGCTGGGGTATTTTGAATATTTTTTAGGTTAACAGTTCTAGGAGTTGCAGGATAATTGCAAATACACAACCAGCTAATACTTAATAAGGTGAAAAATTAAATCTTGCTCCAAGATAAACATTTGTTAGCTTTCCTTGGCACATAATTCTGAGCCACACGCATGTTTGTTTACAAATCCTCTCACCTGAAAACTTAAATTCCCACAAATGTGCAGCGCATACACAGATTCAGGCACACACCTCTTCCTTGCAGCTTGCATAACAAATTATGTTTATGCCTTCAGCACTGAGTTGATAACACTTCCAGTAAATATAGATTGTTCATGGGTAGTACATTGTAGAGTCAGCTGTGTCTGTTTGTCTGCAGAGGACAAGGGCTGAGACCACATACAATTTCTGCTTCTGGGTCATAGTTAGGAGAGAATAAATAAATAAAATTAATAGAAAAAAAAACAATTTATTTGCAAACTGAAGTTGATCTTTAAGGTGATAAATTTCACATCGTTATTTGCTTTTGCTGTCAAGGTTGCCAGTTTGTCTCCAACTATTTTATTTAACTGGCAATAGTCAGCAAGACAGTTCATGTCAGATGTGTGCTCTCGTTATTATTCTAATGATCACTGTCAATCTTGATGGATTAGAGTATGCATTATCGACCTGAAAATATGAGAGAGAGGGAGACAGCCTCAGCATGCATCACTGAAGGAACAGTTTGGTTTTATGGGCAAACCCATTAGCCGCGTTAATCAGGATAAAATGTCTATCTCATCTATTTTCAGTGGCTGACCGCAATAATGAGTCATTAAACATTGTGTTTCAGAGAAATCCATCTCAATCTTGGCCCAAAGATATTCTGAGATTGTTCATATTATCTCTTATTCTACCAAAGTATGGGATCAAATCAAATTTCAAATGCATCTACCAAGGAAGATGGACAAAGTTTAAACAAATGAAAGACATGTTTTAAAAGGTTTATCAGGGAGGTAAAGATTCATACTTTGCTTCTATGCTAATTAAATCATCTTCGGCAGAGGATATATTTTTTCTACTGTGCAAAGTCATGCCTGATGAAAGAACTGTATGCTTCATGATTACTTGGGGGTAGGGCTGGGCGGTATGGCAAAATTTTCATATCACGGTTTTTTTTTTAAATCCTATCAGTTTTACGGTATATGACAGGTTTTTTTTTAAATACAAAAGAGTTTTTACCCACGTCATCTTCCCAAAAAAAATTTCTGCACTTGGGCTTTAGATTTTACTGTAATAAGGACTGTATCATGTTGTTTTTTTCCATGTCCAGACAGGCAAATGCAAAACCCCTTAAAAGAAAGATTACCAACAGGGTAGCAGACAGTAATTAAGTTAAAGAATTAGAATGATAACGGTTGCAGTCAAAATAGAACATTTCTATTTAACATAGTTTGAATAATCAGTGCAGTTAACTATCTTTATCACTGAACATCCAATGAGCTGTTTCACCTGGTAATAAGCTAGGGAAAGGAATCTAATATATTCTTTGAACACCAACAATCATTGCACAAATTGATAATATGAAAAGTTTAAAGTTTCCCCTCTATTCAACTATGCTACACAATATCTTGAAGCGTGCAGTGACAGAATTGAGAGCATGCACGTCACCAGCGGGAGGTTATTGGGTCACGTGTGTGACACAGTGGATGGATGGACTCTCACCAGGATGATTCTGTGCTTGTAGATACTGTGTTGTTCCCACTCAGTGCAGAAATACCTCCTCGCAATGTGAGTTTTCACCCGCGGGTACAAGTTTAAACGCGTGAATCACGTGCACGCGTGTGTTTACCATGCGCGCGCTCCATTTTCATGCGCTTGGCCGGTTTTCAAGCGCGCTCCTTTAGGAACTGGATAAACGCCGAAGAACTTCCAAACCACAGACGTGGCTCCTCTTTGTGGAATTAGTTCCTCTGAGTCAGTAACTCGTGCTTCACTCTCCCTGGCAGCTCGTCTCAGTTCAAAACTTTCCTTTTCATGTGTGATAGGGTGTTTGTGCCCAGCGGTGAAATCGGTCCCCACTGAAACACTTCCCCAATACGTACGTTCCAGACGTCTGCGCTATTCACCGGTAAAGCGGTATATGAAAAATGTATATTATAACGAAAATAAACACCAGTTTTCGGTACGAACCGGTATACCGCACAGGCTTACTTGGGGGGCACTTGTTTAATCATAAAAAGTTACTGTCAGTGTTTACTAATGTTGCAGGGTGGTATTTTAGCTCTTCAAAGATGTGCACACAGTGATTTTTGTGTCTTTATTTATAGGGGTTAACTTTCAGCCTTCCCCCTGTAGCTCCGTTTTAAGGGGCAAGGGCAAGAGAGAACGGGAAGGGGTAGGGTTAAAAAAGAGAAATGGGATTGGGCCTTAATGTCCTTACATACAGTTGCTTTAGATAATACAATGAGGGCTAATGATTCTACAGTCTCTGCAAGAGTGAATCTGGATGGTCGTGACAAGTGAAAGGTAAAAAGGACCAGAACTTAAAAGAAAAGCTGCTGAGAACACTGTGAGAATGTGAAGATTATAAATTAAAGACAGATGTTTAAATCCATTGCCATTCAGTTTATATCAAATTCTTTTGTCAATTCAAAATTGATTCAGGCTACAACAGTGATACTGGCTTTGTCAACACACAACATGAAAAATCACAACTTACAAATTATAAAAGTATGTAAAATGGATCTTGAAAGATGCTAATTCAACATTTGACTTTTTAGTTTTAAAAAAAGACAAAGAAAGAAAGAAGGAATTCCTTGAATGTTTCTGCATTGCGACACACTGACGAAGTGCTCTGTGCTCCTCCAATTGTGATCCGGCGACTCAAGATATAGCATAACATATTGCATCTACATTATTTGCTGTGTGGGTATTCATCACAACATGGTATAGTCAAAGCAGTCAGAGTTCCTCATGCACTGTGAGATAATCAAGCTACACATTGAGCTGCATGGCACAGCGACAAACCATCACAGAGCAGCATAAGCTATTAAAAATAATGGATTTCAGAGTGCAGCGGTTCCATCATACATCCTGTCTGAAAGAGCCATTAATGTTTCAAGTAAAGAAAAAAAAGAACTGTCTTGTTTATCTGCAGGTTGTGAGCGTGTGTGTGTAAAATATCTATTAATGGGATTTTTTTAACAAACATATAGCATAGCAAAATAAAGTTGATAAACATCCTCATGGACTGAATCTGTAATCCTCAAAAATAAAAGCTGCAACATGCTGAAAAGCCACTTCAGTGTTCGACTGAGTAAATATACTTATACAAAACATATACAAAGCACTTTGTATAATATCTATGCATATATTTATGCATGATACTATAAAAGCATCACTTTAAACTTTAAACTATTTTGAGTGCATGTAAGTGCACCATCAATGGGCTATCTTGGTAATATAGCAGGAGGAAAGGAGCCACCAACTGATTCACAGCCCGCAAGATTAGTACATCAGACCTGATGGTGATACTAAGGCTAAGATTCTTGCTACTAGCAGCGGATTTTTCTCAAGCATTGATGCTACATGTACTGTGGTGTTGTTGGTCTTTCTGCATGTTCTTGTCATTTTCATGTGCAGTCAGAGGCTTGACAGGACATAAATATTTGTAAAATGTAGCAGGTAGCATAACATTTATGAATGCTGCTAACATCACTTGAGTGCACAACTTGCTATGTTCAATAGAAACAACAGAAGGAGTGCACTACTACTAACAGACTAGTTTACTTAATGTGGCCTACTATGTCATACATTGTCTAGTGTACTCAGAGAGAAATACCTCAAATGACAGTTTCAGATTGTTTTCTTTGTTATGCTTGGGTACATGACTTTTCTTTGGCATTGCTTTATTTAATGTCAGTGGTGTGTGTTAGGCTGATAATGAACCATATCTTTAGTCTCCGGTTAACATACCAGAGCAACAACAATTTCTGTAAGGCTGAAGTCCCCCCGGCACAACAGCACTTCATAAACTACGTGTTCTCGTGTGAATTAGCGCTATTAATGCTTTTCCTGAAAGAACCGCACCCCCCTTCAGTTCTAACTTCCAGCTCAAGTCTCTGTTGTAGGTTTTTACTGAGTGTACTAAAGGAAATTATATTTGTTATGAAATATAATCTTGTACACCATCAGCTTTTTCAGATCTGATAGCGGAATGATTTCACACAGCAGCTGATCCATTGTGTGAAAAAAACAAAACACCGGCAGCAGTGGATCACAGCTGTGCTGCTGTGGCAGGAGCAGAGACCTGATCTGTGCTGGCTGTGACTTCCAAATACTTGTTTTAGCCCTTTAGTAAATAGATTGTCATTACAGTATAAATATTCTGGTGGTAACAAACCATCTCATTGTTTTATATTTTGAGATTGAGGAGAATGTACATAAAGCACTCCCCCAACGTTACTTAAAACAGCAATTTACTGTATGTTCCTTTTCATTACAGTCCTCTGTATAACTAACCTAATATGGATAGAAGTAGAGCGTTGTCAGAATGTGTGGCTCAATTAAGATGTCTGAACTCAAGAGAAAGGGATGATAGTAATAGTAATCCTATAGCTGAACTTTGATATTTGTACAGTCAAGTGACAGTAAAGATGCCATGCACCGATGGCTGGGAAAAGTTCTCTTGTAAATCTCTATTGATTATCCATTGCTGACTCTTGACTGCAGAGCACTTGGCAAGAGGCTGATTTTGTCTGGGTGCCGTTCAAAGCAGAAATACATCTTGTGATGGAGGAGAGTTTAGTGAGGAGCAAACCCAAGATGGCATTTTGCAGTGAGGACAGTCTACAAAGCCAAACAGGAGAGGTTTTGGCAAGAGTTTGTAGAGTCCCATGTGCTCAGTGTTACACTGTTCCAAGTAATACTTTCTTCTGCTCCCTTATGGATTTCTTCTCTAAACAACATACACAATAAGAACATATGCACATTTCAAGGGAGTAAATCTGCTTTTCAAATGAAAAAACTGGAATTTCTTTCTCTTTTTCACAGGTTAAGTAACAAATTTGGTTGTCATTAAATTACACAATATCCGTTCTAAGGTAAAACTCCTACCATGGTTAGTTGCTACTCAATTAACATAGGCAAATTAAAAACTGCATTTCAAAGCATCAGCATCTTTTGCAGGTATTTTGACTGTGGTATCAACATTCTAATTTCACAGAATCTAATACTTCAAGATGGAGAAGTAACTCTTAGTTAATAAATCAATAGATAATTCAGACATTAGTTTAAGTAGTTTTTTCATCTTATATTGGCCCCTAAGTAACTGAACCGCAAGGGCGTTTCCTATTCACTCAGGTCAGTCTGAAGAACACTACCCTTCTGAATATCAAATAGTCTGCAGCTTCATCACATGCCCTTTTCTCTGCCAGTGACTTCATACATCACAGTGTTGTCTGGACAAAGCCCTTGGAACATGGAATTTATATGAGATTACAGTTTTACAGTCTCTGACTATTGTCAGTACACTGCACAATTGGAAAGACTATTTTCCTGTGTTCTGATGCAATTGAAAGCAAAAATCCAAATAGTTTAACATTAAATGAAATGGAACATACAATCCCATTAAAAAGAAAAAATAAGATATTGGAATGATTTATAAAATGCAAATAAACACAGAATGCCTTGACCAAATATTTAACTGAAAATAGTACAAAGACAACCTATCAAATATTAAGACTGATAACAAGTTTTCTTAAAAAGGGAAAATGTATGGCATGTTCAAATAGAAAAAAACATTCCAGAGGGTATTTTATCAGTAAAAATATGAATTCTGCAAAGGAAATATGCCAAAAATAAAAAGTTAAATGACTTAAGACTAACATAGTATAAAGTAAAATTAGTATTAAATTAGTAAAGTAGAACTGAATGATTTAGATCTTTGGGTCCAAGGGTTGCACTGCATTAAATCATTGCACTGTCGCAGTTAACATTTCTTAAAGCTGCTGTCAGTAGACACTGTTCAATACTGCATCCATAAATGCAAGTTAAATCTTTACCAAGCAAGGAGAAAAACATCAATGAGAACCAGAAACTTTCCTTTGGCCAAAGCTTATTTCAGATAGACAGCTTTTCCTAATCAAAACATATCAATACTGGACAATATATAAAGATATATCAAGGTTTTTGATAAACATATGCTGCCATCCAGATAACTTCTATTTCAGAGAAGTTCTTATTTTAAAATTCAGCAACATCCTGCATGTATCACAACAGTATGGCTCCATAAGACTTTTGGGACTGAACTAGGCTGTTTGCTGTCCAGACTTAAAAACAAACTGAAAACATTAGGACATTTTTTAAAAGAATCCAACAAAGGAGGCACTGAAATTCTATGCATATCAAAAATTGGCAGAAATTCCACTTTGAAAACTAAAGTAATTAATGTTTGTTTGGACCTTATTATCTCTAAAGGTCTAATTATTTCCAAGGTTGTAGTGAGGGACGTTGCTCTGTCTGACCATT
>JAOXYM010000003.1:13293436-13309353 GCA_028567055.1 Leptatherina wallacei | reverse complement strand
TTAATTCTTCTTAATGCTTTCTGCACCCCGCTGTAATGTTTCTAATGTTTGTATGTAAAGCACCTTGAATTGTCCTATACATGAAATGTGCTATACAAATAAACTTGCCTTGCCTTGCCAAATGTCTTGAGATTTGAAACACTTCCAAAACATGGCTATGCAGCACAATGTTTTTTGAGTATGTCATAAAACAAAAAACAATGGGAAAAAAAACTGTTCTGTCATTTAATACTATATTTTGTCATTGAGTTATGTTCAATGAGTGCTTAAAATTTTAAAATTTTCACCTAAAATACCTAACAAAAGCATACCAAAGTAAATTTAAAGCTATTCTTGAACCATTTGGATTACAGACATGGTTGAGAGCTCTTTTGAGGGCTAACACTTTGAACCCCCCCAACGGTCAGAATTTGTCTTATTACCACTGAGTGATAAGGGTTTAAGTACAGTGAAACAGATAGATTTTATGTTTGCCTAATTTTCTTTTCAAAAATAGTTGATCACTACATTAAAAGTAAAGGACAACATTGTGGTCTACACACATTGTAAGCTGGAACTGGTCTACCACAACAGCACGACTTCAATGCTGCAGCACTTCACAAGGAAACACCCTTTTGACGGCTTGAGCGGACGACCCAAGACAAGTTAAAATCAACCTATGTTCCATAGAGTAAACGTTAACGCTAAAGTCGTGTTAGCCCTGTATACTTAAGAAATTTAAACATAGCCGATCTGCAAGTTCAGAGTATGCGAAGGTGTAACGTGGGCAAACTATTGAATTTAGTTTGGGTCAGTAAGGCATATTATGTTATTAAGACTTTCAGCATATCTTTCAAGTAATTATTATTTGTTTGTTTTTTTTTATTTCTTTTTCAGTAAACCATCACAGCTTGCTATGGACAAGTTTTTGCTTGAAGTACCAGCCTGCACAAGCGGCTATACTGACAGACAGCATTCTAAATATGCTGGTTACAGACATGCGCCTGCTGAGCATGGTGGAAGACAGTGGCTTTAAGGGAATGATTACCACTTTCCATCCGAATTATGAGCTTCCATCTTGAACCTACATCCCAAAACGGTTGGAAGAAAAATATTAACATATCAAAAACAAGATGAAGAAAAAGCCCTGCAAGAGGCTGACACAGTGGCACTAACAACTGATATCTGGACAAATGTTGCAACAGAGGCCTATATGGGGGTGACGTGCCACTATCTAAAGGATTGGAAAATTGTGTCTCAATGCCTGACAACTATGCCCTTGGAGGAGAGACACACAGCTGCAAACATTGCAGAATGGATTGAGGAGGTAATTGCCAAATTCAACATTCCACCTGAGAAAATCAAGGCTGTCGTCCATGACAATGGTGCAAATGTCGTGGCAGTGACAAATATTTTGCATGAAAAGTATGGATGGGGACAGGTGGAATGTACAGGACACACCCTCAACTTGGTTGTGCAAAATTCTCTGAAAAGTCAACAGGCTATCTCAAAGTGTGTGGCTGCTGCGCGGAGTGTTGTTGAAGACTTTAAGAAGAGTGAACTGGCATGCACAAAGCTAAAGGTCAAGCAGAAGCAAATGGGCACCAAGGAGAACATGCTGTTGCAAGATGTCTGCACATGCTGGAACAGCACCTATGCCATGTTGTCCTGGCTGCAAGAACAGAGATGGCCAGTGACTGCCACCCTGTCTGATCCAGAAGTGACCCAGAGAGGGAAACACTACCTGGATCTCAAGAATGACAAGTGGAGCCTGATTGAGGAGCTGAACCAGGTCCTTGAGCTTTTCCACTCAGCCACAGTGTTTATGAGTGGTGAACAATGTCACACTGTCTGCACTTCCACACATTGAGGACTAAATTAAGAAGAAACTACAGAGTCCAGATCTTGAGTCACAACCTGTGAAGTCATTCCAGACTCATGCAACAGAACAGGTCACACAAAGATGGAAAGATTTAGGTGAGTATACCTGAATATCCAAACATCACCTTGCTTGCAGCTGCTCTGGATCCCAGATTTCAAAAACTCACATTTTTGCTTGCTGACCAAGCATTTTATGTCAAAAACACAGTACAAACCATGGCACTTGCTGCAGAACAGCAAGCAAGGCCTACTGGAAGTAGGAATGGGGCATCCAGCACAGCAGAGGACTCCCCACCTGCAGCACATGGTGGCAAGATGACCACATCATTCCTTGACTCAGACTCTATGACCAGTGATGAAAAACAAGATGAGGAGCAGCTGTCAACTGACGCTATACAGAATGGGGCAAGTATAATGGGTTTTTTTGTTTGTTTTTTTATTTTGGTAACAATTTCCCCAAAAAGGCAGTGCACAATTTGAAGTGTACTACTGAAACAGAAAATGGCTGTTTTATAATGTTACAAAATACAAATAAGCAGAGCACATTTTTAGATAGTTTGTTCTTTGTTCTCAAACTATACAACAGGTCTTGATGTATTTTGGAGAACAGTCCCTGCCCAAGAAGGAAAATCCTCTGATATGGTGGAAAGCAAATGAGCCACGCTATCCAACATTGGAGAAGCTGGCAAGTCTCAGCTCTGAGCATGTAGATATATTCACCTTCCTTCACTGCAACCACAAGCTCCTTTAATAGCTTCTACACACATATTAAGAGAGACTGTGGGAAAGAGAGAAAGCTGGTGTAAGAGTTGTGTTCCAAGTTCCTGTCCACAGCCAAGCAGTTTTGTTGAAACAGTTGTTCTGATCTGAATATAAAGTTGCACAATTTAAAAGGCAGTGTTTGTTCACTCATTTTTTTGTGTCTCAGGAAATGTTAAGTTTGAAGTAATTTTATAAATATGTATTTATATTATTTATTTGTGTTTTCATCTCGGAAATGTTAAGTTGGAAGTAATTCTTTTTAAGTTAATTATTATTTTGCATAATATGAATGCAACAAAATGTCATTTAATTTTTTTTTTAAATCATCGGTTGTCATGATTCAGTGGTCTCTCTCATTCTCTATCATATATACTTAAAATTGAACTTGAATTAAGCAAAAGTATGTTTTATCCGATTACTCGATTAATCGTTGAAAGAATTGTTAGAATACTCGATTCCCAAAATATTTGATAGCTGCATAGTAGGATTCTGTACCTGGTAAGAAGTGGTCACTATATGAGCGGAATCTGTTGCCTGCGGGGTCCCACCGCTCCGTTTTCTTCTTATTGCTGGCACATCTGATAGTAGTTATCATTCGCTCTCTATGTTCTGGATATTTGGGAAATCTGTAAAATGCTACCGAGATGAAGCTAACCGGTGTTATGATAGAAAATATGTTGAATGTTTGCATCTGATGGATATTTGTTGTGGACCAACTATCTTGTTGGACTGCTTCTACTGGACCCTTGCTGATAGGAGTGTTTTTGTTGCTATATGATCTGCTACTGTAGAACAGTACAACTTCAAAGGTAAATTGCATAAACTTTTTTATTTGGTCAGAAATTAGTGTTTGTATAATCTACAGTTATGATTCTATCCTGGAATGGCATACATCATTAAAATCTCAAGAATTGTAGCTTTCCAATGGTGTATAACCAATGACTATCAGAAATGGATAGCCCCTTTCCCGGTAGTTTTCTCAAGAGCTGAATTGAGGCTCTTTGGGCAGTTCCCACCACTGCAATCTTGGCAGCGTCACGAGTCGCGCCACGTCCAGAAAATACAGAGATGGGCGAAGAGGTGGCGATAAGAGGGGGCCGGAGGGTGGGGCCGGATGATTGACACCCATTGAACTTTGAGCTGCCTGTAGCTAAGAGCTAACCGTGGTCACCCTGAGCTAACGGAAGCTAAATAGCTAACGGAGGTAGGCAGGTAAAAACTAAACCATCTGAAAATGCGGCTGTGCTACCCTCTTCCTCCTAGTATCCAGATATCTGGCACATGCAATGACTGTAAATATATGGACGAACCTTAAAACCAAGTGACCCGTAGGTTTCTGAAGAGTTGAAAAGAAGCTCACTGGGAGGTTCCTACCATTGCCATCTTGGCACCATCACGAGTCTCGTGACTCCCGGAAAACCCAAAAATGGGAGAAGAGGAGGCGCTGAGGCTGTGAGTGTGGGGACGGATGATTGACACCCATCAAACTGAGCTACGAGCTAACGGGAGCTAACGGAGCTAACGGAGGTAGGCGGGCTAAAGATAAGGAGGGCTGTTAGCCACCTATAACCCTTGGTTGTGCTACACTGTGCCTCGTTTTGGCACCTGTCTGGCACCTGTCAATCAAACGGACACGCCTCTAATTATGAAGAATTTTAAGATTAAATAACATCTAAACAGATGAGTTAGAATTCTTTTCACTCCCCTCACAATTGTCATGAAGGTAAACTTGACCTATTAAACCTATTAAACATGTTTATTTCTGCTGTGAAGTTGGCCATTTTAACATGGGAGTCTATGGGGATTGACTCCCTTTTGGAGCCAGCCCCTAGTGGATGAGGGGTGAACTGCAATTTTTGGCACTTCTGCAAAGGCTTCACATTTCTCCACCAGAGGTTGCTGCTTGTGTTTAACGAGTACAGTAGGTACTTGGAATGGACACTGAGTGAAATACATATTTATTTGTGAAATTACGTCATGTCCCGTCCACGGGACATTTGGTATCAATGGGTTAAATAGGCTTAAATAGTTTGTTAATAAACTATTTATCTTTTGACAAAGCCATTTATAAGGATTCTTCCATCCAGAAGGGCATGTAAATCTTACAGTAAATCAACAAGTATGTTTCTTACATCATGTTGAGTGAACTGTGTAAGTCTGTTTAAAAGAGGCCAAGATGAAAAAGGAGTGGGTTTTGACTAAATATGTATGCTTATTAGAAAGGAATAATTTGACATGACCACAAGGCTAGTCCAAAGTCTGATGAATGAATGAAGTATCAAAAGGATTTAGAGCAGGTAACGGGTCAATAAACACTAAATTAAAGAAGAGAGAAGAGTAAATGGTCTCGTATTACTGCTTTTCTTTGGAGAGTCAAAACAACAGCTTTTTTTCTTCTAAGTTATTGCACTCATTGAAGTTTGTTTTACCATATTAGATATAATATAAGAAACACGATATAGACACTTGTAAAAGTATTCAACATTTTTGGTGTGTTTACATCTTTTTTTTGTTGCAACCTTGTATTTAGATTTTTTTTTCTTTTGGCAAATCAGTGTAATATTGGCCTTACAATGGATTGGTGACCTGTCCAGATTGTATTCTGCCTCTAACCTAGTAGCTGCATAGGCTCTGGAGTGTATGGCTTATAGACATATACACTGATTTTTTTCTGTGCTGCTTTCCAGTTCCTTCAGGGTTACCTTTGGTTTCTTTCTTGCCTGTCTGATTGATGCCACCTTTTCCCAGTTTATGAGTTTTGGTGAATGCCCCACTACCAGATTCTTGCTGTTTTTTTGTGATGGATTTAATGGTGCAAAATTTTGGATGTAAATTATAATCCGACCCCATATAATTATTCCACATCTCCACGAAATAAATCACATGATAATCACACTCAGTTGGTGAATTTTTTTGAAGTTTTCATTTGTCATCACACATATTGTAAAATTACTCTATTTTACAAAAACTCTACAAAAACATAATAATGCCAGGCTTATTCTTTATCAAAGCATTGTTTTATTATTTTTATAAGCGTTTCAGATTTGTACATACAACGCTCCACCAGCTCTCATGAAATCTAGCATGGTATTTGTGCAGAATTTGTCTAAACTTTGGAGTTGAATCCAATTGCATGCTGGCATTGAAAACATATCTGAGCATCTATTGAGCATAAAATCAATGCAATAAAAATCACTACATCCTCTGAAAAGAGAGATGGAAGAATTCAGGAAATGCTCAAAAGAGACAGCTTTCCTAAGGGGGAAAGAATGAAATAACTGGTTCTGGAGAAGTCACTCCACCCACTCCAGAGACGGTGAAGGAGGAAGATACTGCTGCATTTATACGGATAATGTCAATCAAAAATCAAGGTTTTAATACACAGAAGCCCAGTGTTTTTAAAAGAGAGGGATAGCCATAAAAGTCAGTGTACATGTTTCCCTTGGTGGGCAGGAAATGGGAAAATATTGCATTCAGTTGTTAGGTTTTTATTACAAGGAAATAATTTTCTTCTTTATCTAATTTATGGTACTTTCATCTGCCATTATTGAGATTGATATTAAAGAAAAATTCAATAAAGTTATTTCTGCCATAATGGAACAATTTTCATTAAAGCTTTTATTTCATACACCTTCTCTTGAAAGCTGAAGGATTCAATATGTAAAACTAACCAATAAAAACTGCGTGTATAATCGGTAACATTTATCAAATCTCAGTCCTGCTTTATGAAAAGAAGAATGCACATATCACTAATTACAAGCCAAGCTGTACCTTTGATGACAGGCATACAGTTTGCTAAATAAAGCTGTTAAATGAAATGCCTAGTGTTTTGTGTACTTGTCAGAATGGCCCCAACCTCAGAATCTAAACCAAACTTTAGTCATATTGTTTTTATTTACTGTGTAGTGCTACTATTAATGTTCTTCTTCATGCATCTAACATGTTTCTTCACTACATGTGCTTTTTATCTGTAAAAAAACAAACAAAAGACAACTGTCTTAGTTTTTTCTCCCAATGAATCCAACCTCCAAATTTACAATTTCTTTCATAATTATGAACTATGATACATAAAGTGTTATAAGTGGAGAGCAATTGACAGCGCTGTGAAATTGCATTGCAGAGATGCAGTGATTTCTGATCAATAATGGTGTGTACACATTAGACAATGCCTTACCGTAACATTTAACAAATGTCATGTTATTAGCAGAACATTCTTTAAAGCTGTATTCTAATATCTGTTTCCCCAGTGGAAGCTGGATGAATGGTATTTGTTAAATGCAAAAATATTTCATTTTGTAACTGGACAGAATGAGAATTTCAGTTTAGTAAAAGCATCAGTTTGGATATAAAACTGCCAAAACATACTCATATTTGACACAGTTATTTCATTGTTATTTTATTTCAACTTGCTTTAGCCAATGTAACACTTTAGATAAGCTGTCACATACAAAGAAACTCACGATGCTGTTTAATTCATTAAAACATGAAACAGCAGAAATAATGTTAGATTTTTAAATATTTTCATAATGACAGTTTATTTAGTTTTTTTCATTACTCACGTTGACATCATTATAGTTTTTAATCTATTGCAGAAATGATCCATCTTACCCAGGCTGTATATGCTGTTTGGTCACATGTAGTAATCCTGTTCCTGTCCACCTCTTATCAGTCCTTTTGTCTGGTTTACTTACACATAATGCATTCTGCTGCAATATCACATTTTGCTGCTGCAATATCACATTTTGCTGATCTTAATTGGAATGTCTCCTTTGACACAGTATTCAATATCAACTTGCTGATGACAGCCATTTAGACATCTAGTGAAAGTAAAATATCTAACGAAAACTCCCCAAAACACTATAATAGTTGCTATTGTAGTAACAGTTCAAACAATTTTACATAGTATTATTTAATTTTCTTAGACTATAAGGAAAAATTACTGATTGATGAATGATTATATCCAAATCCTAAAACATGAAAAGTTTAAAAAGAATTAGTAAATGTAATTTCAAATGTTTCATCTTCTGTCTTTACTTCCATAGGCTACAGATACGACATGTCCTTTACCAGCACCATTATAAATTACTGCTACTTTAATTTCACATCCCATGAGAACATGCTGAACCACATTATGTAACCACTTTATATATGTTTACAAGGTTACAAGGTACTTTTATTCATACCCGGAGGTAGATTTGGTTTGAAGTAAAAAGAAGAAGCCATCTCAAAAAACAAAACACAATAAAAGACACAGATGGACAATACAAGATGCACAAACACAAGAAGTGGGTACTCATCCGATCTAAGGCCAGGATATAAATAAGTGCCTTAAATTTTTTTAAAAACAATAAAAAGAATAATCAAAAAATAAATAAATGAAATGCCAGTTTAAAAAACACTGTCACAATAGGTTCAACCCTAAAGATAAATAAACAAAAAAGGAGTCAAACTGCAAAAGATAAAAACATAATAAATAAACAGTTTAGTAAAATATTTAGAAGTGCGTAAGGTTTTGTTTAAAAAGGACACAGCTACAGGAACAGTTTGTTTCTGTAGCTTTGTTTCTATGTGGTCTTTGACCTCTGGACTGTATATCTCTGACCTGATGGCATGAGCTGGAACTCACTTACCAGGGGATGGGAGTCATCATTTAAAATGGAGTTGGCTATTCGCTGCATCTGTCTGGTAAACAGCGACTCCAGGCTCAGCTGAGACTCCCTGATCAGACAACTGGACCATTTAATAATCTGGGTGAGTGAGTTCCTTTCTTTAAAAGACATACTTCCAAACCATGACACAAGAGAAAAGGCTAAAACAGATTTAATAAAAGCAAGATAAAAGAGTGTTATCATTGTTCTGTCAACATGAAAGCGGGACAATTTCTGTAAGCAGAATAAACGCTAGTGCCCTTTCTTGCATACAGCTTCACAATTTTGTTTAAAATTCAGTTAATAGTAAATGATGGTCCTTAGATATTTATAAAAATGCACTCAATAGTTTGTCCTTTTTAAATAATTAAGTCATGTGTGTAGGCATTTTTCTAAAATCAATGGTTATGTCTTTAGTTTGCTGTGTAATAAATTGAAAGTTTGTAGTTTTTATAAAAAAAAATTGTGGTTTGTGGATCAGGATATTTAATCTTTTCGTCAGCTGTTGCCTTCTCTTATGGGTGGAGCGTAAACAGTAGGATTAACATTAACCCCTTTTTAGACTCAGATGGCACGATTAAGGAATATGAGTTAAGAATAGCTCAAACCTAACACCGACATAATTTATCTCGACATTTATTCTGGGATTATTATTCTGCACACTGATAGTGTTCCCACCAGTAGGAATAGCTGTAATTCAAGGGAAGGGTGGAAAGGGATGAAACATACATTGCTGGAAGTCTGTGGTGACAGATGTTGACCTAAAAATATCCTTTAATTCCAAAAAGAAGACTAAATCTCCCAGCTTCTCAAAATCTATAATGCCAGAAGGAGATGCATGTTTTGCATATTCTTAAAATGCTAATGAGATTTATATTCACATTAATCTAAAATGCAATTATGTTAAAGGAGGAATATAAAGCAGTCAAATGTGTTCAGTTAAAGTGACAGAAAGGGAGGGTGGCAAACTAATATACTGATCTGGAATAATTCTGCAATACACTGTCAAAAATATACATCCTCCATCTATGTATAATTAAAAATAAATCCAACATAGGGTTACTTTTGCTTACATAACATCTGTTTTCTTTTGTGGCATCAGGTGTCGAACATCTGATCACAAAGACATTTTACTGAATTTCAATATGGTACTGAATTTCTCACACTTCTGGTGCTGCTACCGTGAAAAATGGAGGCTATTCATACATATTTATTGGGTTTGGGATTGGATAAAATGGCAAACAAAACTCATGATGTTCTCTATTGAATCTACAATCTCAGAGCATCCTGACACTGGCATTTTCTATCCCTGAGTATTACCATGACATGATGGAGGTCTCACTATCCTGCAGAATGTAGCCCTAATGCTCAGTCAGCTGTGACGAGGACTAATGTGAGCGTTCTCTTACATTCAACTCCCCTTGGAGGAGGCAGCCACATGAGGAAACCTAGCAGCTGAGTGGGTGTGTAAATCAAGCTGCTGAAATGACAGGAAAGCAATTCGATTCAACATTGCTGCTGCTTTTGACAAACAGGTGTCTAACTAGCATTCAATACACAATGCAAAACTATTATGCAAGCTTGACAAGTTAACTGCATAAATGCAAAGGAAAACAAAATCATTCCCCTTTTACCTTCACTTCCCCCATGCTAGTCTCCAAGTTTGATGACACACAGTCCAGTACAAATTTCATCCATGGCCGACTGCCGGATCAGACCCAGAATCAAGATTTTGCCCAAGTTCTCCTTCTTCCCATTCCCACATGATATTTATAACTTTCACAATACTCTCAATGCACAGAATCTCAATATAATGACAGACCTAATTATGTGTGAGATAAATTAGTTTTTTAGCCATCTGAGCATGTTTCCCATTGCTCAGCACAAGGGAAACAGAGTTATTTAATCACAGCAACTTTTATCTTCAAGGACAAAAATAAGTGGTCTTAGACAACTTTCTATGAAAGCTGACTTTAAAACAACTTTCTATGAAAGCTGACTTTAAAACAACTTTTGTTCTGTTTTACATCCTTTTAATGAGGTAAATGACTGCCAGAGTATCAAACAATGTTGGGAAGGTTTGCGCATTACTGATAGAGAAGGAATGTTAAGAATAAAAAGCATGCAAAAGTCTTAATGTCATACACATGAAATGAGTGCCATAAATTCTATCAGTCTGTATGCAGTTTAATAACTACAATATTACGGTACATCAACCAGCTGGTCATTTTCCCTTATCAAAATTTTAAAGTATTATTTGTAGAATATTAATGCATTTACCAAGACACACCATATGCTATGCAGAATGACTGTAAATATACTGGCATAAAAAGCATCAGTTAAACTTATAGCATGTCATTTTAGCAGTCAACCTTTGCAGTTTTTTGAAAGACATCAAGACATTAATTTGAAATATTTTCTTCCCATACTGCAACTTCATCCAGGGAGACACTTCACAGTAAAAATGTGTCTTTTTTGTACTAAACAAAGGTGACATTGAATGTGCAAAAAGCTACCAAAGAAATGCACTGACATTCTACAATTCTATAAAACTGGAATATACGTCTTCTACAGTCAAACTTGAAAAACACCGGTAAAGGTCAAAAGATACAGGAACAAAAATTCAGAACACTCATTTCAACCATTCAGTTGCAACAATAGTTTTTTTCTTTCAGTTAAGTGAGATTTATTTTAAGGAATGAAAACAAATTCCAAAGCAACCTGTGAATAAATAAATACTTTTCATTGTTTAATTGCTTTAAGAACCTTTGGAAGCAATATTAAATTTTTTTGATTATCTATGTATTCTTTTTATGATATTGTCAGTCTACCGAGCCATCATGTAGGTATGCTGATTGTTCTTTACAGTTTTGCAAGAGTTACTTGAGGTTGGTTGACAATTGTTAACACACAGCTCTGGTAAGGTCCTGCCACAGCATTTCACACAGGTTATGGTCTGGAAATTTACTGCATTATATCTAGACAAAACCTTGATTCCATTCTTTTTCAGCTATTATGCTGTACATGTGTTACAAAGTAGAGAGTTCATAGTCGACTTGTTGACTGCAAGATGCCCATGTCCTGTGGCAATAAAACAAGTCCAAATCCTCACCCCCCACAAATGGTTGGCTTGCTTGTGCAAATATGATGTTTATGGTTTTCATCAAACATGGCACTGTGCATTATGACCACACATATACACTTTGCCCTTAGACATTGTTTCAGAAGTCTTGTGGTTTGTTCAGGTACTACTTTGCAATCCTATGTGCTCGATGTTCATTTTAAAGAGAAGAGACTTTCTCCTGCAACCCTTCCAAACAAACCATACTTGTTTAGTCCTTTTCTAATTGTACTGTCATGAACTTTAAAATTTTACCTGCTAACTGAGGCCTTCAAAATTCGAGATGTAGCTTTTGTGTGTTGTTTTTTCCCAAGTTTCTCTGAGTATTTAACAGTGTGACCTTGGGATGAACTTGCTGGGATGTCCACCCCTTCCAAAAAAAAGAGAACACTGTCATGAATGTTTTACATGTGTGAATTGTTGGATGATGAACTCCAAATAGTCTGGACATGGCCTTATTATTCTTCACAGATTGATGGGCAGCAGGAGCTGCTTTTCTAAGATCATTGCTGAGGTCTTTCTTTCCTGATAATGTTTTAGCCTACACCTGGATGCTTCTGCAATTTGACTTAGTTCTTTGTTCAGTGATAAATACACCATAATATATCATTATAGAAAATATAATGTGCTAGAGTTTAATGCATTTGGGGTTCAAATTTGTTGGCTATGATACAACTTTCAAACCCCTGTTCAAGGTAAAAGTTGCACAGTTAGACATTCTCTTTATCTAGGCCCTTTAACACTGCATGCAAAGCTAAATGTAATGTGCTTTTTTGTTGTCCTTTTTTGTGTGTTTACAAAGCAAACCAAAAGGAAAAAAAAACTTTGAGACTTGCACTTCATGGTAATTATGGTTACACATAAAGGAGCTCCCTCACTTAAAAGCATGCAAACTGAAGTAAAAGAAATAGCCTGAAAGTTTCCCAAACAGTTCCCCCACATTTCAATGAAAGATTGTGGTCTTTCATGTTAGGGGAGCTTCATAAGGACATCTATGGTGGAGAATTGGGTCTTTTGTAACATATAATGGCCATAAGAAAGGAAAAGGAAACCTTGAGCCATAAATCTTTTGCTCTGCAATGAAAACTGGGTAACGGTGAAGCGGCAGTGTTTGTAAATGTGAACAGCTTGGAATTTCATGCATACATGCCTCAACAGATCGCAATCAGAAAAGAACAGACTCACACTATGACCTCACATTAGGCAATCTCATACATGCTAATTATTCCTAGTGTCACAGCACTAGGAACCAAAAAAGGCAAGTCATTACAGCTGCTACCCGGCAACACTTTATTCCACCTTCCTGAGAGGAACACAGGCACCCAGTAGCCACCATAAGCCAAATTTCTGAAATTAAAGTTGACAGTTTTATAAAGGAAGAATAAATTATATAATCACAATCTTTCCCTTTTATAAAAATTTAGACTGAAGGACCAATAAGCCAATCACCCTTAAAGATGAAGCCGCTTCATGATATCAAGTGTCATTTTGGAAAAACAGTTAAGTAAAACAATCATATCTAAAGCAGGAAAGGATGCATAAGTAACCATGGTTGTTATTATCATGTATATCATGTCATGTTCAGGAGATTAATTCTCTGAAGTTGCTTGATAAGTTTTGCGGCGAATCAAAGGTTTGCTGATAAATGTTATCATAAATGACAGATGTTAGAGTCAGTCTGTGATAGGAAAAGTCTCTGTGTTCATCCTGTTTGTGAAACTTCACAAATACCTGCTCCTGTGACTGCAGATTGATGTCTTCATGATCTTTTTTTCTTTTTTCTTTTTTTTATAGAAAATCTAGGCATGCTGTCCTCCAGGGGAGGAAAAAAATCTTTCGGAGGCTCATATAGAAGAAGTCAGCATGCATTTAAGAAAATAATCTGTTGTCATGAGATACATAGCCAACACAATCCATCCCCAGTCCCATCTGCACAGCATCAACCCACCCAAAGTGACGTCAATGTGCAGATTAAAGCATCGCCCCCCTCTTTTTACCATCTCTTCATTTCTGCACGTCTGATTGGGAATTTTTATGAAACCTCTGTAATGCTGTATTTACTGCCTCAAAGGTGATTTTGCTCTACTTAATAAACAGAACAATCAAACTCTAAAAGAAAATCAGTCATTTGGGAAACTCACAGCTTATTCATAATGTCAACATACTGATCTTGAAAATTAAGCTTAAAACTATATATGAGTAATAGTCTTTTTCCGAAGCAGTTAGGTTAAAACAATTTGTTCTTGTTTAATTTCTTTTTTTTTCTAATATAACCTTGCCACACTACAGTGACACAAACACACCAGTACAATTCTTTTCAAGCTGAGGTCACAATGACTGAATAGTTTCACTTATGTCAAGTTCTCTAAAAAATAAATAAAAATAATAATAATTAATCACTACAACAAAAAAGAAAACTTGAGAAATGGAAAATTTTTGAAATTGAAAAAACATCCATGCTTAACTGTTTTCCTTCTGGAAACTGAGGGTCCATTGTAATGAACAATGGATGCAATTCTAAGAGTTATGTGTCATATTCAAGTAGGGGTGGGCAATACATCGAAAATATATCAATACCAAGATTCACAAAGATAACTGATATCATTTTGCCCATGTCGGTAAATTCGATATCTAGACAAAATGAAAATACAAGGGGGCTGTCCAGTCAGTGCTCATTGGTCCCAGTCTTGATTAATTCAAATCAAATATTTTATGAAAACTCTGATTCCCAGTATGTAGAGAACAGAGAGTCACACGGTGGACCCCTACATCTGTCTGACATTATATCAATGATGAATGGAAACTGTGCACCAAAGTGCTGTTATCGTCCATTTATCGTTATCGAGATGAACTGATCAATATATATATATATATATATATATATATATTGAGATATTGATTTGTGGCAATATCGTCCAGCCCTATGTTCAAGACAGTTAAAACGCAGAAATAATGTTGGGACACAGTAGTAGTTTATTAATTAACAGTCATGTTTAAACACAATCATTCAAATCATATTATCCACATTAGATTGTAGAAAACAGTGAGGATAAAATAGAACAAAACTGCTGATAAAGATGGTCAAGAAATTAATCTGTAACGCCAAAGATTTTATAACTTATTTTAAAAATGTTAACACATTTGGCAATGCATCATATCTCACTGTAGATTACAGGAAATAATGTTATACTTTACATGCCGATGTCACAAGAGCTGAGTAAAGCTTCTTTACTCCTTTCTCTTTCTCTGACAACCACCAACTGCTGAGGGAATCAGAGTTAGTTGTTTCAAACTCCCACACAAGCCCCTGCCATCAGCCAGCCAGGCAACATCCATGTATGAAAGTCCACAAGGGTGACTGGAAATCTTACTATGATGTTTGAACTGATTGCCCCCAGCATGTAGTTGCCTCTTTTATCAAAAGCTTTATCATTTGATCATTTGGAACATCACCGCTTGAGAATATGAATGTATTTTATCCAAATGGATAAGGGACGGTACATTTTTCCAGTATATTTTCCTTCGCTATATTCCTTACTATTTTCCATGCCAGAGGATTTTGAAGCAGCACTGAGAAAGGACAGATTTGTCATGATGGTTACCAATTCAGTTGCATTACTTATATTGTAGTCGACGTCCACCCTGTGGTCAACCCTTAGGGCCTGATGCTACAAGACAACAAGTCATCCTGAATGCACAATTGCATAGCTAAGCATACAAACTGTAAATAAAATATGGTAATAGTTTTTCTGTGAATGGTTCACAGCAAAAAAAATCCTATTTCAGCTCATCTGAAATGTCAAGGAGATGATTTGTTTTCACAGAAAAGCAGATACCTGGCATGGATGCTAACTGTCAGAATATGTTATTCTCCCACATGTGGTTTATCGCTCCATAAGATATTGTCAGTGTCATGCTTTTGGGCCAGATGCTGTATAACTAGGCCAGCATTTCTTACAAGAACAACACCTAAACTTCAGTGAGAAAAATAAAATGCACATATAGTCAGGCAGGAGAAAACTTTTAGCATAAAGATTTTTGTTAGATAAGAGCATTGTAACTTTACACTAAAGTGAATTAGTAGATGGCATTCAGGAAAAGCTTAAAACCACTGTTCAACAGCAAATCTAGACAATGTCCAGTTACATCTGTAGATAAAATCTCTTTAATATGAACACATTTTTTACTTTTCGCTTCCTTCTTTTTAATCTTCTATTGACGCTATATTGATAATTAGGGAAAAACCTCAAAGATGCCTACCCAAACTCATGACAGAAAATAAAGAGGCTATGTTGGTCCAAAGTGCAAAACACAGGAGATTCACATTAAAAACGGAACAATTGTGTTTGTTTCCTGCATAGTTTAAGCTTTAATTCAGCACATTGATATTAGGGCTGTCCCAAGCGATTATTTTCAGAATCGATGCATCTGTCGATTATTTTTTCAATGCATCGATGCATCTAACGATTCGATTATTTTTCGATGAATTGATTAATCTAACGATTCTTTGTTGCTTGATTAATATA
>JAOXYM010000003.1:13272464-13284466 GCA_028567055.1 Leptatherina wallacei | reverse complement strand
CTGTTCGTGACTTAGAACATTGTAAGAGACTATTCCAAGGACTTATAAAATTGATTTTTGCATAATATGTCTCCTTTAAGAAGTGAAAACAAAACTTACAGATATTGATTCTTTTGTGAGATTTTATTGAGAGACTACAGACACCACCTCCACCCTTGCAATTTTTTTCTTTTGACCTTTCTCTTTTTCTTCATTTTTTGTTTGTTTTGTGGCACCAAATCACACTGGTTCATATGGTAAAATATTAAGAGTAACGAAATGCTTCTTTGAGAAAGTAACTTGAACAAAGAAACTAAAATGTAATGTTTGCTACCGTGGAAACGTAAAGAAGTACCCATAAGCACATAGCCAGGGAAATTATTCAACCCCAAATTTGCTTTTGACTGCCTCCAGGCCTGGAATTTCATCATTTTAGGAGCAAGGCCACCTGGCCTTTGGTGTTGTCAATTTTTGAGGGCACAAAGCCCAAATATCAGGGCAGGAAGGCCATCATATAAAACAATGATTTTAAGTCTACAGTCACAATTAGTTCAGCTTAAAGGTTAAAGATGATTACATTTTCAATATACAAAATGCCCTTCAATTTCATAAATGAAGCTGTTTATTTCACAGAGTTGTTTTAATCTTTGAATATAATTATAATATATATATATATATATATATATTCTATTATCATATATTTTATTTTATATAATTATAATATATTATATTATATTATTATTCATCACGTTAATTCAGTGCCAATCAATCATATTCTCTCAATCAAATTTTTAAAACAAGGATATTTACATTTGTACACCAAATTAATAAGGAATCGATCATTTATGAATGTAGGTGGAAATCACAAAGGAAACTTTTTGGTCATTTTTCCATTTTTTCTTAAACATGGGGACGTACGGTTGTTTATCTGTTGGACAGCAAATAGAACAACAGTAGATTTTAAATGAACTGTGAAACAACAGATAATGTAATGTGTGCTTCAAGAGGTTTTAACCTAGTTATGTAATGGCAGACTAAATTTAATCAGCAATTTTTTCAAAGTCACTCCGAGGCTGTCAATTCTCAAGTCACACAACAATAACAACAGCCCTGGTCGAGTCGTGGGTTAGAGAACTTGCTAACACACTGTACCAGTTAAGTATAAACCAGCACACATCGTCGCGTTGCATCGTAAAATATGAATAGTGTGTTACATATTATATCATATGTTGAGGGTTTATTGTCTAATGCTTTCACACATGTATCAAACCCCTTTTTCCTCAGCTCAGTTCAGCACTACAGTCACCCTCTCCATGGAAGTTCACTTCCGGTTTAACAGGCTGCTGCATGCGTTAGATTTAACTCCTGTTTGGTGATGCTCTGTGTCGTATAGCACTGTGCTGCGTGCGGGACTCTAGCAGTTCATACGAGGCAGAATCAAACCTACCATTGGTCATAAAACCGTAAATGACAGGAAAATCGCACAGAGGAAAAGAATGCGCCCGATGGGGCATCATACCACTGTGGCCATGAGGCATGTAATTTTCTGAGAGGCACACAGCCAAAGAGAGGGGCAACAACGGCCATGGCCACCGTAAATTTCCTGCCCTGGACTGTAATCTCAAAAAACTTTCTTTTCTTTTTAAGTCCCTTGAAGGGACTGACTAAATGTAATGATTACAACTTCTTGAGAATAAAAGCTTTCTTAATTGAAAAACAGATATGAAGACCACCTCATTTTGGGACTCAGAAAGTCTGACAGGAATTAAAGGTCCTTTTATACAGCTTATATTTCTTATATTTGTTTGAAAAGTTCTTATAAAAAACTAAATTCCTGGAGAAACACAAACACAGTGGCTGAATATGTGCCTGCTCTTTGAGGAGTGTAACTGCAACATGACTAACAGTTAAACAGCCTGACCTAGCTGTGCTACTGGCTAAGGCTAGCCCATAGTCAGGCCATTTAACAGGGACCTGAGCCAAATATCCAAAATGAAGAATATATCTAACAGGATTAAACAAATTCAATTCTAAAACGAGGTACTGTGAGGAATAGCCATTTTATTATATATTTTTTCCTTTTAAGTAGCACGTTTTAAACACAAGGCAACCCAAAGTGCTACAAATAATAGCAAAATCTCAAAATTTTGCTAACGTGACTTGATGGGAAAATTAAAAATGCATAATATTTTAAGACATGAGAGCAGTCATTGTCAACAGCCCTTCTGAAACTCACTTTAAATAGATCTTAATCTTTTTAAAACACGACTTAATAAAAAATAATGTACTGACATCAATCAAATACAATAACAATTGTGGTATTATATATATTTTTTTAAGTCTGTGCAAATAATTTAAAATTCAAATCTTGAGTCTTTCCACTATGTCAATCTATTCTATTGAAACAGACATTTAGAGTCAACTTTCCATTGCTTGTTTGCATATGATCAATGTCAACACTTGCACTACCGGATAACGCCAATCATCTGAGCAAGAAAGTCCCTGAGACATTTTATCCTTAAACATTATGTTAAGCCCAGCTGACATAATGATTTCCTATATGGGTCAGCAAAGGTCAAGACTTAAAAAACAGCACAATCCTCGCTTACAGCACAGGTTGTATATGGGAGACTTTTGTGATGTTGTAGACAGGAATGAACTCTCCTCTGAAGTCTTTCAAATACTATCAGAATGAAGCCGCACTTGTTTTCTCGAAAAGAAATCTTGTTAATGCGGTCTTGTAATGGAAGCGCTTAATGACCACCATGGAGGAAGAAAAGTGTTCCTGCCAAACGCCTTAAAAAATCTAGTGTGAACAAGCAATATCATAAGTGTAGGGGAAATAAATCCATGCCATAATTTGAACGGGCTTAACGTGCCTTCCTCTGAACTGCAGTTCAACACCCTCCATCCCATCACAATGAACACCAAAATAAGAAATGATAGCACTTGAGAACACAGCTTTTCTTATTCTTTACAATATGTATTATTCCGTATGTATTGGTTAGAATCAATTGTGTGGTTTTCTGAAAAGAAAAAAAAATGTGTTTTCATCCTCTATCCAAATACGTCAACGGAGGATAAAAACACGCAACACTGATGCCACCGATGTGCCGCGCAGACCGTGCTGAGAGCAGAAATCTGCTCTAAAATAGCAGCGCTTTAATGTTTTCCAAGGCAATAACTTTAATAGGCTATCTGTTGAGTTCTGTCGCTATCTGGTGTGAAAAAAGACCCGATCTCTGAGTGCGCTTGAGCATTTGTAGCCACAGTTGTGCTGTGCTCAGAAGTAGGTGCTGTCACGCGTGCTGATCGTGATAGTGCAGATGTATTAAGACTTAATACATAACTAGGCCTACTGCTGCCGCTTTTCATGCATTTTCTTTGGGCACATCGACATCGTGCGTATTGCAGTCTGAATTGAATCCTTCCATTATTCATTTATTTCGCCCTTCCACGACTTGTTTGTCGCGAAGGGGGAAAGTTGGCATGAGGCGAGCGTGGCATCGCCTTTCTCCGACTGTCCTGTTCATGACCAGTTGGTGTTTTACTGTCACATATGAATCCCACAACTCATTGGTAGTTTACCGTTTGTTGGACCCCACGCACAGATGGGAGGACTGTGAGAGATTCAAACACCGTGAAAATGACATGACAGGGTCAGACTTACCGACGGCTAAGTCCAGTAGATCTGCGCACAGGAGCAAGCACAATGAGAAGACGGTCATCTTTCCCTTATTTCGCAATAAATCCCAAACTCCATCTGCGTTTACATGCTCTCCGGGTTTCGGCTGCGTAATCCCCACCATTCCAGAGGTATGCGATTGAAAGCTGTCCCCAAACTATTCATGATGCAGCTCAAGTATTAAGTGGAGAAATCGGAGAAGTTGACAATGAATGCGGCATTCAGAGCGGCGAAAATCGAGCCTCACATCAAATGAGTCACTGGATGCGTTTACTGAACAAGCAGTGTTTTTCTTTCCTTCTCTCCTCACAGTTTAAACAACAGGGAGCTGCACTGAGCCGCGAAGCGATAGGCTCTGGAAAAAACGGAGGTTTGAATGAAAATGTGTTCCTCTCTCTCTCTCTTTCTCTTTCTCTCTCTCTCTCTCTCTCTCTCTCTCTCTCTCTCTCTCTCTCTCTCTTCCTGTCTCCCTCCTCCCGCCCTCCAGACATACACAGTCTTTCCTGATCACTCGCTCTTTTATTTCACAGTTTCCTTAATCCTCCCCTGGAATCCGACCCCTCTAATTCTGCCCATTAAGCCGATTTATTTCCGTTGGAATTTTTTTTACTGGTAAAAGAAAAAAAGATGTCTGTCCATATATGTCCATATACAACATCCCCCAGTTCAAATCAGTTGGATAAAATTCCATATAGCTTACTACATAAAGTAGTACCCAGCTGTGAACAAGAGCAGTTATTTAAAACAAAAAAAAGATGACTTTGTTACCTGAATTTCGGGGCCTGCATGTTTTTTAAGGTTATCTATTGTGCAAATATGGCAATACAACCACTTTATTGTGAATGATTTGTACAATGTGTGTCCAAGTCCTAACAACCAAAGCAAGCCAATAAAATAGCATTAAATATATTTTACTGGCATAATGTGAAAGCCAATATAACTTCTTTCGACTTCATATCTGTCTAATGGGCCAGATGAGGTCATTTAGGGTTAATATTCCAGTTTAAATTGTCTGCAATTATTTCTCATTAAAAAGTATCAACTATGCAAACAGTAAGTGTAGACTGTAAGTTTCACTTGAATTTATCCTTTCACGTTTAGTAGAACAATAGTGTTTTTCATTGGAGTTTCAGCAAACAAACTGTTCCACTGTATCATGGGATGTGAAGATCATATAATATACTTATTTTCAACATCGGGAAAAAAATTAAACAGATGGAGAATCTCAAAAGCATGAAGGGAACTACCTCCTTAGCAACCTGTCACACCCGTCAACTTACATCGCATGCACTTGCATTTTAGAGGCAGTCATGTATAATAAAGCATTTGTTCCATCAAAGAAACAAACTTCTAAATTCATTCCACTAAGGGTCATTCTGACTAACTGATTAAATAACAATTATATTAGCTGTGTAATAGGGTATATCATGAAAGGGATATTTTCAGTGATGATTACATCTCATTAACTTTAAATCTTAAAGTAAAATCCCACAAAACATCCACATTATTACTGTGACAAAGATATAGCAGTTTTGCTCAGTTTTTGTTGTTGTGTTTTATATTTTCTTGTATTTCTTTGTGAAACACTTTGAGATTTTAATCTGATAGGTGCCATATAAATAACATTTTACTTACTTTTCTTTACCAGTTTTGTTGAAGACAAATACTTAAATAAGACATGGTCATCACATCCAAATTCATAAAAAGTGCTCAAGAGGAGAGTAAAAGTATTTCACACTCTATAAGTTTGACAGGTGCTTCAGGCTACTCTATGTCATTATAACGTGCATCACCTTAACAAGGCCAGCCTTGCTTGCTGCTTTATTGTACACCGAAACAATGTTTTTGCCATCGTAAGCTTTTTGTGAAATGGTCCAAATCGTTGAAATGTTTTGAGTCAGTCCAGGCAACAGGTTTATTCAGGAAAACAGCCACCAGCATGCAAGATTCATTCTCCAAAAATATAAATCTGCTGAATAAAGCCATCAGTTTCCAATTTTCTGCATCAATATTTCATCACCATATACTTCTATTGATTTGTGCAGTACTGAACCAGGAAGACCTTTATTAATACAGAAACTCCAGGAAAGCTGATTCCAGAATGTTAGAGATTTGGTCGGCCATGCACTCCATTTTACACTCTTGCCATGAAGTGTGATAACATCAAATTGAATAATGACTTAAGCAAGTAATTCTGCATAAGACAATAACAAAAAGAAAAAAAGTGCTTTTAGGAAACTAACTTTATGTAAAAATGCAGTGCCAGTGGTCTCCCAGAATGTTGCACTGCTGACAGAGTAGAGAGGATCCTTTCTTGGTTAAGCTCTGCACTACTAATGGACTATCACAAATCTCTAGAGGGCAGTGTCAACAACAATTTATTAGGGTAACAGAGCTGAACGTGTTGTTGTCCAAATGGCATCCAACCCAGTAAGAAGACTGTATCTCGTGAAAGTCCACAGCCAGTCTCCATGAGCTTATTTCCCCTTTGTACCAAAGGCACAAATAACTAAGTCTTTAACCGTTCTTTAGATTTTTATTTAAGATCTGAAGAACTGAGAGGAAGAAGAAGCCTGACACAGTGAAATCCAACTCTGTTAGTGACGGTTATACTATCTTCTCCTATTCTTCCTGTCTTTACTGTTATCATTAAGGACTTTTTACTTTCAATTACTTTGCTGTGATGCCTGAATAATCCCCACATCCACAACTTGTGAACAGATACAGTGTTGGTGACTGCCAATAGAATTCAGAGAAGGCATCCACTACTATATGGTCATCTTGTTTGGTAGATCTATGGTAAGTAATGCTGTGTAAATGAGAACTAAAGCCATTAATCCCGCCTGTATTAAGATTCCAATGTTCAGCTTTCACTGTCCAATTTACCGGCAGTATAGGCTACTGTGCATCATTGTTATTACAACTGAGCTTTGCAGAGGTACCCAAATAAATTGAGAGCTCTTACTGCTATTTTGCAAACCCCATTTACTAAAATCAGGAGAAATTATATTGGAAGCCAACTCCAATACATGTAAAATAGATGTAAAATTATAACAGATTTCTTGTACATTTCTGTGAAAGTGGGGCCCAGGAAAGTAAATTTTTTGTAAATAATGTTGGTCCATTACTCATGGAGACTGTGTGGACATTAGTTTGCTTAGCAGAACCTTGTCTAATTCCATGCTTTTATGTAGTTAAAGTTCAATCTAAGTTCAGCCAACCTGATGTGGGGAACATTTAACTCAATGGTCTAGTGATTTTCCCCCATGAGCTAAATAAGAATATTCTGGGAATTCTTGAAAACATCTTTACAAGTAAAATGAATTGAGCAGTTGATTAGTTTATGGGTTACGGACACTTTGCATTTTGAAGGTCACAGGGATAATTGAAAACATATTTGGTTTTTTTTCTATGAGAAACTTAAAAAAGGAACAAATTGTCTAACCCCCTGAGAGGCCCTGAGAGTGAGGACAGAAGATCTTTGCACATGCTATGAAGCACTTATCCTAGCATGTAGCATGCTAACATCACAGGAAGAACCTCAGCTAAAAGACTACAAAGTATTGCCATCCAAATAAAAATAAAACACGACTCAAACCTGTAGCAACTGCTTGGGCCTGCAACAAAAACATGAGAACAGCACTGTCTACTTTAGTGCTTCTCCTCTTCAAGAAAACCACACAAACAAGGTGTCAAATGAAAACAGAAACTCTGTTGATTAAAAAGATGTTTGTCTCATCATTGTGGGAAAAATGCTCTGAGAGCTAGCAGCCAAAGAGTAATAAACAAAAATGAAAACAAAAACCACAAAATAATAAAGTACGCACTACTTTTGCTGTTTTGTAGTAAAAAGTTTCATTCCAGCTAAAAAAAAATCTGCTAATGTGTTCTCTTGCGACTGCCTCTGAAATAAATCATTAAGGTCCTGGTAGTTTACATGAAGATAAAGAGCATATATTAACTCTATGCAGTCTCTATGAAACTCTATGAAACCAGTTATCATGTAAAGTAAGTTATCTATTTCACTGTGCGTTACTACTTTTGTAATTTTCCAAAGTAAAAATATATATTTGCTTTTTTTCCAAGTCTCGTGGAGAGACGTCATCTATGTGACAAGTCACGTTTTCAGCATAAGGACAACTACCTACCAAGCAGCCAGAGAGACAAATGTAAACAACAATGGAGGGAGGAGAGAGATGCATGTTTTGTAGTTGGAAATATGTAGTCACGGTTCACTTACCCTCGTTTCGTGCCTTAATAAACAAGATCCTTACAACTATCAATGCCGAGCTGCCTCGCAGAACATTTTTTTCTTCTACCCGGAGAAGGAGTACGCAGAAATAGAGAGAAATCTAAAGGCCATGCAGAAGCTTCTGTTAATGAGGTACAACCGCTGGTTTATTCGCCCCACTCCAATGTTTCACTCATAACATGCCATCAAAACATAAGATTAGTCCAAAGTAACAAATGTAGACAATAGAGCTTACATGTGATGTTATACACTGATCTGCTTGGTAAAACCACTCCTTGCTGCTCTAATGCTTTAACAGGTTCAATGTTCATAAAACATGTAAAAAAGAATTTAATAGCTACATTTATAAACTAAAAGCACTGAGAGTGCAGACCTTCGCCAAACCATAGGGTCAGTCACCTGAAAAAAATCCCAAAAGGCCCAACAGTCCACCCATTACCACCTATATTTTGAACCTTCTGGATCACCAGATCCAGAATATCAATATGATCTGGGTCAAACAATGTTGGACTATAACATCTACCATGATGACATCTTGTAATTTTTCTTTTTTCTGCCAATGATTCTGGGCATTATCTGTTGAGTTAGAAGCTGTAATTTGATCAAAATCCATCTATTACTTTTTGAGTTATGTTGCTAAAGGACAGACAGACATATATATGTATGCAGCCAAAACCATTACCTCCGCGCTTTGGCAGAAGTAACAATGTAGATTAATAATGGTAAGTTTTGCCATTTACAGTGTTGAAAGTTAAATATGTCAGGTCAAAAAAGACTGTCTTTATTTTAGGTTGTATAAAAAAAGTATTTATGTTGAGTGAAATCAAGAAAGACTGGGACAAATAAGTTAGGCTTTCACTATGTCTTATCCAGTTTTGCAGAAACAAAACTATAATCAGACAAAAGAGAAAGATTATGAGAATTTTGATGTCTTAAACTGGTATTTAAATAGTTTGAAGTATATGACAAAGCTTCTTCATGATTTTCCTCATTCACACCTGATCCCAACTGTTGGAGAGAATTAGGCAGGAGCATCTGTCTACCAGCTTTGAGTTTTGTTGACCTGTCAGCAATAGTGGAAACCCCTGACTGCACATCATTGTGGCATGCAGATTTGACCCAGCTGAGGTCACTGATCGCATGGAAGGACAGATGTAGTGCCTGGGAAATCCAGTCTTGGGCTGAGACAACACTGGCGAACTTGGGTTTGCCCCCATCAATACTGCCAACTGCCCAGTGAGTGTAAGACCTCAAATCAGTCCAGCCCTTTTGTGCCAGATGCCCATTTTTAGTCAGGATGGTGACTCCATGAATAATGTGTTGTTTTCTGGAGCTGAAAGCTTTTTTCAGTTAACCAATGCTAATGTAGGAGAACAAGTTTTTTAATTTGGCTTCCCTTTTTTGGAATACATTTATTTAGACCTTTAGGGTCTAGACTGGCAAAATGCCCCAAAACAGCTCTATTTGTTGCCTGTTGACCTAAAACCACACAGTCACTATTTCTATGTAATAATAGTCAAAATGAGGATGTTGCAAGATCACATGTTTAGCAAAGATTTTAAGGTTTTGGGCAAATTTTTGGGCATATTTACAAAATAATATAAGACTGATCCATGGAAATCAAAATCATTAGCCCATGGAGGTCTGGATTCAGAATTAGATCATTTATCATGTACACAGTAATCCAAAAACAGTTGTACTAGCTCATAACTAATAAGGTCAAACCACATGCTCAATGTGAACCTGTTCTAATCCTTGAGGAGCACAGATCACCAATGGACAATCTGCCAATCCTGGTGTCCTGGTGTTAGGGCTGCACGGTGTTGGGCTGTGACCAAGGCCCCACTTTTGGACATCAGGCCATCATAGCACCATCATGGAGTCTGTTTCTGACAGTTTGAGCAGAAACTTGCAACATGCATACACGTGGCCTGCTGGAAATCATTTCGTAGGGCTCTGGTAGTGCTCCTCCTGTTCCTCCTTGCACACAGGAGCAACAGGAAGGGTTGTTGTCCTCTTACAGCCCCTTCTATGTCTCCTGGTATACTGGCCTGTGTAACAGGTACTGGTCACATGTGGCATGAAAACCAGCTCAGTAGCCTAGTATCTGAAATAGACTGGTGATGAAAGACTCAGTGGTCTTAATTTATTATCGACTTCATCAACCTTATAAAGCTCGGTTGGACAGCTGCTGTCATTTCATGCATGAACAAAACAGTAGCTACACGTCCCGCATGTTTCAAGGAGATTTGGGAATAAGAGCAGAGCATGTCCATTGTCCGCGTGGCGTATCCCAATCTGTCTGGGTGCGGCTTGATGACATCACTTTTAGTGGTCAAGCAAAGAATTCTTAAAGAGGCATTACAAAATTAGGACTGTTACACCTGGTATCTCCTCCATGCTCTCCACACTGTGCAGGGAGACACAACAAACCTTGCCATAGTGCACATTGATGTACCATCCTGGAAGAGCTACACTACCTGAGAAACTTCTGTGGGTTGCAGACACCGCCTCATGTTACATCTAGTGGTGAGGGCACTGACTAAATGCAAAACATGACCAAAAATCAGCTGGAAAGGGTGAAGACAGGAAATGATCTGTGGCTACCATTTGCAGGACCATTCCTTTATTGGGGTTGTCTTGCAAATTGCCTCTCATTTCTACTCGTCTGTTCCACGTGTACAACAGCAGGTGATATTGATTCACAATCAGTGTTACTTCGTAACTTGACAGACTGATATCCCCTAAAGCGCAGTACACACATAAAAGATGATATGGCTGTTGGCTCTCGAACACATAAAAAAATATCTCTTCAGATTTTAAAAAAAAATCCTTATTTGTGTACCCAGCTTTAGTGTGACTGACTTTCAGTTACATGGTAACGATTATGTATTCTCGTTATTTTTTTGAGCAGTGTATAATATGACTGAAATATATCTAAAGTTCAAGTTCACATGTCCTGCTATCACTTATTGTTACGACCCAGCTCTAGGGTAACTGAGCCGCAACAAAAAGGAACCACGTGGCAAGATGATCAAAATGGAACAATACAGATTTATTATTTCAATAGGAGATGTGGTACAGACAACCAGAGTTCCAAACACAGGGGAGTTGGGGTTCACAATGCTGCTCAAATAAATAAGAACAAAACCAGAGCCTAAATACAAGACTTTAACAGTCTTATAACAAACCACAAACGAACCCAAATGATTAAACACTATCAAAAAACAAAACCCCTCAGAAAACAAAACTAAAGTACTAAGCTATACAGCTAAACTAACACAAAAGCTATTAAGCTAAACTAATACAAAATCAAGGTTGTCAAATCTTCAAAAAGTCTCAAATTCTCCAAGCTAGGCAGACTGTTACTGAGCCAAACAGTTGCCATTGGATGAAGCGTGTGCTGAGCATTTTATGCCGGGCAGGGAGGAAGTAGAGCAGTGATTGGCCAGGATGTCAGCGAACCAGGATGCAGGTGGAAAGGGTGTGGCGAGGTGGACAGTTGACAGCTGTAACACTTATATTTCTTATTAGTGGATAAAAATAAAGTCAGAAGATTTTTACTCACTCAATATAATTGAATTAATTATCAAATTGTTGTAAAAGATGAGAATATCAATAATTAATCCCAAAATGTTACATTTCTTTGCAGAAAAGTGCAAATCAGTAAAAGCACATAGAGATAACAATGATTGCATAATGTTATGTCTACCATCAGTATGCATGTCTGATGCACCTGCATGGCAGAGAAAGAAGTGGTTAGTTTTCAATTGTTGGAGTTAGCTGTCTGCATGCAATCTAACCCAATGCTATCTCAAGCTCAGCACATGTGGGATGCCCAATGTGGTGACTTCCGTCACACAACATCTAACAAATGAGAGTTCGTGTGTGTTCGGCTCCTCGTGTGTTTGCCCCACCCGTCCTGAGCCTACAGAAAGCAGTAGGAATGAAGAAGGTGACTGAGCACGTGAAATGTTCTGTAGACGGGTGTGTAGTCAAGCGTGTGTCACTACATAAACTCCCACAGTCAGAGGAATTACAGGCTGCATGGATCTACTTCATTTTTAATGGCAACCCTCCAGAAAA
>JAOXYM010000003.1:13243185-13253515 GCA_028567055.1 Leptatherina wallacei | reverse complement strand
CACTATTTTCCTGGCTGCTGTAACACCAAAATTTCCCCGTTGTGGGACGAATAAAGGTTTATCTTATCTTATCTTATTTCTCACACGCCGCTATTGATACAACAGTCTTGTTTTGTTCAATGAGCAGTATTGTAGCCATACAGACTGAAGAGGATGCGACTCAAGGTAGCTAATCTTCAAGCCTTTCACAGTGCTTTCACTAGTTACGTTTGTATATTTGGCCTTTCAGTGACATTATTACTTGTCATAGGTTGTAGAGGATTCTTATATTTTTTCAAACTTCAGCTTGTTCAGCTGCGGTGCTGTCTGAATTGACCAATAGCCTACTCGGAGCATCTTCTCCTCAGAGCCCGTCTTCCCCGAGGCATTTTCACACACATACATACACGATGCAGGTACAGTTTTCACTGTTGATTGGGAGTTAACTGACAAGCTGATACCAATAAACGCCAAAATGCCAAATATCTGCGCAGATAATTGGTCAACCTCTTAATATAATTCAATAATTGTGTTACATGCTTACGCACTATAACCTTTAAAGACAACATTTCAGGATTTGATGTCATGAATCTGCCAATGACCACATGAAGATTATGGTAGACAGGAGGGAAGGAAGCCTACAAGAGACAGTAAGAATGAAATTCAGATCTGACTTATTTTTCTTTATGAATGTCTAACACCCTATAACCTCCACTTTTCCTTCATGATGCCTGAGTATGTCTGACGTTGCAGAGACTGTAAGTGGTTTTCCTACTTTGTGTGATTTTGAGGTAGGGTGCAGCAATAAATGAAAGTGTTTTTTTCCTGACATACTCAATTTTGATTTCACTCTAGTGAATTTGAATAAGCATGCTGTGAGATACAATGGCTAATTGGTTGATCTATCTCACCATTAAAGGCATTTCATTGCTCACTTAGTGCCTTTTCAGTGACATTCAGTGGGCCATTACAAGAATTCAATTCAAAGTAGAGAAAGTGAAGGAAGTGCAGAGATGAATAGTCATAAGTTTGCAAAATCATTCATATGCTCTCTTTGACAACTGTCAGTGGGACAGCATAATTTCTCTGTAGCATGTTCCCCTCCTACTGTGAAAAGCCTATAATGTTGAAGTCTATCTCTTAGGTATATTTTTTTCCCTTTATATTTTTCTACCACAATTTCTTTTCTGATATCTGTACACAAACACTTATAATGTAGTCATAAAAACTATGTATGTATGTATGTAGCTATGTATATATTGAAATTACTGGTGTAGAACACTGCTATAAAAGTAATCAGCGAGGGGCATTCATTGTCTCTGACTTCATATTCAAGCCAAATGTGTATAAGGAGTGAAATAAAACCTAACCTTGAGTATTTACTTAGTTTTCTCTTTGCTTCCTTTGCACTCCTCCTCAAATCGGCGGCTCTCATCCATTTTGCCCTGAGGCCATGCTGATGCTGAAGGTGGGGTATGGAGCCCCAGAGACAGTCACGCTACTTTTTCATTCATTTGTGTTTCATGTACAGATTTTCATCTATCCCTGCTCGTACTCAGAGAAGACACATCTAATACTCATCTGCTAAATATTTATGAATCCTTTTTGACATTTGGTTTTGTTATAATGTGGAGAAGACTTTGTTAGCCCATTGTGTTAATGTATCTAAAAGAATTTCTAGTTCAGAGGCTAGTGAGGATAGTGTGACAAAAAAATGTATCTAGTTCTTTTTTTCAGAAACATTTAAATGACTGTTCCAATAAAGTGAATGTGTTTCAGGAGAAGCTTTGGAGTTGTGGTTACATTTGCAAATTTGTACCTGTGTGAGTGTTGCACATATAGATGTGACAGCATCCATGAGTGTGTGTATCAGCTCATGAGCTGTGTACAAGTATGTGGGTGTGGTATGGATTATTTTGAGTGAATACTGGTGTACACGGTGTAGTTAAACCGTTGAATTGGATTACTTCAAGGTGAGCTCTGAAAATGAAAGATGCCATTAACCTAAGATTTATGTTACCACCCGGGTTTGCTGCCCTCCACAATCTTCGCCGTTAAAAGTTATGAATTTGTAAATTGTGCATGTTTATTTACACACCAAATAAATATGTATTGTATGTTATATGTGTCTACGTGCATGTTTTATCATTGATATTTGTGAAAATGAACAGAGCAAAAATAATTTACTTTTGACAATAAACTGTTTAGTTGCATTTTGCTTTGACAGAAATGAAATGTATCCACTCAGTGTAGTGTTTTATATCCACGTCACAAGGAACATAAATTCATACATACTTTGGAAATGACCCTGAGAAACCGAATGCTAAAATATTTATAGTCAGACACAGGGGTCAGCCAAAGTCAGGGAATTTTACATTTCCACTCACCATGAATAAACTCTGCCTCTCATGAATGACTCTCAGTAGAATACTTTACTATGGTCTTTTTGTCTCCCTGCACTCTATTGCTTGACCATCACTTCAGCAGCTTCGAACCAGAGATACCCTCAAAACTGATGAAATGACTTGAGCCAAAACTGAACCAGAGATGAGGTGAACCAGCTGCACTGATGGGTGGGTGCACTCATTTACATTGCCAATAATCCCCACACCATGTTGTCAGCATGAAAACATATATCAACATGGCCTGTGGACATGGCGATAGGCTTTTATTTTTCCTTAAAGAAAGAAGCAGAAGTTAGGTTTTAACCCTTTCTTACAAAATGAAGTGAAATTGGCTTCTAGAGCATTCAATGAAAGTAGAATGTGTCATTTCCTCTCTTATTCTGTCCATCAAGTAACAGAATATGTTTGAATTTCATTGTCTTTTGTCTGAAGTAATGCAGGGATATTTCCAGGACAAAGAGTAGCATTATTACTACCTCTTTAGTACAGCAGTGATGCTGCATTTTCTTTCCACAAATGTCCGTATCCCAGAACTTGCTCATTAAGTATGAGAGAATAACCTCTGGTGATATGAACCTGATGTATGTGATCAGACATCTTGTATAATTTATTGGCAGCTGGTTTTACAGAGGTTAAGCAATTAATTCCATCTACTGAAGTCTGACTTCATCTCTGGTGACTGACTTGGTTGTACAGAAGAATTTAGATGAAAATTACACGTAGTGTTGCTGCTTAAGGAGCAATATGAATCAGCACCAACAACCCGATCTGAAGAAGCGGAGAACTGTGAAAGATGAGTTTTTCAGCCTCTTACTGCACCATCTGGTAGTATAATCGGGGATGAACATAATCATCAATGAGAAGAGAAACCTAGAGTGCTTAACTTGTTTCCTGCAAAATTAGACTTTTCTTTTTCCTCTTATAAATCTATGTTGGGAATTATTTGGAATTAGAGTGGTGGAGATATAAGCACCAATCGTTCTGAGGTAGTTCAACACAGAGAGCGTTGTAACAGAGTACAGTGGCTCATGCTGGTGTGTCATGGCCCCTGCATGAACACTCTGACATTCACATTAAGGACAGGTTAAGTAAGCCAGTTATCTCTCAGCACAGTGACAGCAATGGTCTTGTGGCTGGGACAAAATGGAGATGTGTCCTTCAGCTGTGTTTGTGATTCACTCGTACATAGAACAGAAAAGATGGAAGCTCCTCAGGGGACGAGTGTCTTCATCAAGTCTGCCACTAGTGACGGATGGCTTAAAGCCTATTGCAAAAGGCTCAATGGATAGATATAAAGAAAGGAATGAGCCCTTCCCTGTTGTGATTTCTGAACATAATGAAAGCCAGCAATTGCTCTGGTATCTAAACCTCAATGGTCTTTGGAAACAAAGAAAATCTTGTTCATACCTGGCATCCATGCAGTCTTTACATGTGTTGGTATTACATTTGCTTTCAGTGTTGCAGTTGCAGGTATTCACACTATGGACCTTAATGTTGCAGCACTGCTGCACATAAGTCTTCCCTTCACAATAGTTTTTAATATGATCCCTCTAATAATGGCCAGGAATACTCAGTTTTGCAGAAACCAAACTCAAAATGAATATATCAGAGTTGCTCAGTTGTAACTTCATATCATTAACATGAAAGAATTAAAGAAAATAACAGTAAACAATCAAAAATGAACATTGTAACAGATAAGCTGCGATTTGAATGTTCGTGGTATGCTGCTTATACTCTGAAATAACATTGAAAGGTGTATTTTTGCTGATACAAGGTCAATAAAATGACACATATTTTAGCTGTGTATTTTGATGAGAAGCACTTCCCTTACACTTACCTTACACATGAGAAATAGGCAGCTCACAGAAGCATGGCTCAAGATATGACTGACACACATGCCTAATTGTGAATACTCTAATCTGTTCACAATGTAGCCCAAATGAAAGCCATCCACACCCAATTACTTTTTCACAAAAAAATACACTATGAAGTAAGTCAGTAGCTTAATCTACTATGTGCACTATGGACTTGTCATACACAAAACAAGTAATATATTTTGACCAATGTAATGTACAGCTTCTATAAATAACTCTGTGGCCTGGAGGAGGCAGTTATGGAGCCAATGGAGCATGCTGATGCTAACATCTGCATTGCATTGTTAGGTATTCTCAGTTATTAAAGAAATTTTGAGCATAATAACTTATTTTATGTTTTCTTGCATGTGGCCCATGTATATTCGGAATATGTGCCAGAATCATATTTTAGACTTAACTTGTTCTTGCTTTTTAAACATTTGCACACATCCACAACAATAAGGTCTCTGTAGCTTATAAACAGTTGTTTACACCTCTTTTGTTTGAATACATCTCATTGCTTTTGAGCGTTAATGTTAATTTAAGTAATTATAGGGCTTTTGGATATCTTTTTTTATGTAATTAAAATATGGTCCATGTTTGTGTAAGTGGATTCAGTAGAATGAAAAAATATGTACAGGTACAGTTGTACCAGATTTATTTAATGCAATTTAAACAGATGTCATGACAAGAGATGTCAATAACATGTTCTCAGTTAAAAATGGTCAACTTTTGCTGCACATATTGACATATTAGGCATGTACCTGTCCTGCAAGCATTCGTTTACTCTGTTCAAAATATACCTATGATTGTCTGGCATACAATTACAAAGGATTTAGGTAGTATCTGAATTGCATTAGCAGATGTCTACCATTATTATCATCTGAATATTCTCTATAGAAAGCACTACATTGTGAATGAGCAGTCAAACTAAATACAACACTAGGGGAATGGATCTGGCAGGGATGCTGCCAGGTGTCTCTCATATGTGTTGATAGATTTAGTCAAAACAAAAGGCTCAACCATGCAAGATGGAGTGAGGGAACTCTACAGATGTGTGGTTGACCACATAATGAATGCCAGATTCATTGATCACTGTGATCCAAACTCACACAAGATGGTTTTTGTTTGCATGTGTGTCTGCTTAATTGCAGATGTAGACACAGGTGTGTTGGAGCTGGAACAGAGTTCCACCAGCTGTACCTTATCACAGCTATCAAGCCCCTAAAATATCCAGCTCTTCCAGTAAAACTGCACATCCCAGAATGTTGCTGCTATAATCTGGGAAACTACTTTTAAAGAATTCTTCCCTCTTTAGCATTCATTTTATTAGTTTTCTCACACTAAATGACTCTGTGCCTTATCTTTATTATTCTGCCTGCTCTGACTCCATTCCCTGCCCTGTATGCTTCATAATGATTTCCTGCTGCCCTGCCACTGGAACCCTGGACAGCCACCATCCCATTTTCATTGCGTTGTCCTTTGTACTCTGCTCTGCCGGGATTCCTTTAAAAGTCCCCCTTTACTTGCCCCAACTCAGCCCCTGCTCTCTAGTGGCTTATGCAAATTTTGTCCTCACTACTATTATTCTTCCCCGACAACCATCTTTCTATGAATTGTGGCTGCTTTTGGGTTCCACACTTGTAGAAATTCTATTTACTTTCAAAAAGAGAGCTTTAGTTTCTCACATCAGTTTCACCTCTACAAACAAAATTTATAATTTGATTTTAAAACATCTAAGCTGAAAAATAATAGTGGCACGTTGTGTTTTGTTATTTCTCTTCTCTGAAATGCATTTGATGACTATTCAATGATCTAATTAGAATATGTGACTGGACTGAATCTATGGCAGGGAACTTTGGCTTGATTAATGAGTGTGGTGGCTGACATGTTTTACAGAATTTTTGTTGTCCCTTTCCACTTGTCATCTCCTTAAAATGCTTGAAATGATCACAATGTGATGAAATATATATCCACAGTGTTGGCATCACTGGTGTACTCAGATGTAAGTCGCTTTGGATAAGAGCATCTGCTAAATGACTGTAGAATAGAATATAAATGACTGACAAAATTTCATTGTACAAGGGGAAAGCAGAATCAGATAGTAGTTTTGAAACATTTTATTTGCCACTAAATATGTCAAAAAGTTTTACTCTTCCCATGGCATATCTTTGACATCTCATTCAATAGAATAATTGTAAAAATACTTCTCACTTTCAATCTGAAATTTTGACTCCCATCATGAATTTGCAGTTTGACCTTTTTACAGTGTTTACTTAAACTTGGAAGCTTGCATTTATATAGATGTACAAACGTTTGGAATATTTTGTGAATCATATTCAACGTCTGAGCATTTCAGGCAGTGCATGCATAATCAATAGCAGTGTAATGGGGGGAAAAAAACAGTTTGCTTGTGCCTCATCCAAAAAAAAAAATGATGCAAATGCTACAGCGTGGGAAGGTGTGAAAGCAATTTTAGTCAATTCAGATTCTGCCGACCATTCTCTGTCATGAAAATAGGCTTTTTAGTCAATGTGATCCTGTTATCCACAAAATCCTGTGATTGAATAACAGGGATGAAAATGCAAATGGTCAAATAGTGTCATAGTCTCAGAAATATGTTTGTCCTCATGACTACTAGTGAATACAAAACAGTATGTGTGACCCACGGTGCTTTCAATGCCTGTGTTTATCCCTTTGCAATAAATGGTGTAATTGTGCTACATTGCTTCTGAATTAGGTATAAAAACATGTTACCATGCTTTTGTTATAACATTAAATTACCAATAATCAAACTAGCTTCTAAAAAATGAAATGAGGTGAAATTTTAAAATGAATCTGTGAACAAAAGAGAGTCAAATAGGCATTCTTTCTCTTTAAAATTTCCATATCTGAAAAAGTGAAAAGGTATGACAAGGAGACCAGAGACCACTGAGTACAACTAAGTGTGGGAGATAATACTGGATTTAAGGACCAATTTAGAAATCTCATTCTCCACTTGTTAGGGGACTTGATGTGTAAGTATTCACTTGGGTTAAACACAGTCTTTAGTATGGCAAAGAACACCACAGCACTGAGGTGAGAGGGCGATGCATTAAGATCAATGGTTGATAGGTACTTTATTATTACACTAGTTGTTTTGTCACAGCAGTAATGAGAAAGAAACAAATAAAAATAAGCAATAAGCAATAGAAAAATTAACACAAAATAAACAGCAAAACAGGAAGATATTTACTCAGTCAAAATTAGAAGAACAACTAGCGAGCAACACTAATCAATTTCTATGCACATACCACAGTTTTAGAGAGTTTAAGATCTCCATGCCAAAGCCTCCTTAAAGGGAGGGTAGGAGATTCTGGAAAAAAAAAAGTTTGAGCAAGCTACATTTCAAAAATACACATTTCAAAAGTCCAAACCCCTTTCCTCAGACTTCCCCCCACAGCTACGCCTCCAAAGCACAGGAACATGCAGAGGAGGGAGTGACAAATGGCAGTTGAGTTTGATAGACGTATCACCATCCAATCTTTTAGAACGAGCTGGTTAAAATGATTGGATGGTGTTTTTTCAGTCCTGGCTGTTCCACAGGTGAATACAAATTTTTATTTTTGTGTTAGAGCATTTAATTAATTGGCTGCAATCGAGGTGTGAAGAGGATTTTAAGCAATGTAATTTAGTGGAAAACATCTTCTACTACCTTTAATTTTTCACCTGCCAGTTTTAAAAGCTTATAATAAGGAAAACATTTATGAATTGATTTACAACTTAGTGCCATCTCATCAATGCTAGATTTATTCTTGACTTCCCTGCTAGCATCCTCAAAGTGCTGACAGCTGGCTACATTGTCAACAGGATGTTGCATTCTTTTAGTTTCATAATTAAATAAACTTATTAACTTGGTCGACATCTGGAAAGTGACTAAGTATTCAATATCTTAGGTGTACATTTGTGATTTCACATCCAAGCAGCTTTGTTTTGCTAAATCAAACTTGGCTCTGTTTGCCCTGTTAGCTCAGTTAATTCGGGCTAATCTGAGATCTGTCAATTGATGCCATCCATAGACTCCACCAGTTTCTCAGAGCAGAGAACCCTGCTGGCAATTTTAACAATTTGACACATTTTTTCTGTGTTGTGACAAACTCAAAATGCATATTTCTGCTTTCCTGACTTTAATTAGTCAGAGAAACAGAGATTAGTATTAGTCCAGGCAGGCCATGTCCAACCTCAGTCCACATGAATTGATTAGTTGAGTATTTTTCCTTTCATGCATGCAATTGGCTTTTAATGCTGTACAAAGTGCTCTATTTAAACCATAGTGTAGTGTACACCTTCCTCAACAAGCTGCTTTACAAGCCACCTCCACCCCAACTCCCTCTTTTTCAAACAGTGTCTGGCTTCAACATTGTTTTGTTTGTTATTGCTTTGTTCTGTAGTCTGTAAGCTATTTTGCTACTCCTCTCCCAGCCTTAGGCATTCTTCATTTGCACGTGGAAAGGCACGGAAATCCAAGAACAGAGCTGCCATTTTAGATTGCCATGAATTGCTACTGTAACTGCACATGGTTATAATCACAATTTGGAAAAGAATGTTGACTGATCAGTGATAAGAGGGGGTATATTAAAAGTCATCGAAAGTATCGAAAGAATATCAAAAACTTTCCTGCAGTTTGTCATGACCTGACTATGAAAGTGTTATAAACTAATTAAAAGAAAAAGGGGGAGTCACTGCCCATGGACCACATAGCCTTCCCTTCAGTAATGTCTAAAAATGTTTTCTTCAATTACTACAGATTTACTCCAAAACACGACAGAGTAACAACCCAATTTGTCATTCTCATTGTTTTCTAAAAAGGGACTATGGTTTATGGTAAAGACAACATTACTGAGTCAAACATTTAACATTTACAGTATAAATTAATCCAGATAATATCACTACAATAACCACTTTTTGTGTTTGTGGAAGTAAACTATTCCTCTGTATTGTAAAGAGAGGATTTTCATGGAGGATGGACATAATCAAAGGAGCTTTATAACATTGCTGTATGGAGGAGTAAAAGTGCCATAATTAATTAATTGAATACATCATTAAATAATTAAATAAATGTGTCATTAATTTATTTAATCATTAAATGTAGAAATAATTAATTACTAATGTGTCATTAATAACATTAATAAATTCAAATTAGAATGTTTCATTAATTGATTAAAACTGGAATTAATTAAAATTGGAATTAAATATATACATATATAATTAAATGTAACACTAATTCATTAAAATTGAATTCACTGTACATAAAAACATAAATATAATTATTTTACTATTTAATGAATCAATTCATGGTCCTTCGTTGCAGTGCATCATGAATTCATTTTATCTGTCAACCTGGCCCATCAAAGTCAGTGGGTGGGGCTTAGGTTCATCCAGTCTGATCCATTGTTTTGGTCTGAAGAGAGGCTGGAGAGAGACAATAAAGGTAGTTATGGTGAGATGAAGCCTTGTGAATGGGCTTGTTCAACTTCAGCTATTCGCAACGCAACCCGTCTTGAAGCAAGGGATTGTGGTCCTGGAGTATTGACTTGCGGGTTAGAAATATTTTTGTGTGTATATATATATATATATATATATATATATATATATATATATATATGTACACACACACAATTAGTTGTAGTTTAATGAATTAGTGATTTATTTAATAATATATTTCTGTATTTAATTCCAAATTTAATTAGTTAATGACACATTTAAGTTACTATTTAATTATATATTTAATTCCAGTTTTAATCAATTGACAAAACATTCTTTTTTTAATTTATTAATGACACATTTAAGTAATTAATTATACATTTACTGGTTAAATAAATAAATGACACATTTATTCAATTATTTAATGATGTATTTAATTAATTAATTGTGGCACTTTTACTCCTCCATATTTCTGTCCTGTATAACATTGACAGCAATTAACAAGCTCGTTGGCTTGCTAGTGGGTGCAGACCAAGGGGCAACCTCCTGTTCGAAAAATGAAGCCTATGCGGAAGTGCCAAAAATTGCAGTTCCCCCCTCCTCCGCCAGGTGCTGGCTGCAAAACAGAGC
>JAOXYM010000003.1:13202566-13212837 GCA_028567055.1 Leptatherina wallacei | reverse complement strand
TTATGTAAAGCACTTTGAATTGTCTTGAACCTGAAAATGTGCTATATAAATAAACTTGCCTTGCCTTGCCTTGCCTTAGGCATTCAGTGGTACACCATGCACTGTGCTGGATTCTTTGGCAATAAATTAGTCTACGAGGATAAATGGGAAAAACATGTAATTTCAATTTGGTTTGAATGACTACTAATTGCTGGCCTTAAAAAAACAACAACAACAATCCATTTGGCAATATGCAATGATTAAAAAACAAGGAAAAAGAATACTTTAAAAGCTGTGAAGTGTAGTACTGACAAGCTAAAGTGATAATGATTAACTCTGAAAGAAGAACTTGCTGAGTTCATGGGTCCTCGATTGGTTTTTGGATGGGTTTTCTGGATGCGGTGCACCAGTTACTATAACAAAGTGTACAATAAAATAATACACTCATTTAACTTTTTCATAGCAGAAATTTAATTTATACTTTTTTTATTCTGAGCAGTTCATTTTAGTTTAAACCAATCCGGCAATTTATTCTTTATTAGGAAAGCTGTATAAAATATAGGGGCACGGTCTGCTTCCACACCCCTAATCAAGACCAAGATGAATACAAGCAGCTAACAAGGAGAGTGCTTTTTTTTTAAACAAGAAGTGTGGTGTTGTCCTTCACTCTCCTCGAGCCAATGGCTGGTTTTACTTATTGTGTGAAGCGAAACATCTATTATACCAACATATGAACACTTTACAGCTTCCTCAATTGCAGCAGTGAGCTGGCTTTTTATTGGACGTATGGCACAAAAGCAAAACTTAGTCTTTTTATTTGTTTATTTACTTATTTTGATTAATTGTTTTTTTTTATATTAACATTCATAGCTCCTAGTGTCATAATGGAACACATCTCATTTAGTTGTTAGGTCTTACAAGTAATAAGTATCCATTAAGCATCTGAGTCTTAGGCTAAATCCCATTTCTACCCCTCAGCCCTATCCCTTAGCCCTTCCCCTCTGTTTTGCACGTTCACGTTAGGATAAGGGTCATCTTGATTCTCTTGTGGATGAATGGGAAGGGCTAAGGGTAAGAGCCCCACAACCCTTCAAATGAAGACAGTAAGGGGCTGCACTTTGAACAAAGCGGTAGAAAAATTTACCAGCATACGCATCATTCAATGGTAGAGATGGCAACTTAGGGAAGGCAGGACACCCATAAATGTAATACATGTAATACATTCACATCCTGAATGTATATTCAGCATAAATAAGGATATAGAAAAAAAAATTATAGTTTTCCATCTTGTAGCCATTTATTTGCAGCCCCGTTCATCATAAGGCTGTTGTCAAATCAGTAACCGCTAATCAATAACAGTCATTTACGTTAGTTGGTTTGCTAATATCTGCGACGACTCAGCCATCTGACAACATCCACTGAAATGCAAGATTTGTTTCAACAAACAGCTTGTCAGTGTTTAATCAACTTGATAGAGAAAAGGTATCATTCTGTTATCAATCGCAAATTTGTAGACTGTGATTGTTGCAGTTGTAACATATGTTACGTTCATAAAAACTACAGAGCGTCAAAGGTGTCTCCTCTCATTTTTTGTTCTTACTGAAGACAAATGAAAAAATATGCCCATAGCCCAGGCAATTAAAACTATATTTGCTGAAAACGGGATCTTTTTTTGTTGTCATCAGTTTCCCATCCGTTTGTTGACATTCAGTTGTCATAGATACTTGTCACTTTGTTTGACGTAGCAAATAGCGCTGATTACAGATGACATATAATGGTAAAGTAGGGGTTTCTCATTTAGGGAATGTCTGTTAACTCTGACCATTTCATTTTAAGGAACAAGGGGTAGAAAAAAGCAAGGGGGAGGGAAAGGGGTAAAAAAGAGAAATGGGAATGACCCTTAGTTTCCTTTCTCAATCAGAGGTTAACACATGCCCTTGAGAAACTGAACAGAATTAAAGAACATGTCCATATTTCCAGGTGTGATTCCCACCATTTCAATTTTTTCTCTTGACATCATGCACATTTTCATGGCCTTGAAAAACACAGGTAGTTCCCTGCCTAAGCTTGATTTATATTTTTGAATGTCAGGCATTTAATCACAGAATACACAAAATAATCCCTGAAGTCATCAAACAGTAATCATTTTTGATAGAATAGGCAGTATTTAGAAAAACTCCTACCAAATTTGGTTGGTCTGTTTTGAAAAACAGAATACTTTGTCTGAAACTGAAAAAAAAACACATAACAAATAAGTCAGCATTTTGTTTGTGTATTCATCTGGTGACTATGAATGGATGTAACAAGAAAATATATTTTCCTTTGAAAGCTCCTCTTTGTTTGTGTCTCAGATAACAAACCACAAAGCCAGCAACAAACAGTCTTAAAGACAAACATTTGGCACTATGATCAAACATGCATGCAGTCATTTAAATCCTAATCGTGGATAGACCAACAGAAAACAGACCTGAAACAGATGGTACAAAGAGAAAACATTCTTTCAGCAAAATATGTGTTCTATTTATATCCAAATAAACCTCATAGAAAGCAGGATTTAGTTTTGCAGGACAGATGGGAGTGTGGTACATTGATTCAGAAATCTGCACAATAAAAGCAAACGATCAAAAACTTTCACCCTAAACTGGGGACTTTTTTCCTCTTAACCTAGTTTTGCACTTTATGTTGCTGCAATAGTTGCTGCTATGAAAATAGAGAAAAGTTGTAACACTGTTCCCTTCTTCTGTTTATTAATGTTATCCAAACTTATCGATTGAGCAACCACATCATTCTTCATTTACTGAAGGAAATCCAACATGGGACCCCTAACTCAAAAAATATGTTGTTTTAATGCTATTGTTATTTATGTACTTTTCCTGGAGTACTTTAATTAAGATTAGAGTCAAACAAACCAGATACAATAAAAATCCATCCAGGGGGACATAATCACAACACAAGTAGTCATCTTCCAATACCAGCATTTTTATTTCTTTTTGCCAGTGGTGAGGTTATTCTAAAGGAAGAGTGTAAAGTTACATTTCCAAATGTCATGAGTAGTTCTAAGAAATAAAGCAGACATTTCAAAACATAATATACTTGTCAGACATCAGGGAGGCAACTGATGAAATAATTGTTCAGCTGATCATCTGATCTGAAACTAAGAGTTTGGTCTGCTGAGGCACATACAAACACTCAGTTAACATGAAGACAGAGAGTGATTGCACAACCTAATAAGTAATGTTGCAGCTAAATACTCAAGTTTTGCTCATGATGCCCTCATTTACTGGATTATCAGCTTTTTCCAGAAAAAGAGCATTGAGTATTACAGTGATGGCTGTGTATTGACTAAGCTCTGGGAGATTTTTTATTCTTCTTATTACAACTTTGAGGTTTTCAGTGGAACCCAAACTAATATTACTTACATGACTTATTAGATTAAAAACATTGGCTTTCATGATATAACACTGACTATAATTTAAGATATGTTTGCTTTTATAGTGTTAGATTTAATAGTCTGCCATTGTTGTTAAAGTCACAATGCAATATAGGTGAAAATGATAGTGCCTGGGAAAAAGAACGGACTATGGCTTCTACAATTTGATAAGTATGACTTCTGTTTAGCCTTTATAATTAAATCTGTGTAGACATTTTGAGAAATGTTCACCAAGATGAAGAAAATCTGAAATGGGTCTGTTTTTGCAACAGCTTCCTTCAAAAGCAGGTATGAAAAGTTGTAACATTTTTAAAATGCTGACTCTTTGGGACATTTTATGTTACCATCAGTCCAGAATGTATGCCCACAAATGAATGTTGAGTACTTTGGATGAAAATACGTAATAAACTTTGAGGATAGCATATTATGAGCATACTATGGTCTACTATTAAACTATTCTACAGAATAGAAATGACTGTATAATAGAATACTATTGATCAAGCTTCCTTTAAATGATGCATGATCATGAGACAAAAATTAGTTGCCCATCGTTCTGGAACATGAAAAACAATTGAAGTTCATTAAAGTTACAACTGAAATGACATTGAGGAAAAAAATGCCCAAAATTTGATAAACAATGTTTAAATTTGCAGACACTGGAGTGTTTTTGCATCTTGGTCAATTGTTACATAACAGATGCATGCACCTTATTTAAAATTATTTTAAGGTCAACATTGAGCTTCTGTGGACCTGTCACAAAATCATAACTGAAAACTTCATATATATGATCAATTTAATCTGACTGAGCATAATTACAAATCTGCTTTGTAATTTTCCGAGTAGCAGCTGACAGCCTCGCCAGGTATAGAGGTGACTGTGCGTCTCCGACAATTTACTCAAGGGCAAAAAGCCTCACATCACCAAGTTGTTTTTTATCCATGTTGCTCCCTGGTTTGATAAATCACAGCTGTCATCATAAAGAAATCTACTGACCTCAGCATAATGTCAACACTGAATGGCTGTCCCAACTAATTGTTACACAATTACCTGCTTAGTAAGATTTCTAACCACACAAGGTGAATTTCTGTCTATTCACATTGCCAGCTCCTGAAATGCATCAGTTTGCATTTTCCCATTAGTTTATTCAGCCCACCCTTGAAGTTCAGCTCATGCTCGGTTTAATTGCATTATAAGTGTCTTAAATGAAGCAGGTTATTTATTTTTTTTCCTTTCAAAAGCCAAACATAAAATTAGGTAATGGTATAACCGAGGTCTTCATGAAAACTTCACTTAAGCTATTATGTGTAATTCTCAATTTCCAGCTTGGGTGTAATCAAGAGTGTAATTTGGCCCAAGTTTACATTGCCATCCTTCAGCCCCTGAGCTGTCACATTGCAGTGTTCCTGGGCATGCACCACAACAATTTGGCAGACATGTTCTGGCGACAGAGAAGCACTACCCTGATTTGTAACAAAACACATAATTTACTTTGACCCACTCTGCTTGTTTACAGGGAGAGAGTAATTTGCACTGTTCTTAGATTATGATAAAATGAACTGACTCTGTGTTCACGAAATCGTTAGTCCTTTACCAGTAGAGCTGGCCACTCCCATCAATGCTCACTTTGGATTGGATCCTCAAAATATTTTGCTTTATTTAGTTAAGGCTGAATTCATGTATTCTAAATCCTGAGTTGGTCTCTCCCATTCAGCCTTTGTTTGACATGCTCTGTGGTAGTTTATCTTATAAAATAAGTTATATTAAGTCCTTTATCAAGTTGGATTATAATTAGTGCTTTTAATAGCTGTAAAAGAGATGATTTGTTTGGCTTGATTGCTAACGAGTTGCAAAGTGAACATTTCAAGACTGGTTTAAATAAAATTATTTGAGTAAATTATTAACCCCAAAGCTTGAGACCTTTCACCAGGTAGAAAGAAAAGATATGTTTTACTGATCAGGCCCATTGAAAGACCTGGGTGGTATCTCTGCGAGTAAGTTGATCACCTCAAGCTGGTTACTTAGGGCTAAGTTGGTTGGCATGAAGCATGGTAGATGACAGGGATACAGCCTCTCGTAAATTATGGGATGACTAGAAATCAGAGTACACTAAACAACTCAGTCAGAATATTTTCATTTCATATGAAAATGACTTGACTAGACTTAAACATGATATTCCACACCAAAGCAATGTGTACAGACAAGCTGTTCTGTCACGTTTTCTTAAATATGAATACTGCTGTGGTTATAAGCAAACCCTGCAACATTCAATTTTCTTTACACCTCCTCTTGTTCTTATTTCAGGTTATTGAATGCAAATGTATGCCACCTATATAAAAGGTACCTGTTTGTAGAATGCATGTGTCTTTTTCATTTAGACAAGCTGCTTAGAGCTTGTGCAGCAGCATGTTGTTATTCAAAAGATGCATTTATACATGAAAAATACTGTATTCTTGTCTAGTTTGTATGACAACACTACATAAAGATCTGTAGCATTAACACATTCAATGGCAGAATAAACCTTGATCAGGGCACCACCTTAGAAGGAAAAATGATATAGCTTACATTATTAACTAAATCAGTCTCACAATCTACTCATAGAGTTCTCATTTGAACTGACCTAAGAACCAAAAAAGGAAACCTCTGAGAACTACCAGTTAGAATAATATGATATAAGCAGGGCTTAATTTGAGCCAGATCCAGCCGGAACACGTTCCGGCACCTCCGATGTTGGATCCGGAACCTATTTTATTGGATCCGCCACCCCTTGTGTTACAATGAGAAAAATTCCCTAAATAAAAATATATATGTTTGTTCCATGTTTAGAATTGTTTTCTGTTTTGTTACTGTTTATTCCCCATTAAGGTTAAACAAAAAATCGGATGCGCAAAGCTATTATGTTCTGTTGCTCAGTATACCATGGAGTTTAATTTCTGCGTGTCTACATAATTTTGAATCCTACTTCCCAAAAGTTGCCTTGTCGCAACCTTAGCTCTTTTGTTTTTACATTGCATAGTATCATGGTCGAGTGTTTGTGTCATCCAACTGATTGTTGGTTAGCTTATTTTAATAGTCCGATGGATATTTAGGTTATTGCCGTTTGTGATGCAACGTTGCGGTGGCCTAGTTTTATAAATTATTTTGTGTGTACATTTCATATCCGGTGCTACGTAAACACTGATGTGGCACGTTTTCTTACTCTTATTTGTCAGGCCAATCTACTGAAATTATAATAAATTGCCTATTGCCCTGTTATTCACACAGTGATGTTTGGGTTATCAGAGGTTTATTACCTTGTCCCAGAGTCCTGCAACGGGTCTGGTACGTGCGGGTCTGGTACGTGCGGGTGCTATTTCGCGGGTAAAAATTACATCAAGAGAAGCGAACAGAAAATTACAGAGAACAGCTGATACCAGGAACGGTAAATAACTTTTTGTTTATACACAGCAATATCCAAATCAAATTAAGCCCCCAAATGGCAAAATAAGGGATTATAGTGGTTCAGTAGCGAGTTTAAAATAACATTGTGCAAGTTCTGCAACAATAAAACTAAAACAAAAACATTAAATTAACTTTTTTCTTCCTTTTTTTTCATTGCAAATGAAAACGAAGATAAAACTATATGACATTAAATATAAGTAGCTTTGAATAAAGAATATAGTGTAGCCTAATTAAGGAGGAAGGGGGTGTACACGAATTCATTTAATGCATTAAGGAGCGGGTCGGGTCCAGATTTGACATTAGATAAACACAGGTACCGGTTAGGGTTTGGTAATTATCCTAACTGGTTCAGGTGGGTGCGGCTTTGTTAAATTGGACCCGTGTGTAAGTGTCCCTTGGCTGTGTGTGTGTGTTCCGTCACTTAGACCCATCCTTTGAGTCGAGAAATTAATTGACAATGCAGAGGCGTGATTGCTTCCGCAAAGTCCATTCATTTCTGATAATAGACACCTCAAAGGTGACCTCATGGTCACTCATGAAGGAAATAAATATTAAATATTAAATCAATTATTAATACATTAATGTTGTTTTTACCGTTAGAATCGTACATTTTTCACAAGAAGCGGGTGAGCGGACTATCTAACATCTCTCGTTGTGACGCGTTGCCAAGGTAACCGGCTCTGGCTGCAGCACTTGCAGCTCGGTCGGCCGCGGCTGTTATATTATTGCAAGAAATCGCCATTGATGGTGAGATATGATAGAGATACTGACATGTCCATCATCGTGGCATCTGAAGGACGGAGATTTAACATTTATGCTGGTTGGGACGTTGCGGGACGACATGCTTCACCATTCTCGTCTCTCCTGGACTGACAATCAGGCTGCTTTCCCAGCGCTGCATCACAGCAGCGTGTCTCCACATTCACCACAAAGGTTAAAGGAAACTATAAAACCAAGCGTGTTGCCTCTTGTTTCGCCGTTGTGATAAATAAACTGTAAAAAAGTCTCACGACAGTCTAAACACAGCTCACGTTCCCCATTAGTGGGTGAACATACAACGCTTAGCGAGGTATGTTCTGACTTTCTGTTGCCACGGTTACCATCTAGCATTTTAGGCAGCGCAATAATTTATAAAAATCTGGCAATTTGACTGGAACTTGTTTTAACTGGTGTCCTATTACACTTTTTAACGGACACCCTGAAGCCAATCAGAATCAAATATTCCCCCAGACCATAGTATAAAAGACTATAAAGCACCTTTTTCAGTGTTTTAAAGCACAGCTGAAATGATAGTTAAAGAGACCAGTTTTTGTAAGAAGATAGGAACAGTAATGCAAAGGAAACAGGCAAACACCAGTGTCAACCAATTGGGTTAGGGTTGGTCTGAGAGCCTACCAGTTGATATGCAACCCCCACCATATTTAAGGGAATTGTTGGTTCCTGATAAGTTGCATTTTGATTTGAGTCGATCAGCTTGTGAATGGCTCCACTGGCAGATTTTTTGGCAAGGAGAGTTACTCAGAGCCATCTCTAAACTGCCTCAGACCTCCAATATTCAGACCAGTAATTTCATGACAGATAAAGAGTGTTCTTTTTCAGGAAGAGCTAATCCTCTGGCCAACTGTTTAAAATCCAACTGACATTTGTTGATCAATAAAATTCCAAAGTATGGCTTTTTAAGGTGTGTGTCTCTTCTCTCTGGGCCGCTTGTCCCACCACAATTTACGACAGATTTATGAATTCCTCTTTATTCATTCAGTGGTGTTTCATTGAATAGAAGTGTAAAATATTTCAAATCATGGACAATTAATGTAATTTGAGCTGCTAAAAACAACAACAACAAAAATCATGGGTTTAGTTTCTTCTTTTTTCCAAAGATAAGGGCAGAGATGGTGGTTTAACAGCTTTATGAACAGTTCTTCAATCTAGGTTCACACATCAGTATTTCTTCCAGTTTTGAGTTAACACAGTAACAACAACGAGTACCAGCACAAAGAAACTGAGAATCCACTAGCAAGTGAAGAAAATGGATCTGACAAGGCTCCAGAACTAAAATCTGCATCATTAACTGTAAATCTTAGGCAATTAGTAAATTATCTAGAGCTTACAAGATGCCAGTGTAAAACTGAAAATGAATGGATGAATTAGATGATTAGAAAGCTGAGTATTTACTATTTCCTCAGATGGTGTTTAATAGGGAAAAAGTAGAGATGACTTCTCCTTGATTAGAAGTAGAGGTTGTGCACTGCAATCTATACACGTTATAAAAGATTAAAGCTTACATACATTTGAAAGGTGACATGATGAAAATAAATTGTATTTCCTTTTTGTTTAGTTTTTTCCCCACATAAGGAGTGTACTCAGGCACCACTATGTCACTCAAATCTTAAAAAACTATTTTACCATCACAGATGAAAGATTTATTATATGAGTATCATCATGTTGCTTTAATATGTTTGAATCTGAACTAGGGATGCAAGATATATCAGCGTCAACATCGGTATTGGCAGATGTTGGTCACTTTTTAAAATATCGGTCCGATAAGTAACTTGGCCGATATTAACAATGGATATTTATTTCCGGCCATTTGTGTGTTGGGAGGAGGGGGTGTGTGGCCATGCAGTATTGTTTTGGACATGTGACAGTGATAGTAAGGCAGTATTGTGGGATATTTAACTGAAGCGGAGAAGCACTGTCAGCGGTGTGGTAGATTTTCATGGTATTGAAAGAAGATACTCGAAAAGCAGTATGCAGTACTTGCAACGTCAAAGTAATGTGAGGAGGATGTCGTATCAAATCATTCAACACCATCAGTTTGATACGTCATCTGAAAAACTACCAACCAGAGGTTCACAAACTTTGCCGGGAAGCTAATGCGTCTAACGTTAACTTAAATTTTGTACAGAATTTGATCATCTTAACCTAATTTAAAAAAAAACAACAACAAAAAAAAACGATATCAGTAAATATCGGTTATTTGCCATTACAAAAATATTGATATTGGATATCAGTATCGGCCAAAATGTTCATATTGGTGCATCCCTAATCTGAACACATCACTGTGACAATATCCTGTGACTTTCCTATCCTCAAGTCTTCGTGTTTCACAGCTTTATTCAGGTCACAATTATGTTGTTTTCACCATTACATTTTTGAGTTTAAAGGTGTCTCTAGTTGTGTTGCTCCAAGCTCCAGCTGCTAGGGGACCCCCCATGATGTACTGAGCACCTCTGCCCAACTCTGCTCTTAAGGCAGACACCCTTATCAAATCAAATCATCAAATCAAACTTTATTTATATAGCACCTTTCATACATTGCACATCACAAAGTGCTTCACAACATAAAACCAATTTAAAAAAAATAAGTATAAAACATCAAAATCATAGCACACACCTGATCATACTCTTTTTCACTTTTCACACAT